>CM051388.1:3941122-4061462 GCA_028015245.1 Cardamine occulta | reverse complement strand
GTCTGTGAGAAGCCTCCTTTGTAGACCTTACCTTTTCTCTCTCTCTCTCTCTCGTTAAAGTTCTTTGTGTGGGCACTGAATACGAATGTCTTAAATTTTCTTATTTAGTAACGAAAAACTTTTTTGGTAATTACTTTCAAAATTTTAATATTTAAGCAATTAGAAATTCAGCAGCTTTGCAGCAACCAATCAACATGACATGTCAAGTGCATTTCACATTTTCATGACCAATTTTTTTTGTGATAATTAATAGTGACCGAAGATTTATGAATGTGGTTAAAAGGCATGTGACATATAAATTAGATTAGTGGTGACATGATTAAATATACTAGCAACTTAAAGGTGTATTGGATAAATAATTTGAAAAGATTTAAATTTTATGGAGATTTGAGATAATTTGGTTAAATTTTAGTTAATTAGGAATTTTATTAATAAATATCATAAATAAATAAATAAAACATATATCAGAAACACGACATAAAAAATTTAGAAGGTTGGACAATTGAGAGAAATCCAAACAGAGTGCAACCAGTTGCTAGCCAAAATTCATCATTAAACCAGGATAATTTATATATTTCGGTTTTACATTTTTGCATGAATATCGTAAATTTGTCAACATTAAGTAGGTAAATTTATTTATTTCAATGGTAATATTGGACTAATGAGCAAAGCAATAAGGATATTTAAATAATCAAATTAATATAAACTCGAAGAATGGTCTGACCAAAAAACATGTGCTCCCTAGTGGAGGCTTGATTTTATCGAGACGACCACCACTAAACCCTACACATTTTCATGTTCACTTTTTTCCATAGACCCATAATACATAAAATACACATTCACATGTAAATAACACACACAAAAGTATATGTATATCCTATATAATGGTCTTGGGAGCACTTGTTAAACCGAACCGAAATTGAAACTAACTGGGAGGTTTTGATTATTGCAAAAGAGAGAGATCTAAAGGCATAAAAGCGACACGTGTACGGAGATGGTAAGAAGTAAAGTTAAAAGAATAGAGATAGAGGTTGAAAGTACGAAGGCAATGACTTGTGAGGTGAAATGACAGAGCAAAGGGAAAACAAAAATGAAAAAGAACAAAACAGAGTTACGAGTGAGACAGAATGTCTGAGGAAACGTCAGCTTCTTCTGTCCATTGTTAGGCTCTTTCATCTCTTATAAAACCAATTTTTTTGGAGGTTTGTTTCATAAATCCAAATATAAGTCGATCTGCCACGAAAGCCCATGTGGTGTTAGCATGTTTTGAACCAACAAATAACATCTTGTCCATTAATTTGAAAAGAGAACCAAATCAGAAAAGTGAAATATTGGCTTCCCGGGCCAACGATAATTTCCTTGGTTATCAAGAACTATATTTTGGAAGGGTTAAGTTTTTGTTCTTAAATTCATTTTTTTGTGAGAAAATATTATTTATCAAAACCTAGTAATCAAAACCAAATCAGATATAAATAATTCGAATCAAACTATTTAAATGCCTTCCAAGTTTGATTATTGTTTTATAAAAAAAAAAACTAGACAATCCTAAACGGAACTAACATACCTATTTAATGTTCATGATCAGCAAACAATTGCACATGGTAATAGACCTATTAATAACAAACCATTGTAGTGTAAAAACAAAAGGATGAAAAGATGAAGAGATTAAAAAAGGAAAGTTGAGGACAAAGTTGGGAAAAGGATTCGAATCAGAGATTTCATCATCAAAGAAGAAACGAGCTTTACGTGTGTACTCTTTTGAAAAACGTTTCTTTCTTTTACTTGGGAAATTAGAAAACCAGTATTTTGATCTTCTGATTCGATTTCTTATATTTCCAACCATTGTTAACAATTCTGAAATTTTCTACACTGTATCTTCCAGTTTTAACGTTTTTCAACAAAGAGAGACTAATATATTCATTTAGAAAAAGACGAGTTAAAAAGTTGTGTAGCATCAAGAGCCATGTTTGTCAAACCATAAATGAAGCCCATTTGGAAGCCCACACGTTCACAATAAATAATACTCCCTGTCTCCCTTGTAATCTTTCCCTCCTTACTTATTTCGCAATATTAATGGGTTACTTTATTTTGTTAAATAATTGCACAAACCAGGTTTCTTCCATTACAACATAGTAATAAAGTTAGATTAATCATGCTATTTGAAATCGTCAGAATAAACAGTGAACAATCGATGATGGTTTGATGTTATAGGTGACTTCAAATATGTATGTACATCATTATCAAACCAAAAATAAAATAAAAATGTATGTATTGTTCATGGGAATTGAGACCCTATCTCGAGTGAGTAAATCTGTAAATGAATGATACAGTCTGTAAAAATCAATCAAACAATTAAATATATGTTATAAAAAATATCTGGGAAAATATTTTATAACCAAATCGAACTAAAATCGAATAAAAATTGTACATGACGTAATAAATCAACTTTTGTTAACCAAAAAATAGTAATAATAAATCAACTTTACAAGAGTGAATATGTACGTACGTAACTGGACGAGTTTTGGGACTATATTCGAATTTCATCTTTGCAGTTTGTTTGACATTAGTGAATTTTTATATAACGCAATATTTGGACCAATATATTTAATAATTAAAGAACAGCGGAATTGAGAAAATGAGAACCCTTCTTGGAACGGCAGAGAAGAGTCATATGTGCGATAGTTATATTTATATAGTATTGTCTTTGTCGAACCTCAAATCTTTTTCATTCAAAAACTTTTACTTGAAAAATGGAAGGTGCACATAATTTCATTACAGAGAAGGAACCGAGATTTTTGGGCTCCCATATATTATATGCGATAGTGGAAGTAAACCAAATCGTTTTCAAGAGTCCGTGCACGCAACACATACTTTTCTTTTGAGACTTAACAGTACTGTCATCTGTAATCTACATTTGAAAGTTTTTCTAATTACATCGATATTTTTAGTTTCGATAATCACCATTTTTCAAAACAATAGGTAAGTTAAATAAATCATGACCATTGGAAGAACACATTATAGAATATAGGTCATAGCCAAGATTGATCAGATATTCAGATTCTAATCGATTAAAGTGAGAATGAAAAAAGTTTAAAATAACAATGATAGAAAACGTATAAAATCTAATTTGAAGTTGGTAGCAAGACAACATATTTTGAAGTTGGTAGAAAGACAACATTTAAACACCGGCGTTACTTACGACTAACGACTTATATAATGGTTTTGGACCTTTGGGTCAAGAGATGATAGGGTTCCAACTTCCAAGTGTATCACAAAGTTATTAGTTTTTAAGGAAAGTCATTAGTTTTTGTTTGGTTTCTGTGTGTGTATGTTTTAAGAATATTTTGTTGCCTGTGTCAAATTCTTTATTCTTAGTTTGAACGTGGTTTTTAAGGAAATATTGGTAAATAAAATTGTTGTTTTAAAAGAAAGTTTGATTGAAATATTAAAGAAGTTTATGTGTTAAATCTTATATAATATATTCAAGATAATTATATATACATATATATATATATATATAAATTAATAAACAAAAAAAAGATACATGTATCGAATCATATATTTTTGATATAATTATTACTAAAGATTGATTGCCATTGGTACATCAAAATGTGGTTGATAATTGCACAAGTGATGAGACAATAATTAATGATATGACGTAAAAAATAAATTAAAAATAAAAACTATGTTATTAAAAGTCACATGGTTTACATTCTCAGATATTTTCTTTTGGCCACCATAAAATTAATTTCTCTAGATTTTAAGAAAAGTTTGAAACTTCTAAAGTACGATCCATGGTGTAAGATACTCAAAAGTCAGAAATTTACTAAAATGTAATCAAATGCGCGTCATTAAATTGCTTTTGGCAGGGGATTCAATGTAATACAACAATTTTATTATTTTCTTATTGTTATCAACATTGAATTGAATGTAATATTGTTTATAAATGATATGTTTAAATAATGGCAATCGGCAAAATGGTCAAGAACGGTTAGCTGTCCACAACTTGCCTCTACCTTTTTTTCTTATGTTCTGAATAAAAAATTGATATAATAAACATAAAACGTGGAAGAATAAAAGCCAAGTAGGTACGTCAACTAAATCTAATCTCATATAAATACACACATGCATCCTTGTTTCATCTCCATAGCCATCTCAATCTTTCTCCTTGTCTCTCTCTCATCTATTCAATCTCACTGTGTGTTTTCTTTCGCCGGAAAAAATGGTGGAGCAGAAAAAGTACTGTCTATTTCTAGCGACTCCAGATTCAGAGTTCGTGAAGAAGACATACGGAGGATACCACAACGTGTTCGTGTCGACATTCGGAGATGAAGGAGAACATTGGGACTCCTTTAGGGTTGTCGAGGGCGAGTTTCCTGACGAGAAAGATCTTAACAAGTACGATGGCTTCGTTATCAGTGGAAGCTCTCACGACGCCTTCGAGAATACTGATTGGATCCTTAAGCTCTGTGATATTGTCAAGAAACTCGACGAGATGAAGAAGAAAGTTCTTGGCATCTGCTTTGGTCACCAGGTTCTTTTCTATTTTCTATTGTCCACTATTTTATTTAAATAATTTTGATTTTTTTTTACCAATTAATTTAATTATTGGTTTTAATTTGATCCCTTTTAGAAAAAATATTGAGCGAGATTTTATCATTTTTAGATAACCTTTTACACATTGAAGAATTTTTTTTTTTTTTTTGATAAAACGTTGAAGAATTTGTTGCATTTTATTAGTGAATGTAATGGGTATATAAAATATGCATCCCCTGTTTTTGAATCATGATTTTTGGTAATTCTAACTATCTTTTAATTGAACCCATTTGGTGCATATTATCAAGTGAGAAAGTTAAAGATGCCCCTTTAGAGAAATCAAAATTCCTTTTTCAGAAAATAAATTCCAATTTATGAATGAAGTAATGGGTTATTTTCCGTGAAAATATGAAATTAACAAAGTAATTCACACTCCTTGTCATAATGTCTCCGATTAAGATTAAAAGATTCTTCTAATAGATTTTATTATTATTTCCTTATAGATCATAGCTAGAGTAAGGGGAGGAACAGTGGGAAGAGCAAGGAAGGGACCAGAACTTAAACTTGGAGACATAACCATCGTGAAGGATGCTATTGCGCCGGGAAGTTACTTCGGTAACGAGATTCCTTCGAGCATTGCCATCATCAAATGCCACCAGGACGAAGTGTTGGTGCTGCCTGAATCTGCTAAAGTGCTTGCTTATTCCGACAACTACGAGGTGGAGATGTTCTCGATTGAAGATCATTTCTTCTGTATTCAAGGTCATCCTGAGTATAACAAAGAGATTCTCACCGAGATCGTTGATCGTGTTCTTGGTCTTGGCTACATCAAGGTTTGTTTTACTTCTCTTTTTCCCTTAACCCTGATGATTAGTTTAGTGGGAAAAGTATATGTAGAAACATGCAAATCAGAACTTTGGATTTAGTAAATTATGATCTCATATAGTTGAACCCAAGATTGTATTATCCGTAAAATGTGGCATGTTGTTGCTTTGCTGGTAGTCAGTTATAAACTTATAATCAATGAGAAGAAAATCAACGGAGTGTAATATTTCTAATAAATTGAAAATGAAATATGCAGCAAGAATTTGCGGATGCTGCAAAGGCATCGTTGGAGAACAGAGGAGCAGACAGGAAGCTTTGGGAGACGGTTTGCAAGAACTTCCTCAAAGGCAGAGTTCCCACTAATTAGTTTCACTCCCAAATTATCTTATCTATTTGCCTCTTGTTATATTGAAACATTTATGGATTTTTCATCTTCCTATTCAGTATAACCTATTAATCTCAGTGTGACATATTTGTGTTATAATACCCATAAGGGAATCAATTAAATAATAAGCATTATATATTTTAAAATTCCCAATTGTTTTCAAAATGAGCAATTTGATGAACAAAAACGTGAATTTTGATTTGATATAATTAAGTGGTGGAGTTGTCGTGTTATAGAAAAGCTATAGAACTCTCACGTTTTCTATAATGTCGATGTGGGATTCTCTTACGTATCTCACTTTTTTTTTGTTCTTTTTAATCAAACAAAAATCTCACTTGGCGTCTTCTCCGTCATCTATAACTACATTTCCATCTCTCTCAATCTCCACTCTCTCTCTCTTTTTTTTCTCCTGCTTCCGTGATCTCTGGGAAGAAGAAAATGGTGGAGCAGAAGAAGAGGTTTGCTCTGTTTCTGGCGGCGTTGGACTCCAATTTCGTGAAGAAGACTTACGGAGGTTACTTCCATGTCTTCGTTTCTACTTTCGGCGATGAAGGTGAGCAATGGGATCTCTTCCGAGTGATCGACGGCGAATTTCCCGATGAGAAGGATCTAGACAAGTACGACGGTTTCGTTATCAGCGGTAGTCCACATGATGCTTTCGGTGACGCTGATTGGATCGTTAAGCTTTGCTCGGTTTGTCAGAAACTCGATGAGATGAAGAAGAAAGTTCTCGGAATCTGTTTCGGCCACCAGGTTCTTTGAATTGAATTCTTCTTATGTTTTCTGATTTGGATCTGATCGGTTTGGGTTTGGAATGTGTATTTTGTGTCCATGAGATTTCATTTCTCAGATTGCAAATTTAGCAATCGAATCACATTTAGCTCATTTGATAGTGAACATTGGTCATAAAGAGATTGTTCTTGAACTACTGATATTGCGTTTTGCAAATCTTGATTTCTCTGTGTTCTTATTATGGGCACAGATAATAGCTAGAGTCAAAGGAGGGAAAATAGGAATGGCTCGTAAAGGTGCAGACTTGGGACTTAGAAACATAACCATAGCTAAAGACAATGCAAAACTATGCCGTTACTTTGGAGACGAGGTCTCGGCATCTTTAGCCGTTATAAAATGCCATCGGGATGAAGTGTCGGAACTCCCTGAGTCTGCTACAGTTCTTGCCTCTTCCGAGATATGCGAGGTCGAAATGTTCGCTATTGAAGATCACTTTCTCTGCATCCAAGGCCATCCTGAGTATAACAAAGAGATTTTCTTTGAGATCGTGGACCGGGTCATCAATTTGAAGCAAATAATCATTTATATTTTAACATTTTTTTTATATAGTTTTACTGTTGTAGCATAAAACAAATCAAACAATAATATTCAATCTGAGTGATAATACTTTATAAGCGTTGATAGACATTTATACTTTAAGGATCATCATCAGCAGAGAAATCAGGTTCTGAAGGCTTCTGATATTTCAGAAGTTCTTTAGTAGACTTTGCTGCAATACGGTTCTGGTGAACTTTACGAAGTGCATTTGCCGCAAACTTTGACGCCAAGAACGTTGCTCTGATGCTAGCAACCGATCCTTCTCCTTCTTCTTCTTCTTTCCTGAGTTGCTCAAGTTTCTTCTTCTTCATGTATCGTCGCCACGCGGCTTGTATGAAAATAGCAGCCCAAGTCCTCCATTGTTGTGAGTAGAATCTGAATGTGTGTTGAACTTGCCTGCTGTGTAGTCTCCTGAACTGGCTAGCCACGAATTTGAGCTCATCAGCTATCAAAGCAAAAGCCTCTACTTCAGTTAGAGCCTTTGCGGTTCTGGTAGAGGACGGTAGGTTAGAACCGGATTTGGGATCAAGTGCCCATGTCAAGAGCTCTTCCCCGCAGAAATCTCCTTCTTTAAGCAAACTGCGGTTGAAGAAACCACTTCTCCCGCCATCGGTGGTTACACTCTCAAGCCGACCACGGATAATGAAGAGCATCTCGTTAACCGGGTCTCCTTCCCTAACCAAATAAGACCTCTCAGTGTACAGACACGGCTTCAACCGCTCACAGATTGCATCGAGCAGCCTTTCATCCATATTCTCAAACAATGGAACCTTTCCATAAAAAAAAAGCAAGAAACAAGATGGTTTCATTGATGAATCAAGATGAGAAAAATGGCTTTTAAAATAAGATTCAACTTACCCTCCGAACCAAAGCCAGACAGAGATGGCGTTTGATATCTCTTCTCAGATCCTTTGGGAGGTTCTGAACCAAATTCTCTTCATCAACTCCGCGTGTCTCCAACCATTTGTACTGATCATATCGTCTGACCCGTTCTCGCAGTTCTGGTGGAAGCATTCGATGATGCATCCACTGTTCTGAATCACGTCTTTTCACTCTCATTTCTTCAAGCCGGATTGTAAGTGATTGAAGATACGTCTGCATGTTTCCAATAAGAAGAGCAAAGAGAAGAAGTCCAGCAATGGCGAGTGCTATGGAGAATATAACCTCTCCAGGGAATGTGCTGGTTTCAAGCCCTTGACCAAGAGTGCTGCATTTGACATCAACAAGGTTTAATAATGCAACAGAGACTTATTGTTATAACGACCCTATTAGAAAAGACAGATTCTTTTAGAATTACATACCTGAGATTCTGAAGTCCCCACCATAAACAGAAGAAGTACTTAGAGACAAAGCTCTTAGATGAGACAATGCCAGAGGAAAGGGCTCTTAAGTAGATTCCGAAATCAAAAGGAGGATTATCACCATCGGTTGTATTAACCGGACAATTTCTCTGAAGAACAGAATCTTTGATGGAAGTCCAAGCTGCATAGCCATTCATATCTTCATTACCACAAAACAGGAAGTTTCTGGTACAGCTGTGGCTATCACTGCAAGCCTTGCTCCAGCATCCATTATAGCGTTCTAAGGCCAGTAAGTACCATAAAGCCCCAACAATCTGAAAAAAGGAGAGTTATGAATGGATTTTTCGAGGATATAAGAAGAAGGAATACCAAAAATAGTAAGTACTGACATGACTTGCGAGCATGTAGAGTAGCAAGTAATAAGCTGCACCAGCCCAAGCAGTTTCAGCAAAAACACCAGCTGTTCTCTTCAGCTCTGAGGTCAACGGATATATCCGAAGAAATCTCGGAATATATTGAATTAAAATGATATATCTCAACGCCCGCTTTGTTGCCAAAACATTTGCACCTCTAGAGGTATACAAAAATCTCCAAATTACAATCTGAAAAGGAAAAAACAAACGAGTCATTGGAGTTTGATAACAAAAACCAGAGGAAATGAGAGAACTTGTGGGGAAAATTTCTGTTATTATTACCTGTGGAAGTGGAAGCACGGAAAGAAAGTCAATGAAGAAGAAGAAATCTGATGTTGGACAAAACGAAGATTCTTCGAATGAAGAAGAGAAGAGACCAAAAGAGAGGAAGATCATGAAGAGGGATTGCTTGAAGAAGTTACTCTCTCTCTCTGTGTCTAATTGTTTTTTAATGTTGAACTGTTTCATAAAGATTGAATCTTTATTTCTTGTAGATTGCGATATCCATGGCAGCGAAAGCGAATTCACTTGCAAGAGAGGAAGATCATGAAGAGGGATTGCTTGAAGAAGTTACTCTCTCTCTCTGTGTCTAATTGTTTTTTAATGTTGAACTGTTTCATAAAGATTGAATCTTTATTTCTTGTAGATTGCGATATCCATGGCAGCGAAAGCGAATTCACTTGCAAGAGAGCTTAAATCCATAAAATCTGACTTGAGTTTCATCCAAGAACGTTGTGGATTGCTTGAAGAAGAAAACAAGAGATTCAGAGATGGGTTTGTGAAAGGTGTTAGACCTGAAGAAGATGATTTGGTCAGTACAATCTCCCCAAGCTGTTCTGTTTCTGCTCTGTTATGCTCTGTTCTCAATCTTATGATTTTGATTCTATGAAACAGGTGATTCTATAAACATGTGCTGATAACTCTTGTGTTTACCTTGAAAGGACCTAACCGACCATCTCCAAACCCTCGATGTCGAGTTTGTAAAACGGATAAATGCTAATGGAAGCCCAAATTTTAGCAATGAAGTGATGGAATTTTCTCCTATAGCGATCAAAGAGAAGGACGAACGGATGCCCAGTGATCATGGGGACAATGAGGAAAATGGCAGAAATAGCAGCAACAACACAAAAGCATATCCCTCTGAGTCTTGAGCTCAACTTAATCTCTGCACTTCAAAGTTGAAAGAACAAGAAAGAATTGTGTATAGAGACAGAAACTAAAAATAAAATAAAAAGAACAAGGGGTTGTAAATCTAGCAAAACAGATAAAATTTGTTCACAAAGGTTTAGCCAAAAAAAACCTGGTTCTGGATAAGAAGATTCAGAGGTTGCAGCTCCTGAAAGATCTGATCTCACAGTGATAGTTCTTGCCAATTCACTTAATCTATGTGATTTCTTATCATGAAATCTGTAAGGATCCCATCTTAAAGAGCGGTTACACCATTGTACTCCTGTACGCCTTGTTTCGCCAATATATTTTCCATTCGGAACAGCTAAAGAAGTAACATGGAAAGCAAAGCCAGTAATGATTTAAGAGATTCTTTCCATGTCGAAATTAAATAAAAAAAAAACCAAAGATATCAGCAACAGAACTGCATCAAGAGATCAACAAAACTATAGTTTTTAACTTAATCAAAAGACCAATTTGGCATTTATTAGAAAGAAAAAAAAATTGATTGCCTTACCATGAAGGGAAGTATTAATGCTTGCCATGGCATTCGAAATACGAGCAAAGGAACATCCTTTATCCCTCGAAATCTGCATTTCCAATAATTTCATAAAATAAGAACAAGTTTCATACTTTAACATAGAAGATAGAATAAAGAGCTTCATGCTTGAAAATTTCATTTTCAACTAATTCCAACTATCCCAAATCTCAACAGAAGCAAGAATTTTTTCATTTAATGTTCAGATTTGACAATGAAAAGAAGTGAAAACTTGCTAGCTCACTACTTGATCTTATTGGATAAAAGAAAAAAGTGAAAATCCTAATAAGCTTCCATTGCAGATTAGCTTTCACTTTCCATCATTTCCTCAGAAACTAAAAACGAATCAATCAGAAAAGAGAAAAGAATCCAATAACAAAGATAGTTATACCCGAATCAACGACGACTGTGATGAACAAATCGGTTTTCCATAATCTGAGAACATAATTAAGAAAACAGTTACCACGAAGACATACAAGTAATATTCGTAATCGTAAATAAGCTACAAAATTCATACATGGAGGATGTGAAGAGATGCTCCGAGCAGAAGCGACATCCATGGCGGGATCTCGAGTTAAACATGCGTGAGATTTGCTCATGTAATCTGTGTCATCTTCAGGCTTATCTCACGGTTCGTTGCTCTACTGTTTTCACTTTCTAAACATTAACTGTGTGTCGTTTTACGCTGACCAAGCGGAGGATTTGCATTTTCCCGTTTTGTAGATAAAGCCAGTAGTAAACTAAAAGGCCTTTTTGGCCCATTAGGGATATTTTTTGGGTGTATAGGTTTTTAAAGTAGTCATATTTTTGGGCTATTGGTCGTAACTGAGAATGATTTTGGAGTAAAACACCCGTCATCAACTGTTCCAACTTAGAATGTTCTCAAATGCCATCATCATTGAAATATAATTTCATCAAGGATATTTATTATAAATCTGGATCTAAATCAAATTTTAAATTTTGAAAAGACAGAAAAATCTCTTAATAAATTCACTACTTTGTAGGTACAATTCTTAGAATTTAATCTCTTACAGGAAAACGGTTGTTTAATTTCAAACTAAAAGGGGTATACTTAATTAGCATAATTATTTATTAGGAATGACAAAATAGGTAAAGAAAAGTCAAAGATATATGCGAAACATATAGGAGGAGAAGGACATCACCCTCTTCATGATAAGCTTTGAAATCATAAAAAGAAAATAACTAAATTTTAGACCGTAATGGAATTGGATTAGCACAATATCCAACTGGCCTAATCTTATTAACTCTGCATTCCATAACGAACAAATTCAGTGACAAATCTTAGACTATTAATAGGTAAGACAAATCTCAAAATCATAAAAGATAATTCCTTTGGACGTCATAGATTAGCTTTTGTTTTAATTACCACTATCACAACGGTCATTTTGTATATAAAAATAGATGTAATTTCTAAATTAAACCCCATTTAAAAATGTTAGTATAGTATTAGTTGAGTCAACAAATATTGTATCTATAGTTCCCTAATTGAGGATTTGAAAATGTTTTGATATTAAATTTAGATTCAAATAGCAAAGAACAAACTATAGATTAAAAGCTCTAGAATTTTGAAAAGTGAATATCCCAAATACATAACACAAAACAGAAAGATAGATAATCTTTTAGGATGAAAACTAAGGGAAGAAAATTGAAAACACATGCATAACTAAATATTACTAGAAAACTGAAACATGATTTAAACTACCTTCTCTCGATCGACCTCTCTAAGCCATAGCCAAACCAATGATAACCGCAGTCCATCCAACCGCTAACCCAACCGCAGCGTTATGGGCTGGAGCTGGAGCCGGAGTTGGAGCCGAGGGACTAACAGGAGAACCCTTAGGAGCGTCACCGCCTCCGCTACCAGGAGAAACCTTAGGAGCGTCACCACCAGATTTGCGTTCAGACAAAACAACAAGAGTTATCTTTTGGCCTTTAGCGCAATTACCAGGAGCACCACTGATGAAGAAGTAAGGGCCAGATTTGTCGAGCTCAACCTTTGTGTTTCCATCATTGTATTGCTTCAGGGGCTTTGCTGTGTTACAGCTATCGTAATCTTCTTTTGTCACTTGTAATACTGAATCTACTTTCATGTCGTACTTCCACACTATTCCACATGCATACATATATATATGTCAATATAATTAAATCCACAAAATTGTGTAAAAATATGGTTCAAAAAGGTAAAATATCGTAAAAGATAATTCATTTGATATAACACTATTTGTCGATAATATTGCCTGACAGCTGATATATTACACAATTTGGTTTTTGTGATTAAGAAAACATTGAGATTGCATGAGAACTAGATTAAGCCTAAATATGAGAAATGAAGAGATGATATACCGAGAATGTCTCCGACTTTGAAACGATTGTTCTCGGCCCAGTGATTAAGAGTGTTGTTGGGAGAATCTGGAACCTTCCACGATCCCACAGATCCGCCGACCAGAATCACCCTCGGATTTGAGGCACCATGGCTCACTGAACTAAACAACAGGAAAACTAGGGTCAAAACTGGAACTATGATTCCCATTTTTCTTTACAACAAACAACTCTCTTAGGTTTTATGTGGTGTTTTTTTTTTTTTTTTGAGTTTGTGTCTTGTTTGTTTTCTCTATAGGTGAAGAGAATTGGAGATGGTGGATCTTGTTATATAGCCATTGTGGTTTGGAGCTAAATCGTGTTTTTTTGGGGGTTCGGAGCTAGGTTCGGGATATCCGAACCGAGTATTAAAGTGTAACATCTCTCTCTAATTTGCTAAGTAAATGCCAGCTTTTACTACACTTTTACAATGTTTCAGAATGTATTTATGAGTTAAGAAATAAATAAAAAATCTTTGGTTTGATTTTTGTAATTAATTTCCACGAGTTGTCTATACTATATCTAGATTTTTTTTCCACAACACTTATTGTTTAAATCTAAGTGGATTTAGCAAATAATTGTTCATTTTTTAAAAATATACTAACTTTTTGTACGTGTTTAATAATTTAATAAATTATCACACGTATTTCTGCAATAAATTTTATTTTCTTAGATATTTTTAAAATATTGAGAATAAAAGAAAAGCTTTAAAAAAAAAGTGGGATTAAAGGGAACTATGAAAACTTAGAAATATATATAATTTACAAATAATAAAATAGGAAAGGTTGAATACGAGAGGGAAAAAACTAAAGAGGAAAACGAGAAAATGGAAAGGAAATATTTTCAAAGTTTTTTTCATAGTTATCCAATTTTGTCAAATTCGCATATTTATTTATTTAATATATATTATAAAAATCCCGCTAGAAGTCATAGTTTTATCCAAAGATCTGTTAAAGAGTAATTTATTTTGGTCATTTCATTCATTTACTTTTTTTTGTTAAAACAATTTCATTTCATTTCATTTCATTTACAGTGATCAACTATGTTTTCACGTTAAACAAGCCAAAGTTGATTCTTTCAAATATTCCAATTTTTTTTTCTATTTTACTATAAATTAAAAAATTAATATGTTTATATACAAAAGGAATCTTTATAAATTTGACCATGTGTCAAATGACTGAAATTATCACCCAAAGAATTGTCCGATACAAAGAAAAGTGGAAAACCATAACTTAAAAACAAAAAATTCCAAGAAACACAAAACTTGTCGGAAGAAAACCACATAAATTTACAATGTAACGTAACAAAGTATACATTATGTAGTCTTTGACCTTGTACGATTTTCTTTTCACAGAGTCACAGTACATATCTAACAAAAAGAAAAAGTACATTTATCTTCTCATATTTACTATTAGTAATTTATTTTAAGCAAAAAAATGTATACGGATTAGGTCTAACGGTACTTTTTTACGTTAGGCATGAAAATTCTCGCTATGATTGATAGTCAGCTGTTGAGGTCGATAACAAAACATTTTAATGGCTATTAATCGGCAAAACAACATTTTTTCTGTTGGTTCGTAGTAAATTTGATAATTAAGATGGCAAGATTTATCACTCAAAAACGTTTCATTTTGAATCAATGCTTTTTGTATGTTTCTGAACGTACCAGTTACATATTTCTTTTTTGCTAGCAATTAGAAACAATAATTTTACTTTTGTTCTCAGTTTTTTATTTTTCAAACACACAAAATCACGCTCTTTTTCAAAAAAATAAATTAAATGTAGTTCTTTCATTTTACCAACAGATGGAATTTTAACGTCTTTCATTATATCAACAGGCAAAATCAAACCATAAAAAAAAAAGAAAAAAAAAAGAGAAGAACAACTCTTAAGTTTTCAATTCGATTTGATGCTACATTCAATTTTAATTTGGTTATTGTTACTTTAACATCCGGACCAACCAAGATCAAGAAAGTGAGAGATGATTAGACCAAGATACCACGATTTGACATGATTATTAGTCTTTGGTTCAAAAGAAAAGTTGCATCATATAAAGTCTTCCGAGGTTTAAGAAAACAACATCACATCCAAAGAGAATCCGTCTTCAAATCAAAAAACAAAAACAACAGTTTGATGGATAAGACATTTGATTTACGATGGTAGAGGGTAATGATGGTGATGGTGATGGTGATGAAGAGGAGCTCATTTGAGAAGTGTCTTCACTATCGCTTTGACATTAAGCTTCTTCAGGTCAGTGTAAGACTGGCCACAACCCACGAACATAACCGGTGCTCCCGATATGTAAACCATCGATAACGCTGCTCCAACCTACAAACCGGTTCCAAACATTCCCGTTTACAATTCATTCACACATCATTTATACGATAAAACCAACATACAATCCTTTTAATGTACCTTATCGTCAATGGTATCGAACTTTGTCAGTAGGATTCCATCAATCAGTCTTGGGTTCCCAGAAGTGGAGAGGTCCGAAAGTTTCTGAATTTCAAGGAAAAACAAAGTCAATAAGGCTCAATCAAACAACAACTAAGAATCATATGCGGTTAAGAAACCGAACCTGATTAAACTTTGAGAGCTGGTCTACTGCATCGTTTCCAACAAGAGCTTCACCAACAAACAGGACCAAGTCAGGATTGTTAAGGTTAATGAGCTTTGAGAGAGCTCTCATCAAAGGTTCATTATCCTGCATCCGACCAGCTGTGTCAACAAGAACAACATCAGATCCATTTCGAGTTGCTTCTTGTATGGCTTCTTTAGCCACTACTGCTGGATCCTTTTCATAACCCTTTTCAAATATCGGTACCTGAAGCCAAAATTCCACCACCCAATTAAAAACCAGTATTGAAAACACCATTTTAAATCACATGACTATTTAAAATTAAAACACATATATATTGCATTACCTGCAACCTACGAGCATGAGTCCGTAACTGCTCAACAGCTCCAGAACGGAATGTGTCACAAGCAGCCATCATTACACTGACCTTATGCTGCAAAAGCCAATACGCCACTTTGGCCAGATTGGTGGATTTCCCAACTCCATTGACTCCAACAAACACAACCACATAAGGTTTCCTCTGTTCTTTGGCAGCATGAACATCTCTCAATATATCGATGGAGCGTCTCGGAGTCAATATACGAACCAGAGCATCCTCCATTGCTGCCTGAAATCATATGTTTCACCACAATTAAGCCATCTTCAGATTTCCCAGTGAAATGTTTCCTAGATTCAGTTAACGAGCTACAAGGACAAAGCAAAAAACCTGAACAGTTGAAGATATCCTGGTGAACGATGCCAACTTCTTTCCTTCAAGACTAGCTTCCACTGATTCACAAAGCTTCTCAGCAATCTCTTCAGCCTGTGAATGAAACGGCCAAGCTCAAGTAAGACACAACAAATTCCAAACATGACATGATGCACTGTAATAGACACCTACCACATTCTTGGTCATGAGCCGTTCCTTCAGAGCTTTCAATGCCGGTTCAAGGTCTGTCCTTTCAAGATTCGCCTTCCCAGTAATACTAAACAGAAATCGCAGGATGTGTTAGTAAGATTTAGGTTATATATAATATAAATTAGCAATACATTCAACAAGACAAATGCTAACCTCTGGAAAACGGAAGAAAACCAGCCTTTCTTCTTAGCCTCAGGCTTCTCATCGCTTCCTGGTTCGTCGTCATCATCTTCACTTTCACTATCACTGCTGAAAACCTCTTCCTTGTCCATCATACTTTCTCCTTGGTCAGCAGCCACAATATCTACATGATCATTGTTCCCATTTTCATCAACAGAATCCGTGAAGTCCAGTTTCGATTGTTTGGGAGCCGCATCATCCCAAACCCTATTTTTCTTTGTCGCCTTTTTGGCGGGTTCCGCAGGAACTACCTTGGAACTCTTATTACCTATACTGTCAGCTTTCCTTACACCTCCTCTACCCCTTACTCCTTTACTTCTTAGTTTCTGAAGTTTACTTAAATCAACAGCAACATTAGAACTCGTGTTTTCTTTCCCGTTAGCAAGTTCAGTCTTCTGAGAATCATCATCTTCGATACCATGATTCTCATTGGAATGGCCATTAGTCAAGTTACCAACTTTAGCTTTATTACCATCTCCATCATCTTTTTTTGAGCCACCTTCGCTAAGCCTTTTGTTTCCTCCTTCAAGTCCAGCTTTTGAGAACTGCCCTTGCTTCTTAACACTGCTCACAGGCTTCCCCACTTGCTTAGTCTTCCTCAATTCTTCAGCCCGAGCTTCAGCTTCTATCCTAAGCTGCCTAAAAGTCTCATCGAAATCATCATAAGCCATCCGTTTAGGATCATAGATCTCAGAGAAACTTTGCTTCACCATAGAAAGCAAATCATCCACATAAAGCAAGTGGAGAATCCGCTGATAAACAGCGACAAAGACAAGCCCAAGATCATTGTGAAACGTCCACTTGAGAGTGTAGGCAGCCCCAGGAGCATCATAGTTAAATGAAATAGCACCAGATCGTTCCTCAAGAAGACAAGATCGGATCAAAGTATCGATTGGTGATCCTTTCAAAGCATTTCCAATCTCTTTGCATGTCCAAAGGATTAATCCTCCTCGTGTAAAGATTAAAAGCTGTTCTAACATCTTCGATCTTCAATATCGTAACCCTGAGGGAAAAAAAAAATGATCTTTCGAATCAAATCCCAAAGATAACTTTTAAATTGATTGAATTTGAATCAAATCAACACGCAATTCGTTCAATTTCTAAAGCTACCTAAATCCATAATCATAAATTCAGAAAATTTTGGCAGATTAAGTTGAAAGAAGCAATCAAATTATCGGATCAGAAAACGCAAACAACAAATCCTATAGAGAAAGTGTTTAGAATAGCCAATTGAAGATCCTACGATGTACACACAATCGTATTGAATCCGAGAGGAAAGCAAACAGAACACGGATCTTGGGTTTCAATCGTAAAATTGGAAAAGCATGAGGAGGATTTGACGAGAAGAGATTGAGATACGAATATATCGAATCGTAGCGTTGGAGGGGAGGATTCAAACCTTGGTTCCTGTCGTTTTTTTTTTTTTTTGATACAATTCCCCGAATGAAGAAAATATTAATAAATAAATTTACACCGGCGACAGAGAGACGAAAAAAGAAAAACAAAAAAATTATGATCCCAATTAATTTATATTTATAGGGTTTAGTATTATTCTTTTTTCCCAGGGTGAGGAGAATTTTATTTTGGTGAGGATCCGTAGAAATTTATTTGAATTCTCCTATTTGGCTGTTTGGGATTTCTTTCCCTTAGGAAACAAAAAACAAATATGAATTTAGCATATCACACTAGTGCTTTTTAGTTTTTGACTTTTAATTTTTGGCTTTTAGTTTTCATCAGAATTCAAATTCTTTATTTTTTAGAGAATCCACTTTTTCTAAAATTATGAATTGTAATAAATTATATTTTTAAAAAATTTCAAAAAAAAATCACTCTAAAATCCATTGTCATTCAAAATTTTTGCACCAAAAAAAATTAAAAAAGGTGAGAAAAATAAACAAAATAATGAGAGAAAGTGGAACCAAGTTGGAAGCCGGTGGCGGTCATGGACGATGAATAATATTGATGTCCCATTGACTTAGGACACGCTAAGTTATTCCAACGCGGCAGCTTTAGAAACGCTGCGTTTTATGTGTGCGTAACAAAAAAAAAACCTTAACCATGTATGCGAGTGAATTCCCACCACACTCCAATCGGAGACCACATCAAGAAAAAAAAACATGGATTTGTATAGCTTGAGGATATTATTTCTCCATTTCATTTCCTTTTTACAAGCCCATGGGCTTTCATCTCATTCTTCCTTTACTCAGAGATAGATTCCTTAAACTTAAACCTAACTACTCTACTACTCAGACCCGAATTTTACTCCCCATAGTTCCACCATTTCTAGCATATACACATCCAACATTGGACTTAAGGGAAATATATGTTTTCTGTTTTTTTTACATAAACAATATAGTTATAATTATGGTGAAATGGTGATGATGACTATGGGTTTTAACAATTAGGTTTGTTTTGTAACCCTTGCGGTAGCAGTAAACATACATGCACTCCTTTAATTGTTGTCAATCACAAAGAGAAAAATCAAGAGTTTTAAAAATGGTACCATCATCATCATTTATCATTTAAAAATGGTACCATCATCATCACCATTAATCGGATCCATTATCACGAGGATGCAACAACTTAGCGTTGGAAGCTTGGGTCCATTATGGGCCGTCCATATAGCACAATAACTTGCGTAATCTACCCCTATAATCTATAACCCTATTGGCTATTAACCACGCCTATTGCATGGAACTTTCGTTAAATCCACCATCCTCATTAATTTAATTAAACATACATCTAATGTTTTCTAAACGTGAATCTGCTTCAAATCCCCAAATATAGATCGTGCACGTTGCATAAAATTCAACCATTAATGATCTCAATTCCTTCGAATCTGCCGATCGTTACGCTGGCTCTTTTTTTCTTTTCTTTTTGATGAATGCTCTTTTAAATTGTTTGACTTCTATGGTTTAAAGGGTGTACATGTTAGGAATACATTAGGGTCGCAATCCCCATTTTTTTCATAGATTCACTTGCGGTGTAATTTATAACATAATCAAACTCAATTTTCGCCTGTAATTGTAAATGCATATAAAATATTTTTATAAGTTATCGGTTCCGAGTTTGAGCCTCGTTTAGAGAGAAGAAGTCTACAGACCTACTATGATCTTTACTCACAAAAAGCTAGTTAGATGATTTTAACTTTTTAACATGTTTTAAAACAATCACCCTCTAACAATATTTATAGATTAAAAATCGACTATATTCGTTTAGATCTATTATCTGCTTTAATTTGATACAAAATGCAGATAGCTGGAAATTTATGGAATAAAACAAATACTAAAAATTAGCATCCATTTAAAGCCGAGAAAGTTCAATAGTTACTAAAATTACATAAACAATCATTATAACTAATTGGAAACAATCGATATCTATTCATACTTTTGTGTAATATCTCTGGAACTTTTTAGTTTTGTCTTCACTAACATCAAAATTTCACTTTTTAAAAGCATTTTTAAATCCAATTCAATGGTATTCTAAAGCCATATTATCAGTTGAATGGAAATTTTCAAATATAAGAAAAGAAGAAATAAAAAAAAAACTAAATGTGTTTTCATTCTTCTAAAAAACAAATATTACTTGTATATATCCGACATATTCTAGCCACTTTTGGGCCCCCGATTTGGACCTATCATATTTTACGACACAACACAATTGAAAGCCTTGCAGCAACGTTACTGTTAGAAATAGTCTCTTCGTGAACTATATAACTTTTAAATATTGGCTCTCGGTAGATTTGATTATCGAATAAAGAAGATTAATTGGTCTGGTGGAGAAGTGGTCTTTAACAACTTGTGTTGACCATAACTCGGATTATGAAAATTGAATAAAACTTTCATGACATGACAAAAGCTATGAAGGTTTGACTAGTTCATGCACAATATTGTGCATGAACTAAAATTTATACATATATGTTGTCCTTATAGAGTTTGTTAGTATATGACTGTATAGTACTCTGGTCATCACATCACGGCCAGTGACCACCACGTTAATTGAGATATAGAACGTGAATATGTTTGAATGTTGAGTGTTGACCAAAATGGTTTAGTTTAGACGTCGTATAAAACTATAAATTCGAAATTTGTTACTTCAGTCGAACGACACAACTTTATCAAAAAGGAAGAAGAAGTTATATATAATACATCATTAGTATTTGGTAACTTTGGTTGGCAGGAAATCAGAGGAAAGTATTGAAGGGGAATTATAGATTTTTAAATTATTTTGGACCCTATAATCTAACGGCCTGGATCAACAATAATTTATTCGATCTAGCTACATTTATATATTAAGTGACAAAAAAAAAACTACATTTGTATATTATATTTATTTATCGCTGTAAAAAAAACTGAATCATTTTATACTACAAATATATCTAAACAAATTGAAAGTTATTTATTTAAAATAAAAGTGGCAAGACAAGTTTTATTTGTTTTTTTTTTTTACTTTTGTTCAAAAAATGTGTAGTCCAGAATTTATAGGCACAACAAGTTTTACACAGTGAACATGTGTCTTCTTACAATAAAATACAAATGTCATCATGATTATTCCACATCGTCCATTTCCGTCCGTTTGTTTCTTTGGTTATCTTGTGGAAAGTACACCTTTCTTTCTTTCTTTCTTTTTTTTTTCTTTTTTTATTATTATTTTATTTATTTATTTTGTTTTTACTTCTTCGAACTAAATAAATGCAGTTTATTTATTTTTGTTCTTTTGTTTGTTGTTCATCACGAACAAACGGGCTACAGAGTTTTTGACTTTAATGTCATGTTGATCACCAATCAGCAATTATGGATATATTATGTCTTCATTATAATCAAGACAGTCAAAATGATTCTAGAAATAACCTAAAAGTTAATATTGAGAGAAATGTGACTACGGATAGAAATGATACAGTAGTATCAATTACAGCTTATTTTCATGTAAATATTAAAGAACATAACATTAACATGCATGAGAGGATGAGAGAAGAAGATAAATAATCATTTTGCAATATCGCATTTATGGCTTTAATCTTCTTCTGATTCAAGATCCAAAATTGCCTTCAAATATTAGCAATATAGTATCTAGATCTCTTCTGTACATAAGCACTAAAAACGTAATTGGTGACATATGCTGATATGCATATATTATATATTATATATAAAAAGATTTATAACACTATAATCTGGACAATTGTAGTGGATTGAACAGTATGGTTAATGGCTAAATGCAAACTATACATTAAAAGACGGTTCAATAAGCAATTAGAGTATTGTGTGGTTAACTTACAAAATAAAATTTATTTAATTATTAACTAATTCAAACCCATTACATACATAACCAAATTTACTTTTTTCTTACGAGTTTTGGGAGCCGAGATAATGACCTTTTCACTTTCATCGCATTTGGCGCGACACAACTCTATGTGGGAGAAGCAATAGCACAGCTAATATAAGCCCAACTATTAACAGAAATTATAAAGTATTTTCATCAAACTAGTATATGTGAGAGTTGTACATACAAGCTCGTGAATAGTCCCTATAAATACTCACATATATGCCAATAAATACATTAGTATAGAGAGAGAATGAGAAAGGTCCACTCACAGCTGGCCAACTGCACATTGTGTAGTAACTCAGCAAAACATACATTTAATAAGAACCTCCAAAACCCAATCTATATCAATCCATACATCTCTCTTCATTCACACACACACATATATATATATATATCTATATATGTATGTATAAATACAAGCGTACATCTCCATATACTATATTACCTAACACAAAAAAAACCAGTGAAGAAAATTAAAAAGTGTGAGAGGACACGAAATGGCAAGAACCCATATCATTTTTCTTCTTCTTGTAGCTCTTTTATCGGCAGCATCGTCATCAGCATCATCGTATTCAAGAGAGCAAGAGAAGGACAGAATCAAAGTACTTCCAGGGCAACCAAAAGTGGCATTCTCACAATTCTCAGGCTATGTCAATGTAAACGAGTCTCATGGACGTTCTCTCTTCTATTGGCTCACTGAGTCATCTTCTCCTTCTCCCCATACCAAACCCCTTCTTCTTTGGCTCAATGGAGGTCAGTTTCTCTACCCCAATTACTTTTACATATACTTGTGTTATATAGCTTCGTTGTGTTTATAAAATTTTAGAACTATATGTCTAGTTTATTTCCGGATAAACTGCAATCATACCTAAACTAAACCAAATTAAACAAAACTAAACTAAAAACCGCGTAGATTAACCACTTTCCAAAGATGAAAAAGAAAAACTGAAACCAAGCCGAAGACCCATATATATGATAATGGATTAGCATAAAAATTATGGTATATGTATCAAATAGTATTCCCTAAATGCAGTCCCTTTTCTTTTCGATAAGGAGACAATTAAAAGGGTCAAAGAGAGAGAGAGAGAGAAAAAACCCCAAAAACTTAGTCCCTAAACAATGTGTCACAAGAGAAACTACGAGACTAACCAAACGACACATCTATTAGCAATTACTACTAATTAACTTGTGGATATATGTAAGTAAAAATCGTTATTATGGATAAAAACAAATACTGTAAATGTCCATCCAAAATAGCATAGCAACCACCCCATCTGCCTCTCATTAATTGAACATGCACTCTCTTTTTTTTTTTATCTCTTACAATTTTATTTAATTGTCTTCGTATTCAAGACCATTAATATCAACATAAAGGTCCTCCACGAGCTTCGGATTTCGTACTCTGTGCAATCTACTACTCCTACCCACTTCTAGTACTCTACCGGATTGTAGTAAAAGCCCTTAACTCCCACTAAAGTACACTTAAAATTCGAGTATATATATCCTCATCATGCAGGCCATGCGTGATGCGCTTACTATCTTTGACTTAAACATTTGTGGCTAGTAGCCACTGGCTACTATAAATAGCATACAATTATAACAATAAGAAATTAAAATTAAATGTAACAGTGTTAAATTAAACAGAAAGCCACATGGGACCTCATGAATCCCTATCCTCTCTTTATATATATATAATATATATATATATATATGTATCTTATTGTTATTTATTTTATTATAATATCTTATTTCCCTAGCCATTTTTAAAATAATAGTCGTATTGCAATTACAAGTAGATAAAAGCATATGATTAGACTGATCAAGTTTTAGTATATTTTGTTGTTGTTAAGATGATCAAGTTTAGTTTCTTCTATGAAATCATTATATACGGAGAGTGAGTTCTCTTGTCACTTGGTGGCATCAACTTGTTCTTTCTTTTAGATGCCTTTGTTATTCTGTCTCTTCATTAGCTTCTGTAAGAAAGCATAACAAAAAAGGTGACGTTACCTTTTTGCTGCCTTTAATAATTAGATCCAAAAAAACATACGTACACATTACTAGAAAGCTTACTACTTTTTCTATCTATTTGAAATTTTTGTTTCCTTTGAAAATTTGTAATAGAAAGTTGACCTTGTTATTGGGAAAATCAAAATCCGAAACGGTCCTTACTTTCAAATTGTTTTGTGGGAATTATATATTTAAGATAATTGTTTCAATAGACGCATGCGTATCATGGAGGTCACAAGTTGATGGCGAAAATGATGATGGTTGTTATACAGTTTTGTAAGAGCGCACACTTAATAAAGATTTTTGACGTCAACAACAAACAAAAAAAAAAAAAGATTTTGAGTTCTCTTTTTCGGCACCAGAAAAATAAGCGTCATCAAATATTCTTTTGAATTTTTGGCCTTTACCCATTTAATTTAGTTTAATCATTCGTAGGGAGAAAATAGGAGCATGCACGAAAGATGCCATGAGTCGGGTCACATTCATAGAATCATATTATACCAACAATTCGAAAGTTAATCACGATATTACCTTTTTAGATAAATTTGATTAAGAAAATTGTAATATTAATTTGAAATGGAGAAATTTCATATATATCCGGCCGCATGTTATAACATGATCAGATTTGCTATTCTCGTAAAACCAATAAATAATGGCATTGATGAAACTATTGAATGAAACAACGGTAAGTGAAGTAAATATAACATCTATAAAACAAAATCTACAGGACCGGGCTGTTCCTCGATCGCTTATGGAGCTTCAGAGGAAATTGGACCGTTCCGTATCAACAAAACCGGTTCCAATCTCTATCTCAACAAGTTCTCATGGAACAAAGGTTATTACAATCAAGTTCACTTAATTCTATACATATTTCATGTAAAGAATTATTCTGAGGCTTCAAATATGGTATTTAAACTTCCGGAATTATGAGTTTCGAATTCTTTTGTTTAAACTTTGTTTTATAAATGTGCAATAACAGACGCAAACCTTTTGTTTTTGGAATCACCGGCCGGAGTTGGATTTTCCTACACGAACACAAGCTCCGATCTTAAAGATTCCGGAGATGAACGAACAGGTCATTTTCTAATTTATGTTCTATCAATCACTTATAAACCGGCATGAATGTTTTTACTCTTATTTTTACATTTTACTGTACTTGATAAAATTTGATTTATGTTTGTGATAATATTCCGTATCACAGCTCAAGATAATTTGATATTTCTTATCAAATGGTTATCTAAATTTCCTCAATACAAATACAGAGACTTCTATATCGCTGGTGAAAGCTACGCCGGTACGTTATTACAACAACTTCCTTGGGTTTAAGGTTCAAGAATTACGTATTGAATGTATATTATTTATTTTGACAGGGCATTATGTTCCTCAGCTTGCTAAAAAGATCCATGACTACAACAAAGCTTTCTCCAAACCCATCATTAATCTCAAAGGATTCATGGTAAAAACAAAAACAAAAAGGGTCTATCTAGCTCAAATAAAAACTATAAGTCCAATTCTTAATTAACAAAAGATTACCAATCACTTATTTCTCAAGGTGGGAAACGCAGTGACGGACAATGAGTACGACAACATAGGAACCGTAACTTACTGGTGGACCCACGCAATTATCTCCGACAGAACCTATAAGTCAATTCTCAAAAACTGCAATTTCACGGCGGATAGAGTCTCCGACGATTGCGACACCTCCGTTAACTACGCCATGAACCACGAGTTTGGTGACATTGATCAGTACAGCATTTACACCCCAACGTGCGTGGCTGCAAAACAGAAGAAGAAGAACAATACCGGTTTCTTTTTACGGATGAAGAACACACTCTTGCGTAGACGGTTCGTGTCTGGATACGATCCTTGTACGGAGAGTTACGCGGAGAAGTATTTTAACCGTCGCGATGTACAGAGAGCTATGCACGCTAATGTTACTGGCATTCGCTATAAATGGACAGCTTGCAGGTAAAACAGTTTGCTTCAATCACTACTTAACGACTGTGTAATGATGATTTGCTGAAAATGTTACTGAAAGAAATGGTTTCTTGTGCAGTGATGTTCTGATCAAGAACTGGAAAGATTCCGACAAGACGATGTTGCCGGTTTACAAGGAACTTGCAGCGTCTGGTTTGAGGATCTGGATTTTCAGGTAAACTCAAACATGAGATATCATACTAAACCCTTAAAACTTGCTTTTAGATATACTTGTAATAAACCTGGAAAGACTCAGACTCATCACTATTTTGGGAACTTAACCAAACTGTGGATTGTACAGTGGTGATACAGACTCGGTAGTTCCAGTGACCGCAACACGGTTTTCCCTCAGCCATCTCAATCTCCCGGTGAAAATTCGTTGGCATCCTTGGTACTCTGGTAACCAGGTATGAAATACAAGCATATACGTACATGCATGTGTTATATATTAGGTAGTGATGTTTAGCGGCCGTGACAGGTGGGAGGATGGACAGAGGTTTACAAGGGACTGACCTTTGCAACGGTAAGAGGGGCGGGCCACGAGGTGCCATTATTCGAACCGAAGCGTGCTTTCATTCTATTCAGATCATTCTTGGCTGGAAAAGAGCTTCCAAGATCGTAATAGTTACTTTAGTAACCTAAACATAGAGTAAGAGAAAAATATCCCCGGAAGCATAATTTGGCTACCAGATTAGGAACCTATTCCGAGTAAACTCGGAAATTCTTCCACTTTTTTTTTTCGTTTTCTGTTAAAAGCTCGATTCATTTCCACAATTTGGAAACAACAAAACAATTTGAGAGCATTTGAGTAATTGTTGATATTCGAAAAAGTACAAGGGTTCAAATATCTCTCTGATTCATTAGAGTAAAGTACAGAGCTCTAGGTTATTTCTGCCTGATCAATATACGAAAAAACTGTACTCCTCATACCTGAAAGTTGAGTGAAATCACAAAAAAGACTACGTTTTGTTACTTTAACCCATCACTGAAGCCTGGTGGCATGCCTAAATTCTGTCTTTACTCTCATTCTGTCTTTCATAGCCTGTGAAGTCGAAAAGGCTCTATAAGCAAGAGATGAAAGAAAACGAATACTTAGAGTTCTATCATAAAATACGGTATGAGATGTCTTTACCAGTACACTCTTTGCATGTGCGTCCTTGTAAGCTTCTGTGACCAGTAGTGATAGTTTCTGCCAAAGGAAAACATGAAAAAAAATGAGAAGCTTTTGATCATTCCTTGGTAGAAGCAAGTGCAAGAGAAAGACTAGTGAAAGATTACTCACTTGGGAACCTAATTGCATTGCTGCTTCAGTGATATCAGTGCGGATTGGTTGCTGGTTACCTGATAATGTAACCTGATACAAATTCAAAGTTTTGGGTCACGTACACAAAAAAGAAGCTAAAACTAGAATCATGATTGAACTGATTGTGTAATTATCCATCCACAAAAGTAATGAATCATACAGCACAGGTCTAATATCCACGATCCATCAAGTCTGGAGTAGTTGGAGGCAAAAAGTATCTCTAACGGAAACAGATTCAAAGAGTGGCTTATCGGACTCATCTATTAGGAACTTAGGACATAAAAAAGAGTCTGCAATACCTTGACAAGTTCGCCTTCACAGTAACCATCAAATTCAGCACTGAAAAAAAGCAGCATGAAACATTAAAAACTTATTAAGATAGAAGAAACTTAAAATTTAAAAGTAATGCATATGGTTAGGTTAATGAGGGGACATACACAGCTAGCTCTTTCTGAACCCTAACAGCCTCAACTTGAACAACCATTTGAGCTTTCTTCACAGTCTCATACAAATTCTGCATATTACCAAGAATTCCTGCCTAACACCAAATAGAAGAAACTCATCAGTTCCAAAACTTGTTAAAGACTCATGACATGAATTTCTAAAAGACTGTACCTTTGATTGGCCATCCTCGTTATTGTCCTTTTTCCCGCCTCCGAATAATCCATTAACACGAAGAGACCTGTAACCATTTCCAGAATTCTTCCGATTTAACCATACCACCTTCTGTCTTCTACTACTTCGTTGCGCCACATTCCCTGGAAAAAAAAACTCAGAGACTGATATGAAATCTGAATCACAATGGTGCTGAAGATGATCAAAACTATATGAATCTAGAATAGTGTAACTGAGACAAGCTCGCATGCTAATCACACTTGTTCTTCTCCAAAATAACCCATAGAGTCGCCTAGAGAATTTAAGAAACTAACCATTGGAGAAAGGAGAGAGTAAAGGCTTGATTGAATCAGTAGTCGTAGTCGTCGAAGCCATTGTTCTCGAATTCGACAAGATAAACAAAAAGAACGAGATCTTTTGTTTCTAACCAGTTATATAGTGCCACGTCACCATCCTTAGATGAGAAAACCTAAAAGAGAAATAGAAAAGAAGAGATATTTTCACCAAAAAGCCCAAATATACATAGGTTGAGTACTACTTAATAAGGGTATAAATAATCTAATATATTATATAATGTTGGCAAAACAAAAGTTGATTAGAAGGGTATAATGGTCAGTTTTTCTGGATGGGTCCAAAAGTGATATGTGACAAGTCTGTGGCATACATTTGCATCTGGCAAAAAACAAACAAACATATTATATATATACACTCAACACCAATCATCTCTTTTTTCAATCTCCATAGTTTTTCTTCTCCGGTTTCACTGTTTGTCTCAACCCAATTTGTTTTTTTTTTTTTGCTGTCTCTCTTTACAATCTCCATATCTTTACAATCTCTCCCTAAATAAACTTCACATACATATCAAACAATATTAATCCTTATCTCTTCAATGACCCAGGTGTGCTTTTTAATTCAAATCTCTACCAATCTTTCAAACCCACCTCACAATCTAATCATAAACACAATAAAGGAAGAACCTTTATTTGTTAATTGGTCAGCATTTTGTTGCCCTTCTGCAACCTCCAAAAGGACACACATTGAAAGAAAGAAAAAAAGTAAAAAGAAAGAAGAAAAACAAAAAGATTAAATTTTTGATTTGTTTCTCTTCTCTTTTTCCATCTTGATCACTAGTCCTAGTTTTCTGCTGCTTTGTCTGGTCTGTCTCATAGACCTCACAAAAAAAGAAAAGCAAAATCCAATTTTAATTTCAATTTGAATATGGTAATGGGCACCCAAAATCAAACAATTATGAATTATGTGGTGGCTTCTTTGTGGTTTCTTAAGTCTTTGGTCAGAGAGTTTCATACCAGGAATAAGACTCCCACCATTAAACCTAATCCCTTTTACCTTCTCTTCCTTCTTTCTTCTTATCTTCACATCTCTCTTTCTCTCTCTCTTCCTCGCTTGCTTGGTGTCTTTTCAATCTGCGATTTCCAGGTTTCACTGAGTGGATCCGATGAAGGAGACTAATTTCGTCTCTCCTGCTTCGTGTGGCGATCCCAGGATCAGGTTAACCCTTACGCAGGTTCTGGAGTTTCGAAAGGTTATTGATTTTTTCTAGGGTTTCTTATTTGAAATTCCTGGCTTTCTTATTTGTTTCGATTTCCTCTGGATCTGTTGATTTGGATGATCTTTATGTTCTCTCATGAATTTGGGTTTGGAATTGTTCGGTTGATTCTAAACGAGCAGAAGAAAGAAGTTTTAAAAAAAAAAAAATCTTAGCTTCTTTTTGTTTTTTCTCAGGAATTAGAGTTTAAGAGAAGTAAATTGGAGATGGTTAAACAAAAAAGATTGACCCTCAAGGCAGAAGTTAGGTATAATCTCTGATCTTCATGTTACGTGTTTTACTGTATAATTTACATGATTCATGCTTTTTTGTTTTGTACATTAGCTTATTGGGTGTTTGATGAAACGATAGGTTCTTGAGACGTAGATACAATTACTTGTTGCAAGACCAAACTCTTGAAACGTCGCCGGAGATGTTCAGATTGTCAGAAGCTGGGGGTTTAGAGGTCCCAAGCAAACCAAGTGGCAAAAGAAAGAAGCACACTGGTGTGAGAGTATCTGTGCCATGTTTTGATGTAAAACAGAAGAGTACAATTCGCAATGAGAAGGAAGCATTGGCTAATAATGCAATTTGTGACTTGGGAAATAAGCTAAAAAGGAGCAGAGGAAACGAGGTTTTGACTAACTCTGTTTCACTTCCTGACCTTAACGGAGACAGGAACTCTTCTGTCACCAACAAAGTCCCAGGCTTTGACCTAAACCAGATCTCGGTAAAGCGAAACAAGCTTTTGTTATCTTAGGGTCTTCCTTTTGTTTTAGAGTCTTGATCAATTTTGTTTGTGGGTTTCGCTTTTTGGTTGTAGAGAGAAGCAGAGGAGCCAGAAGCGAATGGTGAACATATAGTCGCGGAAGCAACAATGAACACTATTCTTGGTAATGGAATCGGCGACCTTCATGACGAAAGAAAGCTACCGGTTTACGGAGACGTGGAGAAAGAGTTAAATAGAGCAGTGAAGAGGAGGGTTTCATGGCAAGATCCAGTGGCTTTAATAGTTTGAGTTTTTTGGTATGAAGTAGTATTGAGAGAATGGTTTAGCCCAATATGCACATATGCTTTATACAAGTATATACATAAAAGATTTGATTTGAAGTCATTACTTTGATATGTCCAACATAGAAAAACGTATGAACAACTCTTGTCATAATGACAACATTATCCTTTTAATCCGATTTGGTGACTACGTAAGTTCATTTGTTATTGGATGTTCTTACTCATTCTCTTCATTTAAGTCACGGAGCAGAAACGTTTGGCTTAGCATAATAGACTTCAAAGCTCATTGATTCAATTGGATGTCAAATTAGAAAGGTTACCGATGACCAATAAAGAAAAGAACAGCTAAATGTGAATAGCTCTGTTTTTGCCTAAAACAGAGAAAATACTTTGAGACAAAACGTTTTATTATTAAATGTCCTCAAACTAGTCATTGGTCAACGTAAATTAATTGAGCTGAAAAACAGTTAAAAGTCTAATCGTACTCAAGAATCTAAACGACGAAGCTTTCAGTCTAATGGAAGTCAACGTCAGACGAGGAAAGGTGGGCATGAGATCGCGACTCTTCCCTAACTGGACCGAGTTGACTCGAGAATGTCTTGTCGTCATCTTCTCACGGCTAAGCCCCGGAACAAAGATGGATCGGACCGATGCTGGTCTGCAAGAACTGGATGAACGCATGCCATGACCCGTCACTCAACACAATCTTCGATCTCGAAACTCGGTTTCTTTCATTCCCGGAGTCAATCAACTGGTGGAATCCCGAATTCGAGGATAAGGTCGATTCTTTCCTCCGATCTGTTGTTGATCGGAACGAAGGCGGTCTTACAGAGATTCGTGTCAGGCACTGTTCAGATCACTCCCTATCTTACGTCGCCGAGAGGTGCGTATCACTCCCTAATCTAGCTTGATTCCATGGAGTTTTGATTGAATGAATGAAGATGTTTGCTATTTGCTAATAGATGAAGATTTCAATGTTTGATGTTCCATTTTGAAAGGTGCCCTAAACTTGAAGTGTTGGAACTAAATTTTAACAAGTGAATTTTGTCACTTTTCCGGTAGCTTTTCTGGCAAGGTCATTGCCCAGAATTACTGGATTACGAGTTCATTGGAAAGTTTGCAGTTTAGACTACAATTTGGAATGCTCATAAGTTAAAATAGAAGTATTAGTGAATGAAAAATGTGAGGTCAAAGTGTGATGTTTACAATTAAAGTAATCTCAATTACTAATGTTCCACATTGCTTGGAGAGAAAAGATTTGAATGGTATATATATTATCCTCCTTTATCATGTTTATAAATGAGTAGCATGGTGCATATGGCATATGAGAAATGGGAATTACACGCACGCCGCCGCCGCTCACTGGGCTGAGTCTGGACTTGGGCTTGGGCTTGCGCAATTGGACGGAAGGTCCATCAAGACAACAAAATAAACAAAACTTCTTCTTTGCCTTTGGAAATGATCTGGTGTGTTAAGTTGCACTGTATCTTGCGTGTTCTGAATCCATATTGAAATGAGAATATCCAAAGGAGTGGGGGCATGATAAGGTGACTCATCAGATGTCGGCATGTTTCTGAAGCCGTACGATCTTAAATACCGATAAATGAACGGTGCAGATTTTACAGTTAACTTTGTAGCGCAAATATATAAAAACATGGATTGCTACTTCATTGCCGACTACATTCACTGTTCTCTCTTCTCCATTATTTCATTCTAAGATCAAATTTTGAGTCTGAAAAATGGCGAGCAACTGCGAAGTTTTCTGTGAGATCTTAATCGCGATCCTTCTTCCGCCTCTTGGAGTTTGCCTCAAGAAGGGTTGCTGCACTGTAAGTTCTCTTCCGAGATCATCTATTTAGTTTGGAAACAGAATCGTGGAACTTCTCAGAATCTTTCATTTAGGTTTTATTATGAGGTAGATTGATTTGGTGATGTCCTGAAAGCTTTGATAATGATGAAAAGAACTAAAGAGTTTTGAAAATTTCCACTCTGATTTGTCTTTTGCAGGTAGAGTTCTTAATTTGCTTGGTGCTGACTATCTTAGGATACATCCCAGGAATAATCTATGCCCTTTACGTGATCGTGTTTCAGAACCGTCACGGCTCTAACGAACTCGGAGCACCACTCAACTCTGCTTGATATATGTTGGTCCATACTCGGATCATTTGTCTTTGAAACTGTTTACTTTATGTAACCAATAAGTTGCTTTGCAATGTCTCTACTTGTTATTATGTTTTGAAGATTTGAAAACATTGTGTGTTGTTACATTTTTTTTTTATGTCCTTTTTGGATGAGTATTCAAGATTGACGGTACTTGTTGGCTTATTCAATCAGGTTACGATTCATATAGTTGTCTTGATACATTTGTTAGTCTCTAGAGATAATTAAAGCGATGGAATCCATATCGGCTTCTCCAGTCATACTACCGATGACTTTTGTATGGATACCAACATATTTTGGTAGATAGGATTTGGGTTAGTTTGAGAGATAGAAAAATGTTCTAAACCGACTCTATTTCTATGAATAGATCAGAGCTCTCCATATCCTCGTAAAACATGAGGTTGATGAATGTGAGTTTGTGAAATGTCAGAGTTTAAACCTCCCTAGTTTAAAGTTGACCCCAAATTCCGAATCTTTATATCCAGACCAGTTGGAACTATTGTTTAGAATTATTTATTTCAAATTGTAGAATCAAAGTAGAAACCAAATAAAAATAAAAAGAAAAATAGGAGTGATCCAGTGCACTTTCAATAGTCTTTCATCGGTGAGCGAGAGACGTGTCTTATCTCGTTCGTGTTCTAATTCACGTTGAGATGGGGTAAAAGTCAGTGATTCACGAGATGTTACCTGAAGCCGTACGATTTAAATATCTACAAATGAACGGTGGAAATTTACCAATTGACTTTGTAGAAGAAAAAAACGTGGATAGCTCTTAATTGGTACTCTGTGACAGCAAACTTTCAGTGTTTGTCTCTTCTCAAGTCTTCTTCGTTAATTTCATTGTGAAAAGATCAAAAAACTCATCTTGAAGCTTCTTTCCCATCTCTGAAAAAATGCCGAGTAACTGCGAAATTCTGTGCGAGATCTTAATCGCGATCCTTCTTCCACCTCTTGGAGTTTGCCTCAGGAAGGGCTGTTGCACTGTAAGCTCTCTCTCTCTCTCTCTCTCTCTTATCACAGACTGTAATTAGGTATTGCTTGGGATATAAATCTATGCTGTTGAATTGCATCAAAATTTGTGTCAAGTCTCCTAAGAAATCTCTGAAAATGCAGGTAGAGTTCTTGATTTGCCTGGTGCTGACAATCTTAGGGTACGTCCCAGGCATAATATATGCGCTTTACGTGATTGTGTTTCAGAACCGTGAAGAGTACTTTGATGAATACAGACGCCCTCTCTACTCCGCTTGAAGAATCTCTTGTTCCTTGAAACTGTTGCATTGACTTGTTGTACCAATAATAAGTTGCGCTTTTGCACTTTCCTTATGTATTGAAGATTTGAAGAACATCGTCTTTTAATACAATTAAATTTTCCATTATGCAAGATTCAAGGCTTTTGTTATCAGCTTATGAACCCTACTGCTTTATGCATCAGGTTGTTTGCTAATATTGTATACTTTGGAAACTTGGTTAAGGCATGTCAAGTTGGTAGGCAATACTGGTTTATTAGCTGTTTTTTCTTAGGTTGAATGCATATATATACAGTTGTGTTTCTAGTTTTAAAGATGCTACCTTTTTAGTACAAGAAAATATGGACTAGAGTTGCAATTGTTACATGAAGTAGTGCAAGTGAAGCAGATCTGGTCATGGAGGTCATGGCTCTGTTCTTTTTTCCTTTAGGTTTGATAATGGAATCACCTCCATAAACACCTCTTGCCCTGCTTATCTGAGAAATTCCATGAGCTCTCTTGCTATCAGTTAATCTAACGATTGGTCTCTCTGCAACAACAACAAAATGAATTAGAATGTATGTATAGCTTTTGAAGTTCTTTAGCAAACATTGAAGCAAGTAATTGCCATTGTGAACCGCAAAGACTTTTTTGTCTGAACTGCATTGAAGTTCTTCAGCAAAAGCGAAGGCGATGAAGAAGATGCTGATGATGAGCAACAAATTTAGATAGTATCTCTTCATGGCAGACAATTGTGAAAGCTTCTCCAGAAGAAGATTGATTGAAGATGATGAGTAAGTTAACCACTGAGTATCAAAATATATAGGACTAGCTCTCACAGAAGCGATTTTTTTAGGTGAGAGCCTTAAGGTGGAAGATTTCAATTCAGAGACAGAACAAAGATTGAAGAATCTGATGAAGAAAAAGAAAAGCAAAAGCAGCCATTGTCGGGTAAAAATTTGGTTCCCCACCCGACCTTGTTTATTTGATTCCTCTTCCACTCTTGTTTTCTTCTCTTGAAATAAAACATGTATATTTCTTGTCTTATTTTTTTTTCCAAATAAATTTGTTAAATAGATCGATATCACAAATAATTATTTTTCATTCTTTGTTTTCTAAGCGTGGTTCAATGAAAGCTGTTAAAGATGAGTTATTATTCATTAAAAAACAGAACAATTGGAACCACAATATTAGACAACCAGAGCAAACAACTTTCAAACATTCAAGAGTTACAAATTCAATCTTTTTTCAGGAATTTTTTTTCGTAAAATTCAATCGCAGATACAAATTCAAACAAACATCCAAATTCAAAAGCCATTTGACGACCAAAATAATACAAGCCGCAAACTATTGTCTTGGAAATAGATTAGAATGCGGCCAGCACTAACACAAAAGAACTCACAACAGTAGATAAATAGGTAAATGGGTTAGAGAGAAGAGTTCGAGTAGCCGATGATTTGTCCTTCTTCTTCTTCTTCTTGCTTTTGCTTTTCCTCACGAAAACTCGAAGATGGTCATGGTGATGACCGTGAGAGCCATCCGCGTTCTCTTCATGTTCAACTAGTTCTCGACCCAAAGGAATTTCATCATATTCACATGAAATTATCAGTGATTGAGAGAGCAACAAGAGGGAGATGATCAAAAACCAACCAACAAGAGAAGAAGAAGTTCTCATCTTTTCCTTCTTCAATTTAAGTTTAATTAGTTGAAAAAATTGAGCTTATGATGTGTGTATTTATACATATGTGAGAAAGTAGTAGTGTCTCACTCTCTACTTCGTGCATACAACCAAAAAGAAAAGAAAAGAAGAGATCTAACATCAAGGCATTGACGTAATCAAGACAGTTCATGAGTGTTTTCTTTTCCTTTTTTATTTTTTGGAAAATCTCTTACTGTCACAGGAGACATTTTGTCACGATCCATAATTATATAACTCCGTCAATGTTTTTATAAACCCTATAATGTAATTTTTAGATATAAATTATTAGGATTATGTTCTAATAGATTTATTTAGCCAGCTTATTCTATGTATCAACAAAAGCATGTTCAATAATATTATTACATCAGTAACAGAGCACTCAAAATCACATTCACGTATTCACAACAACGACGAACCACACCAATCCTTCTTCTTCTTCTTCTTCCTCCCGGTACGTTTTATAAACCTAACTTCTCCTTAGAGATCACACGAAAAGGAAATGTCACATATATCAAGCAGGCAAAGAAATGGTCGTCTGGTCCCATGAAGCAGAATGTTCTAGTAATTTACTTATTTACATCTAAAAATGACATTTTGAAATTAAACAAATCTATTTTGAAATGCAGTTTTCTATTATAGTAAACCACATATCCTCCAACATAAACAAACAAAAAGATAATGATTGTTTGTTTCGAAAGACGATTATATTAAATTATTTTTTTCATTCCAAGACTCTATTAAGAGTACAATTCAACCACATATTCCCTTCTTTTTCCTCATCTTGAACTATTCCAAATCAAAAATGGACTAAGACAAAAAAAAAGTACAAATCAAGAAAAACAAATTGAAGTAACAAGATTGAATCTAATCTCGATTACAAGTATGATATTAACTCTTAACATTTTTGAAATAAATGATTTCAAAAAAGATCTCACCTGTTTTTCCGGTGAGTTTGGGTCTTAAACCGACCAAAACACGTATTGAGAAGAAACCACACCAAAGCTACACCAAACTACGGCAAGCCTCAACCTCAGCTGCTTGCGTAGCCAACAGAGACTCACTAACACTCCCAACCACAGCTTCCAAGACTGCTTTCTTGAACCACTCGTCCTCCATTTTCATTAGAATCTCTTTCACCATCTTAAAATCTGATGCTTTGGCCATTACCAAACTCCCAAGGATCTCCCCAAAGTTGTTTGGTGCTTTTGGCAGATCGATCCCAATGTCATCCAGTATAGACCCGTAAAGCAGACAACCATTCCCTAAGTCTTCAGGAGTTAGAACATTCTTACAGACCAGATGTTCCAAGAGTTCCCCCACTGGTTTAACGCACGGTGGGTTCTTCTCCAAGCCGAGGGAGATAGCTTCCTTGACGAGCTCGGGATGGTAAGACGGGGTTTTCAGTTCCTCTACGCATTGTAATGCCTCATCCAATAGACGGACATTGAAATATTCCTCCAAAAGCGAGTTGGTTTTTTTACTGAGCACTCCTGTGTTCAAGCTAGAAGCCATGGGAGGAGCCGCTTCCTGTGGCTGTGGTTGAGGCTCTGGCTTCTCCACAATTGGTTTGCTCGGGGCAGGAACAGGTTTAGGAGGTTCAGCACCATTACCTTGCAAAAGGGCACTTGGTCTACCGTCCATAAGACCTCCACTACCCTGAAGTAGCAGCCTTGAATTAAGCGACAGTGACTTGTCAATGATAACTGGAGACTGAACACGTCCAGCGGGTTGTGGATTATGCCTATTGGCTCTGGGCATGGAACGGGACCGTGCCATCTCCCAACCATCATCAGCTGTTACAGGCATCCCTGGCATCTTCCTAGCGCCTGGCATTCCAGGCATCATTCCTCCAGTACCAGAACGTCCAAGGAAGTTTCCAGAGCCAAGAACTTCAGCTGCACAGACATCAGCATCACCACGATTATTATTATTTCTCATATTTGCCATGGCACCAGGACGCAACCCAAGATTCTTTTCTGCCTCAGAATGAATCTCAGTGATTTTCTTGGCTTTCATCTGCAATTTTACACGCAAAAACAAAACATTAGCACATACAGATAACTCTGTAAGTAAATACAGATAAGAACCTGCACTATAAATTCCTACCTCTTCACGCCTTGGTACCCATTTGTTAGCTCGCAGATCAATAACATTACGGACCATAAATCTCAAGCGGGGCACTAGCATCGGGTGCATTGCAAGTTCCATCAAACGATTGAAATACATGTCGTTTATACCACGTGATCTTGGGCTCTCATCGAGTTGTTTCCCGCTGGTGATGAAAAATTGACAGAGAGCCTCTACATCTTCCTCTCCTGGGCAAACTTTATTGTCCTGTCCTAAAAGCTCCTGTGACCAGACACAAAGTTACCATGAGCTCTACAGAAGACTATTACATAGATAAAATTTTAACAGTACCAAAGCAAAGGGTGAATCATAATACTTGGACAATGTGATGAACTATCTTCTCGGGCACCATCTTCTGCTTCAGAAGTTCACCAATTAAACGAATGTTTCCTAATGTTCGAAGCTTCACCATTCTTTCCTTGTCCCTGCGTTCAATTTCTTGCTCAGGATCAGTCATCAGTCTGACTTCTTCCTTCAATTGGCCAGCGCCTTCAAATGCTTCTTGGCAGTTATTCAAAAGCAATCTTTTGAATGTTACTTCTTTCTCACCGGCTTCCTCTGACGGAAAAGAAGGAAGCTTTCCATTGATATCAAAACACAAAAGAGCATACATCTGACAAAAAGTGGGCTCCAGTATAGCCTTCTCAAAAATCAGCTGTATCACTCCCTGAATATAAAGAGAAGAACAAATCATGGCATGAAGAGAGAACTACAAACAAGCCAATGCACAGGGAAATGAGAATACCTTCAGAATATCTACAGAAGTGATCCCAGAGTCAATTAATTGACCTTTAAGGAGATCGTACTTCTCAGGAGTTAGCTTGTTCAGAATACTGCAGAGAAGTAGAACTATATGAATCAGTCAACTAAATAAAGCAAATAACCCCAAACACTCATCATAGTCATAAAGAATAGAATACCCTTTCACGGCCTTGAGGACTTGGTCCTTTTCTGAAAGAGTTCCTCTCCTAGCTGACCATGGGACCTCTGCTTTCACCAGGGCAGGAGGAGGGCCAGACTGTTTCAGTAAGTTATCATCTTAGTTACAAGCAACAACCACCCAATAGCAAACTAAGGTATTGTCACAATAAAGTGCCAAAATACTCAACACTCACCCCTTGGATTGATCCAATACGCGCATCTCTAGGTTCACGTTGGTCTTCCTTTGACCTTTCTTTACTAGGGGAAGCAATTGGTGCACGACTGTGCCAATCGCGGTTATCAGACTCTGAGAAACGTTTCTGAAGTAGATTTGCAGGCTGAAAACAACAAACAAGAAGGGGTTTAAAAATAATCTGATACTGATTTAACACAATAAACAAGTAGTTTCCTTGGTTACAAAGGTAGAAAAAAATGAAAAATGGAAGAAAAAGGAAAACACTCACCACACTTTCCGAACAGCCCCAGCTCTGCTCTTCACCGAAAAGATCAGATGCAATTTCCTGATTGAGCTTCAGGATTTCAGCAGAGACTTGGATTGCCTGCACAAGAAAAATGGTGGATGACTAAGTTCACAGGAATATATACCTATTGACCTACATCAGGAATCATCTCCGAACCTCAAATATGCTAACCAGTAGGAGACATTTAAATCAGAGCATACCAGTTAATTAATATATCTTTGAGCAAAATAAAGAAACCAAAGAAAAGTGACGAGTCTATGCACAGAAAGCAACTAATTACCTCTCTAAGCTGAAGCAGCTGTTCTCGGGTGAACCGCAAAAGCTCACGACCCTCAAATCGCAAGTCTCCTCTCTACAAAACACAACCAAATCATTGAGTTGAACCTCAGAATTCAAAAGTGCGAGATGAAAAACATGGTTAGATTTAATACGCATGAGCTCAATTCAATAAAATGCATCAGTTATATATGTAGGTCCTTTATGAGCATCAAAAACTAATAGAGTGCCCACCTAACAGCCTACAAGTATTGATCTTTGTCCATATTTACAGCAAGGTCACATTGCTTAAGCACCCCACCAAGAATTAGGACATTGCATAATGTTCAACATATAAAAATCTAAAACTCTCAACACATAAGAATCAGCAAAAGATCTAAACTTTATCCATAATCCAATTCAATACCACATGAACGAATTCAACCCTCAAAAGGTACAGCTCATCTAACTCATAAAATTAAGATAAACAGAAAAATCCAAGAACAAGACAAACGAAGAGTAACACAAAAACAGAGGATTTCGTGAATCCAGTACCTTAACGGCAAAAGAAGGAGCGTCAGCGCCATTTGTATGGTCAGAGGACGAAGACAACGTGGAGCGAGGGGCAAAGAGTCTGTTTCCTCCACGACCACCTCCAGGCCTCAAGCTCAACACTGAGTTGTCACCTTGCTGCATCACTCGAAACTTTCTTAAATACGGGAGAACCGAAGCAGGGACTACACAAGACCCTCGAAATTAATGTATCTGCGTCATAGCGAGATACGATTGAATCACAGAATGATTTAGAGGGTAAAGTTTCAACAAAGGACGCAGACAATTAGATTTATCAAAAGAGAAAAACTTTGGAAAAAGGAAGAACAGAAACGTCAAGAAACGAGAGCAGAGGAGCAAAATGCGAAAGCAGTACTGATCTAAGATGATAACTGAAGAAGATTACCTGAGAGTTTGATGGAGAAGAGAGAAGAGAGAAGAGAGAAGTGAACGCGGCGCTGAGCGTTGGAGCTGTTTTATTATTCTGTTTTAGCTTCCCCGACGCATATTTAGGGTTTTTTTGGGAAAAAATATTAAAAATAAAACATAAAACTATTATGAATAAATTTATATTATGTGGACTGTTCTATAATATTTGTACTTCAAGTTAAATTATATCTTTATATATATTGTATATGTGTCATGAATAATAACAATAATAAGAAAGCAATTATCTAATCTCTTTTATTCACAACACGTTATCAGTATGATAATCCGATAAAGACAGATCCAACCGATTCTAGTTTGAATAATAACAACAACAAAAGAACTATTCATTAATTTTCTTTATTTATAACACGTTATCAGCACGATAATTCGATAAAGACAGATCCAATCGATTCTGGTTTGAATAATAACAACAACAAAAAAATTATTTTTTAATCTCTTTTGTTCACAATATCAAAAACTTTTTGTTAAAAGTTTTTAATACAAAATATAGTGTTCTAATATATACAACTAACTTTAGACTAGTTTAGTGCATCTTTTGATACATTTTGAATAAAACTATTTACAAAAAATTCAAATTAGTATCACTTTTCATTTATATGAAAACTGAACAAACCTATTATTATTAAACTATGATTTGCTGTACTATTAGTGATAAGTGTACTTAAAACTTTTTTTTTTATGCTGGCGCGAACCAGAACAAAGTATATAATGATTCCATGTGTCACTATCAATAAGCTAATTCACAATTTCTATGTTTCATTATTAAATAATGAAAAATCTTAAAATTATAGATTTCAATTCCGGATAAGATGATTTTTTTTCTTCTTTTGTTTTTTTTTTTAATCTGATCTCTCCAATTGGTAGAGAGGCTCTGACTCTGAAGCGCCATGGTTGGGATCACCAGCACCGTCGGGTTCAACGCCATTCTCGCCGGAGCCACTAAAACGGTGTCGCATCCTCCATCCTCTGTTAAATCTAAGCTCTTTGGTCTTCAACTCTATCTGGCCGAACTGTCAATTGTTTCTCTCTCCCCTTATCATCGCCGTTGCCCCGCCATCACCTGCCGTTATGGAGGTGGGGGAGGCGGTGGAGGCTCTAGATTCCCCGGAGATAGGAGAGGTAATCAAAAAGAACCCGAGGATGATGATGCACTTGATATCTCAGCGATTAGGTGATTCTGGAAACTTTGATTGATTGAATTTGAATTTCTCAAAGCTGAAGTGTGATTGATTTTGATGTGTTGATGATATTTTCTGGTTGAGTAGGTCAGCCACTGTTAGGCTTATTGATGGTCAGCAGAATATGGTAATTGAAGTGCTTTCAGTGTTTACTTTTGATTTCAGCAAAAATGGAAGCCATGAAAATTTCCAGTTTATTTGTTCTGTAGATTGGTATAGTTCCCAAAGAGGAAGCTGTTCGAAGAGCTGAAGAAGCTGAGCTTGATCTGGTTTGTGTTTCTTTGATAGTTCAAAAAGCTTATATTAATATACATTTCTTGAAAAACATTATCACTCAGTATTTCGCATGCCGGAATTGGTTTTCAGGTGATTCTTTCACCGGAGGCTGATCCTCCGGTTGTCAGAATGATGGATTACAGGTAAATTATCTAAAGATGGCTTTCTGTATTGTATGAAAGTTTCAACGAGAATGATTTTTTTTTCCTTTTGCTTTATGATCAGTAAATACCGATACGAACAGCAAAAGAGGAAAAAAGAACAGCAGAAGAAAAGTATTTGATCATTCTTCTCTGCTTAACTGCAGATATTGTTAAAACTTTAAGCTCAAATACTGTGTAGTATTTTACATAAATGGATTGTAATTGAAGCTTCTTCTTATGTCAGCTACTCGCATGGACTTGAAGGAGCTTAAAATGGGGTAATATGAGCCGTTTCCCTCTCTTTTGTTTGTAATGTCGCAATGACTTGTTTAGAACTGCTTTGTCTCAAAAGGTTCCTGTTTTTTGTTTTCTCAATAGTTATAACATTGATCAGCATGATTATTCTGTACGCATGAGAGCAGCGCGGAAATTCTTGCAAGATGGTGACAAGGTTCTTCCCATTTACTTTTTGTGTTGGCACTGGAACATAAATGGTGGAGTTATATCCCTTCTTATTACATTTTTCTGCTGCTTGACTTGTTATACACTCAGGTTAAAGTGATTGTGAACATGAAAGGCCGGGAAAACGAGTTCAGAAATATTGCTATTGAGCTCCTTAGACGTTTTCAGACTGAAATAGGAGAGGTCCGTATTGTTCTCTATGCTCTTTTCTAATAGAAGTTTGGTATTGAATTTGCATGTGAATTGTGCCTTAATGGATCTTGTTTGCTGAGCCACTGAAACTTGTCAACATCTGCAGCTTGCTACTGAGGAGAGCAAAAACTTTCGGGACAGAAATTTGTTTATTGTCTTGGTGCCAAACAAGGAAGTTATTCGGAAAGTACAAGAACCAGCTCCAAAAAAGAAGAAAAAGCCAGCAGATGATGAAGTTTCAGCGGCAGGCGTAACTGCAACGTAAGATTTATGATGCACAATTGTCTGATATCAAAATAGTCGTCGGGTAAGGATTGGGAGAGCTGGGCACAGTTGTCTGAAGATATATTATCTAGTAATGTTGGACAGTTTGATAAATTTCTGCATAGTTCCTTTTCTACTATGCTTTTGTATTTCCATGTATCTGTAACCATAGAAATAGATTATTTGAATGAAGATATTCCTCAACTTTTTTGTATACCATGAGTTTTCAACTTTTAAAGCTTAGTCATGTAGATTGTAACAACAAATAAAGACTTATTGAGTCAGTAAAGAAATAAATGATTTGTGTTGAGACTAAAACAAGTCACACTACCAGTAATCTCCGCAAGAACAGACACCATCTTTGAAGTGATGAAAGCGGTTGGCGTCTCTTACAACAATCACTCTCTCTGTAATCTTTGAGATGAGTTTGGTTACGGTGTGACAGTCTAAACAGACCCGAAGATTCTTTATGATCCGAATTTCGGTTCCTGGTTCAGTGACTATGAGTCCAAAGGCAATGGCTAGCCTCTCGCTGTGAAACTTCACCATCAGCTCCCTTTCTTCTTCCTCCACGTCGTGCAAGGCTAACTCAGTCTCTGGTTGATACCCAGCTTCCCTCATCTTCCCTTCGAGCTTCTCTAGCTTCTCATAGATTGCTTTTGCCTGTGGATGTGACTGATCACCTGAAGTAAAGACATGGGGCGTCTCACCTATTTCTATTAAGGTATATCCAGGAGCTTTTGCTAGTTTCCTCTTCTTAGCGGTTTGTCGGACCGTAGCAGCCTGCGGATAGTTTCTATCAGCTGAGTGAATATTCGACAGCAAAACATGGTATCCTACATTGTCTGGATCTAGCTCAAACAGCTTCTCAGAGACTGTTCGAGCGAGGTTTGTGTCTTTGTGAATCCTACAAGCTCCTAGCAGTGTTTCCCAAACAGAAGGACCAGGCTCAATCGGCATTGCCTCAATGAACTGCAATGCTCTCTGCAAGTGTCCTGCTCGGCCAAGAATATCAACCACACAGGCGTAATGCTTGACTGAAGGTTCAAAACCATACCGGTGTATCATTGAATTGAAAATCTCATCACCTTCTTTGACCATGCCAGCATGACTACAAGCGTATAGAATGCAGAGGAGAGTGACTGGCGTTGGTGCAATGCCGGAATTCAACATCTCAGAGAAGATATTCAGAGCTTCTTGTCCATGTCCATGAAGTCCATAACCGAAAATCATCGTGTTCCATGTAACTTCATTCTTCTTCGGCATCAAGTCAAACAACCGGCGTGCTTCTGCAATGCTTCCGCACTTTGCATACATATCAATCAAAGCAGTCGACACATATATGCTAGACTCAAAATCTGTGCTCCTTACTAAACCATGTACCCATTTCCCCAAACTCAACGCTCCTAACTGTGCACACGCTGATAGAATACAAGTTACTGTGATCGGATTTGGACTAAATTCAGACTTCTGCATTTCTCTGAAGAGAGAAATTGCGTCTTCTGTCAAACCGTTTTGGGTGTAACCCGAGATCATTGCATTCCAAGATGGCAAGCTTTTGTCTGGAGATTCATCAAAAAGCCTCCGGGCTGATTCTATCTCATTCAATTTACTGTAATGTGTCGTTAACGCGGTTGAGACAGATGGATGAGACAGAAAACCCGATTTCAAGCTATAACCATGAATGGCATATATAAGCATAAGATGACCAGAGATAGGGATCAGACTCGCCAGCGTGCTCGAGTTCAACCTTGCTCTTGATAACACCAGCTCTTTAAACAGGCTTAAGGAGAGCTCGGTTTCTCCATTGGATGTGTAGCCATGAATCATTGCGTTGTAAGCTACTAAATCTGGTCTACGAAACTCTCGAAACAGAGTAGTTGCCATTTCAATCTTTCCACATTTTGAGTATAATGAGATGAAACCAGTAAGAACAAAATCGTGAGAGTAGCATCCAGTTTTAATCGCAAGACTATGGATTTGCATCCCGAGTCTCAGCTCTTGCAACTCTGCAACAGCGGGAAGAATATCAAGCAAAGTTGTGGAGTCAAAACGAGTAGAGCTCTCGTTCATCATATCCCTCAAAACCTGAATAGATTCCACATACATTTCATTCTTTCGGTACCCAGAGATCATCGTGTTCCACAAAACTGTATCTTTCTCAAGCATTCTGTCGAACACCTTCCTAGCATCTTCGACTCGCCAAAACTTGAAGTACATCTTGACAATGTTCGAGCCAAGCAGCAATTCTGAGTCACACCCATCAATGATCGCTTGACCATGGAGAACACAGCCAGATCTCTCGTCACGAAGCCCAGAAGCAGCCGAGATAGCGAAGGCGTAGGTGGAGCTATTGGGCTTGAGATCAGTGGATTTCCTTAGATCAGCGAAAACAGAGAGCGAAGAGTGAGGTGATTCGTTATCGGAGAAGCCACGTATGAGGACGTTGAAGAGGAAAACATCAGGTCTTCGAATGGAGAGGAAAACGTCGCGAGCGTAGTAAATGGCGCCGAGGTTGGAGAGTCGCTGAGTAAGCTTGGTGAGCAATGAGATGTCATGTTGGAAGCCATGGAGAATGATCTGAGCATGGGTATGGGCAAGGTGTGAAAGAGAAGCGGATCTTTTGAAGAGATCGAGGAAGTTGTTCTTCTTTATCACTGCGGCGGTTGTCTCGGCGGTGGCGGCCGATACGGTTCGTAGCAGCATTTAGCTTTTTGCCTTAAAGAGAAAACGAAACAACTCGTTTTGAATCCTTTCATTGTCATTTAAACATTTTTTTCCTTTAGTTTTAAATTATAACCTTTTCTTACTACTTGATAATTTGGTCGTGTCAAAATTATAGCAAATGATTCATATGGGAGGATTCTATTAAGACATGAATTTCAACTTCAGTTTATTAGGTGAAGAGGACCAGTGACAACATACGATTATGTTTTGTTAGTGAACAATTTTTTGAAAAAATGAACTAACAAAAGCCAAAAATAATCCTAAAATTAATTTTCTGTTATGATTTCTAAACTAATTGACACTAACTTTCGAGCTTACATGAGAACAATCCTCTTTTTTTTAAAATCCTAAGATCTTTCACTTCCTTTTCCCTATGCTAATGTTTCATTACCAAAAAGAAAAAAAAGGAACCTTCAACAAGTAAAGATCAAAAAAAGGATCTCGACAAGAGAAATGTGGGTATCAAAGAGCAATTTACAGGTGATCAGTGTTGAACGTGTGGGAACTGTAAGCTTAGTTATTTATGGCCATGGAAACTTGCTTAATGGCAACAATGGAGGAGTCTCCTCTGCATCTTCTCTTTCTTCTCGACTTGTTTGTATCAGATGAGTCCTGAGGCTACACTCTTCTATCTGTTCCATGCGACCATAACTCTGTTTCAATTCATTTAACGAAATCATTTTTCATTAGATTCTTGGATTGTTTTTGTTACCTGCATTATCGCAGTTGAGGCCAGAAGATCTTCACATTTTTCTTGCATAGAACTCTCTTTTGTAACTACAACAGCGAGTTCCGAGACCATTTTATTCATCTCCTCCACCTGCAAATACAAACCATAAAGAGCAGTGCACCTAGTTGAGAGTTATGTCAAGAGGATGGATTTGGTAAACAGAATCATTAAAGAGGTCTCTCACCTTTGAGAGTAAAGTCCAAATGGACGATCCCATAGCCTGCATTACGTCGAGGGCCGAGGACATAGCTGCTTTCAAAGATTCAACGTCCGCCTGTGGTAAGAGAAGTTTTAAATGATAACTATATTCCTGATCTTCTGAAATTTAATTTCCATTGAATCTTCCCAAAAGTAACAATATATACCTTTGTTCCTCCAGTCGCTGGAAGGCGAAGAGTATTTGCTTCTAAATCTGCTATGGCTCCAACTAAAGAACTAACATGGTCTCTTTCAAGTGTGGCCCAATCTTCAAGACTCACCATCTGTGCACATATTTATGCATAAGCATGGCATAATCTGATGAATGCAAAATCAGTATTCAACAGAGAGATAACCTACCTGATCGTTTAATAGCGAGTTGAGTTTGATCTCTAGCTTAAGCTGTTGTAGGCCAATCCTTTGCCTGGTCACATGATCCTGTACTTCTGATATCGCATGCCACACATTGAATAGCGTTTCCTGAAAGTCAAAGCTTGGATTTTCAGACGTCTTTAGATCAATCAGTTGAAGCAACGATCATGTTGTAGAAGACGAAAGTGTTATATACCTCGGAAGTTAATCTTTGAATATACATTACAGATTCAGCTCGTGCAATCGCAAACCGCCACTGTAAATATCTATTGTGGAGCAGGCGCAGCTGATGAACATCTTCGATGTAGCTTGCTTTTTTGCCTTTCTTGACATCGGAGATGAAGCTGAGAACCGAAGTTGTGGTACTGGATTGTGTGGACGTGCTGGTTTGTCTTATCCTTGAAGGACTTACTCCTCTTGAAGGTGGAGTTGATGGTCTAGCAAAACAGGAGGAATTTGTGACACGCGAAGGACTTAACCCTCTTGAAGGACTTAAACCTCTTGTAGGACTCAATCCTCTTGAAGGGTTTAGTCCTCTTGCTGGACTCACTCCTCTCGAAGTACTCATGCCTCGGGAAATAGATGATGAAGACGAAAACGATGTTTTACTTGGTGAAGCAGGGCGAGATCCAGGAGCAGACAATGGATGCATCCTAGCTACAGCTGTTGCTAAGGTTTCTCTGTCTAACGAGCTTGCAGACAAAGGTCTTTGAGCCCCAGAAGTTCGAGCTATGTTATTATCTTCCGACTTTGTTGGAGACACTAATCCACCATTACTAGATGTGTTACTATAAGTTTTATGCAAAGGTCTCGAACTGCTGGATAAAGGTAGTGACATTCTCCTAAGAGACGGCCCCATTCCAGGCCCTGAAGTTGGTAGACCCCTTGAAGCCTTGTCGCCAAGATCCAAGCTTCTGTTTAAAGAATTCGAAGTGATCTTTCCACCAATTCTACTAGGCCACCGATGCTGTTCTATTAACCGACTATGAGGACCATCTACAGGTTTGGAATTCTCTGAAAGATCAGACACATTATTCTTCCCTTTCAATGGACTTCTTTTCCTCTCTGGCGTAGGTTTCCTTGATATAGAGGTCGTTTCAGCCTTCTGCTTTTGAGCTATATTCGAAGGTGGTCTCAATGTTCGATCAACAGAAGAACTACTAACCGGTTTCTCCTTCTTACTAACAGGGACTGAGACTGAATCCGACTGAAACGAAACGCTGAGGCTTCTCATAGTGGAAGGCCACAAGCTTTCAGGCAAACGACCTGTAGATAGCCTCCTAGATGAAGGTGGTAAGTCTATAGATGCATCACATATTGGCGTGGAGAGACTAGTCGGAGAAGATGGTGTTGAAGGACGCTTCCTCTCTGCTGAAACTGCTCTTTTTGCAGCCACGGATTGAGAGCTCGAAGACACTGTTGGCCTTGTGACGCTTGGGGAAGGGCATCGCCCGGTTCTGGTTGGCGTTGGTGATCTGTATCTTGAACTGATCTCCGTTGTTCGAGGACGGTGAGTGACAGCGACTATATTGTTCTTCTCGGATGGAACAAGACGCCGCCTTGTAGTATCTGTTGCTACATCCATTCAAGCTAACGAAAGAAACTTGCATTGATAGGATTCAGCAGTTTATGCCTCTAGTTTCATTCTGCATTTGAGATAAACAATAAAAACAGCTCCAGTTGCTGTAAATGAAGTCCCTTTATTCTGCAAGAAACCCAGGAGAGAAGGTAAGATACCTCACAGATAGGCCATTCGAAAAAAGAGCAAAGAATATTGAACAGTCCACCTAAAGAAAAGTAAAAAAAAATCTACCTTTACAACATAGACCCAGATCAAGACTCCGCCAAAGACTAACCAATTCAAAAGGGAAACAAACTAAAGATGATTTCATCATCTTTTTCATGGAGAAACAAAACAGAACCAAACCCACACTAAAAAAATCAAGAAAGAGCTGAGAACTAGTAGTGGAAGGGATAAGAAAGTTGTGTAGAAGTAGGAAAACAATGGTCAAAGAAGAGAGACAGACAAAAAGAGAGAAAGGTGGGTTGAGTTCTAACTAGTTAGTTACAGTTTCACAATACCAGGGATATTTTTTTAATCCAAATATTTTCAGAGAAAGAATCTTCTCCAGTGTCCTTATCATGGAAGTGCCATGGTCGGATGTGCAGAAAAATTTAATGGAGAATTCAGTTGAATTTATAGACCAATCTTCATCATCTTCTTTCCATCAAAATCACAACACCTCAACGATAAGAAAAGAGACTTCCTAAATTAGCAGCTCAAGATTTTAATAATTTGTGTCACAACTCACAATGTTTGATTTGTAATAGTAAAAGAAACTGATTTAACAACTAGCAAAAAGGGACATTTGACAGATTTTGGTGTTTTCTCCAAATATGGGACCACGTGGATTGAAGAATCAAGAATCGGTGCCCACTCCTCCCAGAGAAAATCACCGACTGATAAAGAAATGATGAAATGCAGTAACAGTGGTGTTTAAATTTTGATCATTTGAGAAAGAAACTTAACTTTTCTGGAGAAATTGAATGATGAGGGGAGAAAAGCAATAGAAACAACAAAATTTGGGACTGAGATGGTTCTGACGAAGATTCCAAAAGACAAATTTGTCACTTACTAACACGACTTGTGTCTCTCATGACACAGACTCGTTTAATCTATCAAATTTAGTAAATTTTCTATGATAACTTTTTCTATGCAAATCCTCACATAACCGCAAAACGAGATTCGTATAGTTTCTATTCAATGATCATACAAAACAACATTTAATAATGTCCTCTTTTCTAACTCATGAATCTCAGATCGCAGTTATAAAATTACCCAGAAACTCTAGGGTTCTTCCGATTTTTAATAGAATCAAAATTGGGATTGATGACACCAAATGTAGAAGCTAAAACCTAAGAGATCCGAGGATGGAAAATAGAAAATCTTACCAGGAAATGATCGAATAGACTGATGAAAATAATCCAAAGATTCCCAAGTTAGCAAGTCCCGTGATTCTTCTCGCGAAAGCTTTCTCTGCCCCTTTCGAGATCGAAAATTGGGAATACGTAACGCGATCGGAGTTTAATTAACCAAGCTGGAACCCGTTAAAATGTTTTCGCCGGCGATTGAGAATGCTCGTGGGAAAAATAAACGCCGGAGATAGAATTGATCGGGGAGAATTTAAGGGATGGGTTCGAGATCAAAGAGAGAGAAAGGGCGTTATTTTCGCGCCACCTAATTTGGATATTAAAGAGTCTTCTCTTCTCTCAAATTTTTCTTAGCCTTTGCTCGTAGAGGTCACTAGTCTACTAACCAACTAAATATATTATGGGTTTTTTATGGGTTTTTTTTTCTTAGTATAATTTTATGGATTTTTTTTTTGTGTATTCCTGAACACCAATGTTTTTGTATTCCTTAAAACCAATTGACTTTTGTTTGGTACTATTCATCTTCTTCTTACTACTGTTGATAGAGTTTAACTATCTATATAAGGAAATAAAATATGAAATTGCAATGGATCGAGACAAAACGTGACAATGTTATCCAACTCATGATTGCTTCGGGTTTTTTAACATTTTTTTTTTATATACAAATTGGCATTTTACGCCGAAAGCTTAATTTACACACCTAACCTTAACTAAATCACATATCCAACAAAAAAAAAACATATGAGCTATGAGGAAAAGCTCTCAGACAAGGGATAAATATTGTAAAAACAAAAAATTATTTAGTAGATATGGAATTATGATGGTTACCCATGATATGTGTTTGGTCATTATTCTCTTCCTTCTATTTTTCATTTTTCTTTTCTTCTACTTAAGAAAATAAAATTTACCAAACACTTACGATGGCTAGTCCCCAACTAAGTTTCTTATTTGATAATTTTGTTTGCTCTCAAAATCGTCTTCCGTTTTTCTTTTTTTTTTTCCAATATTAAATAGAAACAAATAATAAACCCAATTTTTCATTAAAAGAATTGTTTGCTCCCACATGAGATGATTTGGAAATATCATATGATCTTAAGCTTTGTATAGACCTTTGTCTCTCTTTCTTTTGTGTGTCCCTTGCCTTGTGGAGTCTTGCCCCAACTTTACTCCCACTTGGAGTTCTATTGATTTAAATATTTAATATTGCAAATGCATCTTTCCTTATCACATTTTTATTGTTACATATATATATGTTGTTTTATTTTCCTTTATATTGGCTACACATGTACGTACTGCCAAATCTCAGAATCGTTGAACCTAGCTCACATTTATGATGACATATCTACCGAGTCTAGTCTCCCGTGGTCTATTCTTGGATTCAATTTCACTAGCAATCTTAAGATTGACGTTTAATACTTTTCGTATAATATTACAATGATTTGATTACAATGATTAATATTATATTTTTCACTATTACTGGTACGAAGCTACTATTATAATCCTCGTATATTAAGTATGCAGAAATGAAAGATAAATCTTTGCTTCTTGTTCTTGGTGTGTTTAACTATAATAAGCAAGAGCCAAATGATGGATATTCACGTGCTTAGCACAATTATATTGACCACACTATGGACTTATAACTTATTGTATATGTCATGTCTTCGCAATGTTTCTTCGCTTGTCTAAAGCTTGTCGTTTTCTTGTTTTCTCAATAGTTTCGATCAAATTGTCTTCTTTTCACCATTTTTTAATTTCCTCGATCAAATTGTCTTCTTTACCATTTGTGAGAAATATGAATATGAACAAGAGTCGCTGCCCTTAATATCTATCAAAATGTAATTTGGAACATATTAGATTGGATGATCGTGGTTGTTTAAATTTGTCTTTTTCTTTGTCTCTGTAAATGTGATTGAAAATTGTCTGACTGAGGTGGAAAAAAAATATCAGTTTCTGAAAAATGAATCCTAAAACAGAAAATGAAGGTACATGACTTGACCCAGAAGCCATTCTTAGTTCCACTACTAAACAATGATGAAGTAAAATATCATAATAATAGTGGTTGAATATATAAAAGGAATTAAGAAAAAAGTCACTGGGAATAACACTAGCTTACTTTCTTAACTACTAATGTTTGGTTACTTACAAAACTAAGGCAAAATTGCTGCTTCTGATTTGAGCATCATTTTTGTATTAAGTTGTTATGCTTTGGTACAGCAAAAACTGGATTCGGAGGAAGAAGCAGTCCCCATTGATGTTCTTTTACCTCGACAAGGGCAGACAAAACAGAGAGATGGAGGAAAGTTTTGTCTGTCTTCTTCATCATGATCAGTACTTTACAAGTCCAGCACCTTGAGCCTTTCCAATAACTGACTCTATGGTTCCATCAAAGAGATCAAAGCTTTTCGCAACAGCAAAACCTGAAAACATACCATCCACTGCAGCACTTACAATGCCACCAGCATAACCAGCTCCTTCACCAACTGGATATAGACCTTTTAAGCTTGTGCTCTCGTAGGTCTCATTGCTTCGAGGTATCCGAACAGGAGAGCTTGTTCTTGTCTGGTTAAAATAAAGTTGAAACATTATTAGTTATCTCTTGTCTGAAGAGTAGGCTGATTCATGACAATGAAGATATATAATATACCTCTACGCCGTGGAGGAGTGCTTCCTCTGAGATGAATCCCGGTAACTGAAAGTTCAAGGGTTTAGATTAAAGGCAGAAGCTACTGGTTTGTTTATAATATATAGTGATGAGGAAATATCTAACTAACCTCTTTTTCAAACATAGAGATAGATTGTCGCAGAGAATCTGTAATATGAGCAGGAAACAGTTCATGCAGCTTTGCAGACTTCACTCCTAATCTATAGCTTGATGGAGGTAAAGGTGTTTCTGTTTAACAGCACCGAATATCCAAAATCATCAAAAACGAACAGTTAGAGAAAAAAAAATGAGGATTGAGTATTAAGCAAATGTTATATATCTACCAGATAAATTGTTTTGCAGAAAATCAGTAACCCTTTGTACAGGAACTGTGAAATCACCACCACCCATTATAGCCGCTCTTCTTTCAAACTCTCTCTAGAGGAAGAACAAAAATCAAAGAAGATATATCAAATATGACTCAAGAGTAGTAATAGTAATCTACTTTCAGATTGATACCTGAAACTCAATTCCAGCTAAGGGTCCAGTAAGATTGAGAAGATCAAAGTCTTTTGCTGAGACTGTGACGACGAGTGCAGCATTAGCCCATTTGGATGAACGACGAGAAAATGACATGCCATTGATGCAGAGTTCGGTTGGGTTTGTGCTGGTGAGAACAACCTGCAAATACGTGGAAACAGGCATATTCATGATAAATCGAAAAGGAAAAAAAACAGCAAGACACTCTTTACGGAAACTGTACCTGACCACCAGGACACATGCAGAAGGAGTAGCAACTACGTTTTGATGAAGACAGCGAGAGATCCTCGTCCTTATCATTCACATATTGAACAACCTTATAATCCGCCACTGGTACTTTACCTCGTCCTTTAAGAACTTCACTAGCCAAATCCGAGTACTGGAAAGAAAGACCATTACAAGAACATAGGCATTTTATATACAAGTTAAGACTTGAATAACGATAAGGTACAAACTCATGGCATCTGATTCACTGAAGATATATGAACCGACCTGTATACTGTTAATTAGCTCCTGAGGATGCTCAATGCGCAAACCAACCTGGTCCACGCAAACCGATAGAAATCAAATCATAAAACCAAGCCAGGGAAGATAAAGTATCCATAAATATTGATTCAAAATGGACGATTTAAAAAAAACACACTCAGCAACATATATAGTTATATACAACGAACTTACAGCAAAATCTTTTGGGGTCAAGTCGACATTACGAGAATGAAGCATCTCATATGTGTCACGTGCTGAGTGACCAACTGCAAGAACAACTGCATCAAACTTTAAATTCTGGGAGGTACTCTGCAATTGGTCTGTTGAATCCGAAACTTTGACTCCAACAACACGAGAATCCCCTACCAGAAGATCATCTACTCGAGTCCCAAACTTGATAGTCACCTAATTAAGCATATGTAGTTAAAGAGGAGCTCAGAGAAGAAGAAAAGTAAAAGAGACTTAAATCAATCTCTCGTTTAAACATACTCCCGCGCTTTGAAGATAATGTCTGAAGTTACGGAGTAATGGAACTAGCTTATCTGTTCCTAGATGAAGCTTTCCATTGACCAATATATTATCAGGAGCCCCAAAGCGAACCAACGTCTTCAACACCTGTAACAATTAAAGAAATGGCCACAACTTTTTCATTTGTACTCAAACATGAAGTGCATTTTTTTAACATTGGCAGTCTCAAAATACTAACCGCTAAAACGGTAGCACTGTTCTTCCCTATTCGAGTAACAAGCTTTCCATCACTCCAAGTACCTGCACCACCCTGCAATGCATAAGTGCTAAAATATGACTTTGACACTAACAAACACGACAAGGAAACTAGCAAAAGACTAAAGTACTTATGATAGTGAAGGAAAAGGTTATCAAACCTCGCCAAAGCAGAAATTACTCTCCATATCCAAAATCTTACGAACTACCAAAGCGCCTATATCGCGTCCTCTTTCTTCTACTGCTTGCCCTCTTTCAATCAATGTCACATCTGCACCAAACTCAGCAAGAACAAGAGCTGCAAACAAACCAGATGGACCACCACCAACAACTGCGATTTTCGGTTTGCTTCTTCCTCCTCTATGCTGGTGTGGAGCTCCAGAGCCATTGATAGTCTGAGTTTCATATTCTCCAGATGAAGTTTCACTGTTGATTCTTTTGCAATCATTCACTACACTGATTAAGTCACCTGAAACACTCTTCTCGGTAGGCAAATGTTCAATAAGCCCAATCTTGGGCTCTAACCGGAAAATGAAGTCATGAGCACGAGGCTCTAACTCAAGAAGCGTCTTCACATCCAAGTCAACAGTATACACAAACTTGGCTTCTTTCAGAATCTGAACAAAAGATGAAAAATTCACTCACTTGAAACTATAATACACAATAAGAAGTCAAAACCGAAACCTACCTTCCTAGCATCAAAAGATTTCCTAATCACTGTAAATGCTTCTTCTGGCAGCATTGAAGCAACCTGAAATCCCATAAAGAAATTTTTAAAATTTCAATCCAATTTTTCAAAAATCAAAGATAAACATCATCAACACACTTCCAAAAATTCCAATTTCATTCCCATATGATAAAGTTTCGAACTTTACACCGGAAAACTCACCGGAAACTCGATAACTTTAGCAATGGCTTGAAGCAAACCATCGGAAATTCCGAGAAAATCTTTTCCAGGGTCATCTCCGACAGGAACTCCGAGCTTAGATAGACGCCAAACTCCTTCGAGCTTGTTCTTAACCTTAGCCACAGCATCCTTCTGCTCTGTCCTCAGCTTCCTCCTCTCAGAAGGGTATCTCCGTTTCCCGGTTCGCTTCGCAGCACAGAGAATCCGATGTGTTTTGGGACGAGGATAAGAGAGTACAGCTCTCGAATAAGGAATTTGCAGGTCATGGCTCGATAAGAGAAATGAACAAGTGAGGAAACTCGAATTCGTTTGTGAGAGAGACATAGCTCAAACTATAAAAAAAAGCTCCTCTCTGTTCTAAAGAGTTATCCTATCATTTCAATTTGAATCGGCTCGAGTCCGGTTATACCATTGATGTCTAATCCGGTTAGGCTCGATTTTGATTTAGTTCTGGCTTCTGAATTTTCTTGTGGTACGTACTTAGAAGTGAGAACCGAATTATAGACAAAATTTCCATTTTATCCTCATATAGTTTTTTGCACCAAAAAAAAAAAAAATCTCATATCGTTTTGATTTTATAATAAAGAACCAGATTATGTCCGACGCTATTCAAAATATATGCACAGGATTTAAATTATTTCACGTAATAAGAAATTATTAAAAAAACTATTTTATGGTTAAAAATTGATCATACTATTCAATTCCGATTTCAGTTTGGTACAAATTCGAGGTTTTAAATTTTTTTTTTACGTTCCATCATTCAAATTTATAGTAGAAATATATTAAATATGATGATTTTGTTTGTTTAGTATATATATTAGATATTTCAAGTCTTTTTTTTTAAAGATATTTCAAGTCTTGTAACCGACAACAAACGGAAAAGTAAAAGAAGAGATATTATGTGTTGTCGGAAGGGAAGCACGGAGAACAAACAAATCTTCTCACATGAATTGTACACATTGTATGAATTCAAACTCCAAATTCCTTGGAATCAATGTTCTTTTTTGAAACATATAAACGATTATCCAAATTACGCATGTTGATATTCTCGAAACTCACACACACACAAAAAAAAAGAGAGTTTCCTTTTGTATCAATCAGTGTAAAGAAGATTAAAGCAACTATTTTGGTTTCAGCATCACCACATCGTGTGTGAACCAGTGAAGTGACCCATTAGCAGATGGCAGCATTCCGAACCCAACAATCCCATAACTTGGCTTGTTTGTCAAGTTAATTAACCACCCTAAAATCAAAGGCTTCACAGCAAAAATTATATTACCAAACTAGTTATAGATATATACAAAAAACAATTACATAAATTTCATGAATCGTAGATGTTGATCTACTCTATAAAATCCACATTACGCAAGTACCACGCCAAAAACATCTGAAACTATACCCCTTTGTATCAAACATTCTCAACTAAAAAACCATGTCCACTTTTTGAGGGTTTGGGTTTGAGGAAAAACTTTAGTAGTGGTAATATTGGTGTAAACTTCTTTTCTTTGTTGAATCTACAAATCTATATCTGTATAAGATACAAAATAAAAACAGCAAAATTTCCCGTGTTTTCAATAGGCTAAGAATCTGGTTAGCATCTCCGTCCTGATGATGCTATCTATGGCAAAATCCTTTCATGTGTCAAAACATATATGATCATGAGCCCATAGAGATAGCTAGAGGCATTTCACTTTCATGTGAACCGACAGTAGAATTGCTGGAGGTTGACATTCGTTTCTTCGATTGATTCCCTTCAATAGACACTAGAACTTGGCCTTGTGGGTTAGCTATTGTCTCTGGATCATCATCAGGAGACTCTAAAGATTGTTCAGGGGGGTCAACATCGCGCGGCATGGAGTCACCACTCGCGTTGTTATTATTACCACCGGATCCAACAACCATCCTAAATCCAAAAGTGCGTGAAACAATGCGGTATGCAAAGGTGAGGAGCCAAAAGAACCAAGGGAGACAAACAAAGAAAATGCCGAGGTAAGAAAGCCAAACTGGAGGATAAGGCAAGACTGTGTATGCAATTAGACAACCGCCTCCAACCGCGATTGATAGGAAAAGAAATAAGGTAATGAGACAGATGAACGCCTGCCCCGCCCGTGGATCTGGCACAGGCATTATGATTCTCTAAGCAAGGATCGATCTCAAAGATGAAGAAGGATCTTACGGAACGCTTAAGGGTACTACTATATCATCCTCCATTTACAAATTGCTCTTTCTTCTTCTTCCTCCAATTTTTTGTTTTGTTTTTGGTAGAATGATGTTGATAGGTTGAGGATCAGGTTGAAACAAGAATAAACAGAATAAATCCTACACACAAAAAAGAAAAGAAAAAGAGAGAGATATTGAGGAAAAAGAAAGCACAAGAGGGTATTTCTGTTTTGTTTTAATTTGTTTAATTTGTGTGTGACTTATAATTTGACAAGAATAGCCAATAGTCATTTTGTTTTCCTCCATTTGCCCTTCCATAGGAGAGGGACGTCCGTAGATACAGGACCTATAAGATTGAATATTGTTAGATCAAAATCATTTTCGAGCTCTTGCAATCTTAATTAGATAGTTGATATATACATATGCTCATGTGTACGGTTATTAAACTTATACGGATTTTTTTCTCCCAAAAAACTTATGTATGTTTTAAATAATTAGTGTCAAAGAGTTGTACCAATATATAATTATAAATTTCGAAGACATTCAACTATGATTGGAACAAATTTGCTGCTATATAGACGTCATCGTTTTCCGTACTCTAATGAAGGCGTACGTGCCAAGTTACTTTCACAATAAATTTTCGCGTACGGTAACATAAAAGTACAAAAAAGCAAGTTACAAATTTTGTAATTATACCATATTTTCATATAAAATCTGAGGCGTGGCGAATACGAGAATTATTTAAGACGAAATCATATAAAATACTGTTTTTATTTAACTACTAACTGGGTCTATATGTATGTTTTTTTCTTGATAAATGTCTATATGTATGTTTCGAACTCAAATACACGAAAATGAAAAAATAAAAATAGTATTTAATGATGAAGATTTTTTCTATGTTATAAATATTAAATATGGGACGTGGAAAGATAAAAACCATGCTAAAATATGTTTCAAATTCAGATAAAACACGTGTTTTATTTTACAGATTTGTAATTTAATGATTTTAATTTTATCATTGATCACTTTAAGATGAGTTTTATTAACTTTCAAAAAAGGAATTGAAGGAATTTCATTCCATTTATGTTTGTTTGTAAAGGAATTTTGAAATCTTTTTTGTTGTTCCATTCTCAACCACAATTAGTATGAGAATTCAAAATCGGAAAAAAGACTATTTATCATTCTAGAGTTTTTTAAAATATTAATTATATAAGCATATGTTTCCCCTTTTTATCTTGTTCAACTTTTTGAAAATGTAGTTTACAAAAAAGGTTGATTTCCATCTATGTAGGATTAAGATAAGGTTGAATTTAATTTATGTTTGATTACCAGAAGTGGATTGAGAAAACATAGTTGACTAGTGACTCTACACACAAAAAAAAGGAAAAAGTAATTAAATTAAGCAAGGAAGACGAGTAACACGTGGCAACTCCTCTATCTATAGCCGTCGTAAGAAAAGCAAATAATGGGACCCACCCAATATATCAAGATTCAAGAACTACTGGTTGTTCGCCAGCGAATTAACTAAATATTTAATGGAAACACTGAAATGACAAGATTAGCCCTACTTCAGAAGGCATAACGTGGGGGCTAATTTGGGAGTTTCATAGTAGTCGGAGTCAAAATTACGATGGCGCGTGGCGGTAAATCGCAGTATACTCGCGTCGATGATAGCCGCCAGGAGAATCCTATTTTGCAATCGAATATATAGAGATAGATCCCCTAAATGTTGAACACTTATTTCTAGGGTTTGCTTGATTCTCTTTCGCGTCCAGATAAAATTCTTGTGAAAATTTCCGACTTTTTTTTTTTAATTTCGTGATTTTGTTTGCGGATTATCCGAAAATCATCTGAATTTGGGATTATTCCGGGAGAAAAGGTTCGTTTTTGGATGGTGGAAATGAGGAAATCTGGAGGTTTGAGACCGGAGACTGAATTGGCCGCTAAGTGCCGAGATGAGTTACCGGTGAAATTGGAGATCGCAGAGGATGATTTAGAAGAAGAGCATGGTCCTCTCAACAAACGATCTAGGGTTTGTTCTTTCTCTTGTTTCAAACTAGCTGATCTATTTAGTTTCTGCAAAAATTTGATAGCAATTCGTAGTTTCCAAGCTGCTTGACACTCTTTTCATATGGGAATTGCTTTTAGCGATTTTGTGACCATTCTTTATATATGATGATTACTCGTGTAGCTCGTTATACGATGTTTTTTTTGCTTTTCTGGTTGTGTGTTTTTGTTGATGTATATATTTTTCTTTTAATGCTTGCATTGAATTTTAGTTGTGGAGCTCTGGGACTAGCTCATCGCCAATGGCACCAGCCAAGTATAACCCACTTGATGAGCCGAGTCCTCTTGGATTGAGTCTTAGGAAGAGTCCATCTTTGTTGGAGTTGATTCAGATGACACTAACGCAAAGTGGTGACCCAAAAGCCGGAACGCTGCATGCTGGTGCAGTTGGTTCTGGTGTTAAGAAAGAAAGTAAAGGTATGACTGCTGCATCAGTTGGACCGACGTTGGCGCCAGGAAGTATTGAGAAGCTGAAAGCTTCGAACTTTCCTGCGTCGCTTTTGAAAATCGGGCAGTGGGAGGTGAGCCCTGAGCAATGTTTCGTTTTGATATATGTTTCATGGTGCTTTCAAATTCTGACTCGACATCATTTTTGTTTTCCTTGTAGTCCAAATCGAGGTACGAAGGTGATTTGGTGGCAAAGTGTTACTTTGCAAAACATAAACTTGTTTGGGAAGTGTTGGAACAAGGTCTTAAGAGTAAAATAGAGATCCAGTGGTCAGATATTATGGCTTTGAAAGCAAACTGTCCTGAAGATGGACCTGGAACATTGACTCTCGTGGTACAAGATTCACTCATGTTCTTTTCCTTCACGCAACCTATGCTCTTGTTCAACTTTAATCTCTGATTTCTTTATGTTTCAGCTTGCTAGGCAGCCCTTATTTTTCCGGGAAACAAACCCACAGCCTAGAAAACATACTTTGTGGCAGGCGACATCAGATTTTACCGATGGCCAAGCCAGCATGAACAGGTACTGACATTTCTTGTGTCCTCTGCACTTAGGAGGAAAGGATTCAAAAATACCATTTTTGTGACTGAATTATTCTTTATGTCTAACGATAGTCTCCCTCTGATCTGTTAGGCAGCATTTTCTGCAATGTGCTCAAGGGATAATGAACAAGCATTTCGAAAAGCTCGTTCAATGTGATCATCGGCTGTTCCATCTAAGCCGACAGCCGGAGATAGTTATGGACTCTCCCTACTTTGATGCACGGCAATCTATTTTTGAGGATCCAAGTGAAGCCAAAGGCCATCCTTTTGGGAATTTGAATCTTAGCACAGGTCCTTCAATCTCTGGGACTCATAATTTGGCATCTCCTGTTGGGGCTCAGTCATCATCTGAACATATGTATCTGTCTCATGAAGCACCATCGCCCAGCTCAGGTATTGTTGTTGCACCGATAGCTCCTTGTTTGAAATTGTTTTTTCCTTATCACTTATATCGAGCCAAATTAAGATTGTGGATTTTTTTTCTTCTGTTTGTTTGCTTTATTCATCTCTAGTGATAGATGCTCGTGCAAATGAAGGAGTTGGGAGTGCTGAAGCAGTCAATTCAAGAAACAGAAGGAATTGTGGTCAGATCGAAGCACCTGGACTACACCAATCTATGTCACTGAGCGATTTCCTTGCACTTCTCTGTGATTCAAAAAACACAGCGGATTCGAGTCAGGTTGAAGAAGTAGCTGGAGTGCACCAATCTATGTCAGTGAATGATTTCGTTGCACTATTATCGGATTCAAAAAATATAAGCGATTCCAGTCAGATAAAAGTACCTGGGCTACACCAATCTATGTCAGTGAGTGATTTCGTTGGATTTCTCTCTGATTCTGCTGGTGGAAATCATCCGGAACATATGGAGAAATTTGAGATCATGAAACAGCAGTTGCTAAGTGATAACATCCAGTTCGATACACCAGATGAGAAGTCTCTCATGCCAAGGGTTAATTCTTTATTCAACCTCTTGTACAAGGATCCCAACGTCGCTGGAAACTCACAGCTCAATACCGGAATCTCACTTGGATTGAAGTCTGAACCCAATCATCTGAAGGGAATTGTGTCTGATAACAACAACAACAGCAACAGAGTTCTTGAACCAGCTTCCAGCAGCAAACCACAGGGTATGTTAAGAAAAGACTCATTCAGTGATTTGCTATTACACCTCCCCAGGATCACATCCTTGCCAAAGTTCTTGTCCAACATTTCAGAAGAAGATGGTGATGCATATAATAGATAATTTATAGATTCCGCCTTTCTTTTCCGGATTTGGCACAAGTATAGGAACCTGAACTAGTAATTTTTCTGGTTTAAATCAAAATTATCTTTGGTTACCAAACCCCCCCCCCCCTCCCCACAGGGATTTGAAGAAACATTGTTTGATAATTAATTTCTGTAGATCATCATTATAAAACAAAGTTTGCAGAGGCGCATAATTCCAATATTTACCTTAAAATTGTACCTTTTCTCTTACCATTTATATTGTTATTTTATTACAGCATTTAAAAGCAAAGCAGAGTATATACAAGGATAAAAGATTAAACTAAGATCAGTGATCATCAGCTGTACAGAAAGAAGAAAGATATGAAATAAAATATTAAAAAAAAAAAGGACAAATGAACCCCAACACCCACAAATCATATAAGGGGCTGTCTGGTTTTAGATTGTTACTTGAATTAAAAGTATTTACATTTTTTTTTCTTTTTTTTTTTGGGGGGAGAGGTTTCTTCCATCACATCTATCTGCCTTACGAACAAGCAAAAGGATCAGGAAGCTTGTTGATGAATAGCAGTGTCAGGAAGCATTGCTATTGTCACTATGAAGTATTCACATCCTGAAGAGAGACCATAAGGGTTTGATGTTGTTATTGCTGAAGATGATGTTGAGATTGAACTTGATGCCAGAGTTCTTGAGCCCTGGTCTGAGCCGAGATAATCTGTCTTACCCGCCTCGGGAGATGCAGAAGCTGAAAGTGGTGATGTCAGTTTCACTATTTGGCGCTCAATGTGGACAATCTGTCCAACAATATATGTAGGTCGGTTTGGGAGGTGATCTGTGAACAATGCCTCGGATTCGGAGGACAAGTAGTAATTTGGGCAGTTCCTGTTGATTGCCTCGTAATGCCCTGCTTGGTTTAGCACAAATGCTGCTATCTCATGGACTTCAAGACGGCCAAATGATATCCTTTCCTTATTTGCCTGTCGCCACAAGAAGTTCACCAACTTTCTCATTCAATACCGAGGACACTCCAAATTATATGTCTAGCAAAAACAGAACAACAAACGCATTTGCTGCAAGGATAATGACTGTTACTAGAGATAACAGGTCTACCTGCTTCCCAAGTTGGTGCTTAGTGTACAATGTTTTCACCAGCTCTTTCTTTTCCTCCAAGTCCTTTTTTGTCTGTTCACTTGTAGCTTCAAGATTTCGGCATTTCTCCAGTAATTCCTCCCGGTGTTTGGAGAGGAAGCTAACTTTGTCTGCTAGGACTCGGATGCATTTCCGGAACTCAGCAGTACCATCATCTTCATTGTCATTATTGGAGCTGTGAAATTCCCAAGTAAGAAAAGAGCAAATCCAAAGAAACATTTTTAGAACAAGAGCTTTAAAAGTGGATAAGCACTGCTATATACACAAGAGAGAAAGGAATAAGTTTATCTTTTTGGGAAGAAACTGTACAGGCAGGAACTTACTTGGCTAAAGCTTGAGCCAAAGTTCGTAAGGAGTCAGCAAAACCAGCAACCCCAACACCAGCACAGACAGAGCTCCGGAATCTTTCAAAGAGACCTCGCATCTTCACAGCTGATGCACGAAGTGCATTATACTGAGAAGCTCTACTATCAGCAGCACAAAGATGGGTCTGGGCTTCTTCTCTTGCTTCATGTAAGCAGTTCTCCAAATGCGCACAATTCATCTACAACCAAGATAGTATCAAAGGGAAAAATTTAGGGGAAAAAGGTTCCTATAATGTGCAAAGTACACAAGCTATCTATCTGGGGACACAGAAATAGCAGAACCATGCTTATTGTGTCTCTAGATTTTTCTAGGAGAAATGTAATCACAAACATAAAAATTGTTAATAGCCTTCTTGTTAGAGTGTATTAGAAATGAAAAACTCCAACAATTTGAATGATTGGTCAACGAGGTGTAAACCAAGATCTCATGAAAGCCTCGATCTATGGCTCCTGGAACTGGTTGGGTTCTACTGGTTTAGGCATTACGCAAAAGCATATTGAACCTTCCTAGTCAAGATGATTGACATCATTACTGTTAAAGATCACAGAAAACAGAGCTGATACTAGCACCTTGAATACAAAAAATTAGACGTCTAGGGCAAAGCTAATACCATCATCCAAAATAGTGTAAAGATAACATACCAAAAAGTAAAAGACTAGCTCCATGAGTAACAATGCATTGAATAGATATCAGAGTCGGAAAAGATTAGAGAAACATAAAAATATGAAATCTGCCAAACCTGGGATTCTTCGAGAAGCTTCTGATTCGTTTCCAACTCTCTGCTCAAATTGGATACCTCTTCCATAGCACCATTTAGCTTGAACTCAGTTTCACTCAGTTTATTGGACTTTTCTATCAGCTCATTTTTAAGTTCCAAGATAATATCATCACTGAGTTTGGCATCTAAACCTCTGCCAGTTGCCACATTATCATCCAAAGATTTTGGCAGGCTCTCAGCTGTCGAACTGTTACTTAGAAACACACCCATTTCCTCCACCACATTATCCTTTCCACATTTCTCGTTGTTTTGCTGGCTTTCCAGCATCGATGAGTCAAGCGGATGACTGAGGACCTGAGAGGAATCCACCATATTCTCATCCATACCTTCCCGAGCTTTACATGGCTGCTTGCTAGAAAGATTAGAAACACAAGAGACCTCATCCATGGGCTCTGAACCAGGTACATGAGTTTTGTTTCCTTCGACGTCACCTGAAGCTTCTGCTTTGTATTCACTAACTTTTGAGTGCATAAGGTTTAAGCCAGATGCATCCTTATTATTATGTCTCTGTCCCTGTAGATACTCATCAGAGAGACGTTGTTCCAGTTCACGGATGCGCTTCTCATATGAATCGCAGTGCATTTGTTTTTCCTTGAGCATAATTAGGAGATGTTTCCCATATTCATCTTTGGCCTGCAATGCCTCTGCTGTCTTCTCTGCAGCATTTTTCAACAAACTTTCTACTTCACTTTCATCCAGTACCTCATATTCAACTTGTGGGCCTAATGAACAGATCCGAGAGATTGCAGAAGCAAGGTCAGCTTTTAGCTTTGCATTCTCAACTTCCAACTTGCTGGTTCCAGCTATCTCTACTAATTCAGAAGCTGCTAGGATATCATCAAAATTGTCTTTGTCGAAAGTGTCTATACCTATCTCCTCAGGCTCAGCGGAAAGCGAGCAATCACTAGACATGGTCAGCGAGCTCCTAGAGGATGCAACCTTCGAATGTAACCCAAATAGATATTCAGGAGCATATCGATCAATGTCCATGATTTCAATATTGAGCAAACTAGTATCATAAGGAGCGACATTGACATCACACTGAGTGGGAGTATCATATAAACCCATTGAAGCCAACACGTCACGAGGCACGAAGGGACCATGTGTTTTAAGAAACTCCTCACGTTTCCTGACCTCTGTTTCCCTCTTCATAGCAAGCTTCTCTGCCAATTGCCCAGCCATGCCCATGTAAAGCTTCATAGAGGCTTTTCTTCTGACCACCTCTGCGAGACAGGCCCTATAAGCGGGGCCAACACCACGGACTAACTTCAAGTCTGCAAATAAGTCATCCTGGCGCACCATTGCCTCTCTAAAAACAGGAAACTGTAACTTAGCATCTTTGATGATATATGTGACGTATGTTATCTTTTGCATGTAACTGTGTACAAAGTTGTTCATCTCATTCTTCTTGTTCTTGCAGAAATCCAGCAATTCTGAAATCGAGTTATAGCAAGCTTGCATTTTGGGAAGGTGATTCTTGTCATGCACTTCGTACATAGGACCCAGGGCTGAAACAGCATCGTGGGGACGGAGAGATGAGGACAACTGGCTAGACATGCAATCATCCACAAGTTTCTTAACCGTATTGACATCTTTGCTGAGTCAAGATTCATAAAACACCATCAGATAAAAGAAATTACCATTGTGTAAAAAGGGGAAAAATTTAATCAATTGAATTAACCACTAAACAGCTTAAAATTTCCAACGGAGACAAATGAAAAGATGTTCCTATTTAACGAAATGAACAAACCTGAGAGATTGCATTATGTTCTTTTGCTCATCAATGAACCGTTCGTGATCCTTAACAGCCACTTCTAAGTTCTTCATTGATAAGGAAGCCCTGCAAGCAAACAACTCCTCTACCTTGCGCTTGACCTCTACAAACATCTGCTGGAACTGGGCAATCTTATTCTCAAATTGCCTGTGAGAGCTTGCACAATTCTCCACAGCCTTTTTGAGGTTATCTTCCTTCACAAAGTCCAATAAGCATTTCCTGGAATCAGTTTGCAGATAAGGGTGAATCTTAGCTGACCTCAATTTGTCAATATCCCTTCCAAAATTCATCAGCAAATCAGAGTGGAGGCGGTGTTGATGCTTATAACGCTTCATAAATTCAAGAAAGTTCTGGTAGATCACCCTGTAATACTGTTCCAGGTTACGAGTAGCAACTTCAACAGCCCGCTGTTGTACATTTTGCTCTTTCGTTAACCTCTCACAGTTCTCATGCTTCACAACCGTACAATTGTAGATGGTGCGGCCTTTATGGAAATGGTACCGAAATTGCCTTTCATACAAAGGTAGAGCCTTTAAAGCTGGATCGGATGCATCATCCAAGGGATGATGATCCTGTAATGAAGCCGGTGGTAAAGCGTCAGAAACTTCTTGTAAATCTACATCTTCCGGTGATGGCGGATGAGAATTGCTTTGCAGCATAGCCTTGTTGAAAATAAACACTTCCCTGTCACTTGCAGGAAGTCCAAAAGCAGAAAGCAGCTTTTGTGGCTCAAGCTTCATGTCCAGCGAGAGAAGAAGCTGATCAGAGAAGCCGATACCAGAAACAGATTCAACAAAACGCATAACAGACTCCACTGAAGTAGTCTCGCTGCATTCAAATTCAAACGAATGGCCATTCTCAGCCACACAAAGAAGAAGCTTGCCATCATCGGCAAAACTCTCAGTGAAGCTTCCGCTCATTGTAGCCACCAAAGGATCCAAAATCCTCTACCACAGAATCCTTAGCCCAGCCAAATTAAGAAAAGTGACTCACCTGATCAAATTAGGAACAAAAATAGGCAAGGTTACCAAGTCAAAAGCTCTCCCAAGTCCCAACACAAATCCTAACCACGAATCTGTAGAAGAACCAAGGCTTTCTATATCGTCGATCCTTGACCAAAATCCAGATTCATCAAAAACCCTTGTCAAATCTCCAAGCTTTTGATATATTTCAGAAAAGACCTTTAAAACCCCAAGAGCATCAAGAGCAGATTACGACCAGGAGATGCACAAAATCAGAATCCAGCGTCAGCTCAAAAATCGATAATATTTTCCCAAGTAAACAACCCACCACGAAATATCCTCAAATTCTCCAGATTTAAGCTAAATCAATATTCAACAAAATCAAATCCCCTATCTTTCGCCTTCGTACCCAGAAGAATTTGTTTTTTTTTCTATTTAAAAGGAACAACAAAATGAAGCTAACCCTAGAAGACGCAACAGCAGACGTGATACGACAAACGAACGCGATTGCGTGAAGAGACGAGTGTCAAAGTCGAAGAATTTATCCAAAGGCACAACAAAAGGATCAAACTTCTCTTCACGAAAACACCTTTCACCACTATACTTAAACAATTAATATTCTCAATTTTTCTTCTTCTTCTTCTACCTCTTCCCCCTTCGCTTCTACAACGAATTTTCTATTTTTCTCTAAATAGTTTTACACCTTTTTTATTAATGGAAAGTTACGCAGAAACTTCTGATGTAAGTTTACTCTCTCACGCAACACCAGAGTCGAAGAACCCTTTTCCCCTTCTCCCTCTGCAGAAGAGAGAATAGATAAAGCCTTAATTTTCTTTTTAATTTTTGTTAAGGTAATTATTTTTAATTTTAATATTTTCATGTAACTCTATAAGTATTTAGGTTTCACCCCAATAGTTCTGTAAAGTGATAAATAAACCTGCTACATAGCCATCAAGTCAAATTGACTTGGGCATTATCCCTACCAGATTTAGAATCTCATAAACCTGTCACATTGGTTTCGGATGCTTTAGTTTTACATGTGCAAACAAAAATGTAACGTTGAGTTGAAAGTATCACCAATGTGATAATATGCATCATACATTATACGGTTAGTTTGATATAAATCAAACCCGAAAATGTGAAAAGAAAAGAAAAATCAAAGAACACAAAAGAAAGATATGGATGACTTTATTACTAAAAAACTGGGAATCTTGGCTACTCTATCCAACATTTCACTACGGTGTTTAATTACGCACAAACTCTTCCTACAGACCTAAGGTTCATAACAAAAATAAATTAAAAGACGAAGAAAATTCCAAACCTTCACAACTAGAACCAACAAATTCGATTTCATTTCTTTTGAAACCAAAAACTCATACCAACCTCCAAACAAAAATAATTATACTAATATTAATCTTGGTGTAGTTATCTTGATTAGAAGCATTGTGACCATAACCGAAACCTGAATTCATTGTCCACGTAAGATATGATGATATTATATATATATATATGTAATTTGGTTGAAACATATATGTAAATGAAGTAAATTTAGCATTGCCTACCATATGATAAGGTTGATTGACATGTGATGTGAATTGGACCACCCACACACAAAATGCCCTTATGCTATAGGCAGTCATACATAATTATTGGAAAGGGAAAATGATTAAATTAAGTATGCAAACAACTTGACGCTGAAAATGATCTTCTGAAAGTGATATTTCAATATTTATACACAGTTTTGGCCGTAACTGGATGCATTCAAAGAAATTGTTTTAGAGAAAGAAAAAAAAAACGAGATGCATTTAATTGTTACTAAATAGAATAAAAATTAACTAATTTGTTTTCATTTACTATATGTTTTCTCATTCCACCCAAACACATTTATCTCTATTCCGTGTATTCTTCTCAGTGCTAACATTTGGACCCTTTGTTTTTGTAAATAACTGCATTTTGCTTAGTCTAATCTTCTCGAGATGCAAAATCATCTGTCGCACTCTATGAATGTGTTAAAGTTATCCACACCAATAAGGTGTAAATGGATCACCTTTCAACTGTAATTATACATATAAATATCTGTGGACAAAAAGGTAACACTTCACATAATTCCAAAGGCTACTTAAGATCAGATTGGTTGAGCTTCCACATGGGAATTTTTCAAATCTGTAATCTTCTATACAAGCCAAATATGTGAGCCTTAGATATATATATTATTCTTAACAAAAAGAGACATGATACATGGAATTGCGAAACAAACATAATATATTAAGAATCAATATGATTTTAGAATACAGTTACATGAAATGCGTTTCATGATATCGGTGGAGCTGTGACTAAAAAAAAAAAAAGATTTGACAGAAATGTTTATCAAGAAAAATAGAATATCTACGAGTTATATTATATACATACTGCGTTTGTTAACAAACATGAAAAAAAAAAATGAAAACATATTTTGCAAATATCAAAATTTCTGCTTTTTCTGTAAGAATATAAAACACAGAAAACGAACAAAGTTAGCAACTAGCTAATAGTCTACTGTCTACTATAAAAGCTTATACGTAGAAGAAGTATACAAGAAATGTTTTTTTTTTCCTCTCATCTTGAAACATAATCACTGACCCATGATGCTTTCATCAAAAGGTCCAAAACACTCTTTGAAACTCAATTATCAGTCTAAAGATCCTAGACCGTATTACTGTTTTATATAATGCATTCGAAAAGATGCATAATTAAGTTTTATTAATTTAAAATCTCATTTTTAAGTAAGACTAAAAGGGTCTTTCGAAACCTTAAAATGTATTAATCAACAATTGAAGGTTACACACTAACCAAATTAAGTTATTTACAAACAAATAATTTATTTTCAAAACATTTATATAGGGATTTAACATTTATAGTATCCATTTTTTTGTATAAATCAGACATAACTAATACTCAATCATAGCACCTAGTTTCATCTATTTGGGTTATCGTCGTAGTTTTACTACTTTTCTTAGAATTGTTTTTTGAAGATTTTAGTATGCAGCTATGCCCCAAATTCCAGGATTCGTTAGTATATAGCTATAGCATATAGCCCTAATTTCTAAACAATCGGAAACCAGATGTGCTGCCACCTGAATAAACATAAATATATGATTAAGTTGACAATTGGCATGGGAAGAGAATCTTGTGAGATTCGTATTTGACAACTTAGCTTTGGATTCGGAATCAAACAGAGCCCTTGTCACCCCACACAAATATAATGATAGGATAACATGGATTCCACAAACTCTCAACATTTTTCTTTTTTGGTCTTGATTATATTCATTATGAATACTGTTATGGTAATTTATTTCCTTTTATGGGCTTTTAAATATTCCAATAAATATCAATGATATTAGATTTTTTTTTGTTTTGATAAAATGACATTAGATAGTTGAAAACGCGAATATAATTAAAATAATAATTTCAGACATAAAAATTGACTCAAGGCATACTTTTAGTGAATATATAAAGGCATCTACAAGCCTTTAACTTTTATGGAATGTTTTATCAATTCTTATCATGATAATTAAACTATCTATAATATCGATTTGTAATTTGATTGGAACCTATAAAAAAGATAATGATCATGATCATTGTCTTTGCCTTACAAATACTATCTTTACTCATCCTTTCTTATTTCGATTACTAGGTCAGAAAATTATGTGGTTTTCGAAATTATGTTCGATTTCTTGTTTTTTTTTTTTTTTAAACGTGTTTATGATTATTTATGGTTTTAGAAACTATGTATCTTTGCATCCTACCAAAAAAAACTATGTATCTTTGCACGTCATCTAACTTTGAGAGGTCCTTGTAATGAAGTGGTTGAATTGTATGGATATGGTAAAGTATAAAAGCTCCCATCATGTTGGACCTACTAGCTTAGCTAATAAATTTTCATGTCATCACCTAAGGTAGCATTTTTTTATTTTGTTGTACGTGCCCATCAATGATTTGAGTTTTAACAAAAAATTGCTATTATGTGTAAGTGGATAATGAAAAACTAAATGCAATCAAATTAAATGACGCATTTCGGTGCTAATTAATTAGTCAATCAAATTAAATGACGCATTTCGGTGTTAAGTTAACCGAACATATTGAACCAAAATGGAATTTAAGTTAGATTGCAGTGGTCTCCTCTGGGTAACTGGGTTTATTATGAGCTTCAGACATTTGGGTATATAAACTATGGGTTTATTATGACGCATTTTCAGACACTTGGGTTTATTATGAAGTATATAAACTTTTTGAAGTTATCATATAAGTGGCCCAAAACAAGGATTGGTTAGAGGCCCATATATATATATGCTAACGAAACCGTGTCGCGTGATTAGGGTTTATAGTTTTTTCGTCAGGAGATTTGACGGTTAGGGTAATCTGCAATTCAACCATGGCGGAGCAGGTTTCGATTTAACATTGTCTTTCGTATCTCTACTAAATTGGGGATTGCTAAATATTGTTCTTAGATTCGCGTTTTCTGATTCGTTTGAGCTCGGCTTTAACGTGGGATTGATGTGTTGCAGACGGAGAAGGCGTTTCTGAAGCAATCAAAAGTTTTCTTAAGGTAAAGTGACGGTGTTTATATTAGGGTATGGTCTCTCTTATGCTTATGATCAAATTGTTTTATCAGCTCGAAGAAATCTGGTAAGGGAAAGAGGCCTGGCAAAGGAGGTAATCGTTTCTGGAAGAACATTGGTCTTGGTTTCAAGACCCCTAGAGATGCTATTGAAGGTACAATTTTTATGTCTGAGCTTTGAATTTTGATATCACAGTCTCTGAAATCTTCATTTAGTGTCCCTGCTTTGCTACTCTCTGATATTTTCTGAGTAATCTAGTTTCCAAGTAATGGCCTTTGCATTGGTTAGTAGATACTAGATAGATAGTATTTGCCACATTTTATGGATTTCACATATCTTTGTCTATCTTGATTGTATTTGCAGGAGCATACATTGACAAGAAGTGTCCCTTTACTGGTACGGTTTCAATCAGAGGTCGCATCTTGGCAGGCACATGTCACAGTGCAAAGATGCAGAGGACAATAATTGTTCGTAGGAACTACCTTCACTTTGTCAAGAAGTATCAAAGGTGAAATGATCGACTTGCTACTGTGTTCAAATTTCCTCAAGTAATCGTGTTTTTTGCAATCTTCCATGGAATGCTTAATCTTACCGCTGGACTTATCTCCAGATATGAGAAAAGACACTCAAACATTCCTGCTCATGTGTCACCATGCTTCCGTGTCAAAGAAGGAGATCATGTTACCATTGGTCAATGCAGGTTAGGAACAGCACCTTCTATGCCATTGTATAATAATGCCTGAATTTTGATGGCATCCTTATATATCGCACAACTGTTTAAACTTATCAAGTTAATGATTCAGGCCGTTGTCAAAGACTGTGAGGTTCAATGTCCTGAAGGTGATTCCAGCTGGAAGTTCTGCTATTGGGAAGAAAGCATTCTCTGGAATGTAAAGAGGCTCAGATTTTTTGAAAAGGTGCGATCCAGTAGTCTTGTTCTAAGCAGAGTGTTGACTTGGTTTATTGGATTCGTTTCCTATGTTCTATCATTAAGAGAAACCATATTTTCTCTGTTTAATTTTGTTTTAGTTGCAGAGTTGTTCTCAAAGCCTCATCTCTTTCTATCTTAGGACAAGTCTTTGTGATGGAATCTTGTTTAGGGACAAGTCTTTCATTTTGTTTTATGCTACGAACGTGCAGCCGATTTACGCGTTATTATATATATAAGCTCCGATCATGTTGGACCCCTCAGGCCTCAAGCTTTATCATGTCATCGTCTCAATTAGAGAGGTGCTTAAGTAAACAAAAAAATTAGTCAAATTAATAATATGACACTCAAGATTCTTCAGTTATACTATAAAAAACATGACCGGCAGACCGGGTATTTCACATGGCATATTATAATCCATTATAGTAGTAATTCGATAGGAAAATTATAAAATTATCGTTGAGAAATATGATGTTGCTTGGAAACATCTCGGTAGCCGAAAACACGTGAAACTATTTGGGACTTGCTTCTGTTGCACATCTGCATACAGTTTTTGCCATCCACACGCAACCATCTCATAACGCAAAGCTGCGTTTATCCGCGTTTGTGTTATCAAAACAGCGATTGGCAAATGAACAAACGCAGACTCTAATGAGTAATGACTGTGTTTAGATAAGGTCTTCGTAATCATTGAAACCTGTAGACCGATGTTTGGATTTTCTACAATGTTTGGCAAATAATTTGCATCAAATAGAAATCTAACAAACAAAAAAAAAAAATCTAACAATCAGACACGCACTTAAGAAGTCGTTTGGCAGTTTGACCAACCGCTTTGAACGCCAAATTATATTGAGAAGAGGCAAGATGAGTGGGTTAGGTAGTTAGTTGAGGTCCTGAGGACCACGCACGATGAGTGAAATAAAAAAAAGTGCGAATCTTTTGGGTTCGTTGATTAGCTTATGACGTCATCACCCACATGCTTCTAATCTCTTAAGTCTTTAAATGCACAGATGATCTTACATTGAGATGTGTGAAGTTAGTTACCATTTACCAACAATGGCTCAAACCAGAGGTTTTTGTTTCGTCAACGCGCTCGTGGCTATCGCTCTTCTAGCGACTGCTCATTTCTGTGACTGTGAAGCTGTCTTGTCTCAGAAAGAACAGGACAAGGTCTCGAAATTGCCTGGTCAGAATTTCAATGTTAGCTTTGCTCACTACTCTGGGTTCGTTACTACTAATGAGCAATTGGGAAGAGCTCTCTTTTACTGGTTCTTTGAAGCCGTTGAAGATGCTAAGTCTAAGCCTCTTGTTCTCTGGCTCAATGGAGGTTTGTTACGATTTCTCCTATTTTCAATTGCGTTCGAAAGCCGTCTCCTTTACGGCTTAATCAATAGTGACTCAATGGATTCAAATCATTAACGCTGTTTCGATCACTATGCGCTACTGTTATAGAATATGGATCTTGAGTTTTACTTATTGCTTATTTCTGATTTTGTTGTTGCTTTTATGCTTTTACTAGCATATTTCCCTCTTTGGGTTTATGTAGATTGTTATTGCACAGTGTTGTTTGATTCCTAAAATGGAATCTTTTCTAGGATTTTATTCAATCCTTTGATTCTAAAAGCTTGTACTTTCTTACTCGTTAAGAATGAGTGGATCTTCATAGCAATCTGGTATCGATTAGTCTGCGTCTGAGATGGAGTTTTTTACTTTATCTCTGTAGGACCAGGATGTTCATCTGTTGCATTTGGTGAAGCAGAAGAGATAGGACCGTTTCACATTAAGTCAGATGGGAAGACTCTTTACCTTAATCAATATTCTTGGAACCAAGGTAATGAGCTGAGATGTGCTGAGTATGTTTGGGAGAGAGCTCTGATTCAAAAAAGCTTGAAGCTTTCGTCTTACTTGTTTCTTTTTGCAGCTGCGAATATTTTGTTCCTTGATGCACCTGTTGGAGTTGGTTATTCATACTCAAACACCTCGTCTGATTTGCAGAGCAATGGTGATGAGAGAACTGGTAATGATTTAGCTGCTTAAGCTCATTGTCTTTTAGATCCTCTTGTTGAAGGGTGGGTTTATAGTTTCAGTGTTATGACTTTCACAGCCCAAGACTCACTGAAATTTCTGTTGAAATGGGTTGAGCGTTTTCCGGAGTACAAAGGAAGGGACTTTTATATAGTTGGAGAGAGCTATGCAGGTAAAAAGATCAAAACTCATCTCACTTTTTAATCCATTCATTTGACCATAAGTGCTCAGGTTTTGTCATCTGGGTTGTTTTAGGGCATTACATTCCTCAGCTGAGTGAAGCCATTGTAAAACATAACCAAGGTTCTGACCAAAACAGTATTAATCTGAAGGGTTACATGGTGAGCCTGCACTCTTATCGATCCCTGTGTGATTCTTTTTCTAGAAGGTCATTAAACTCTTAAAAATTTCGATGAATGTGTGGTTTCAGGTAGGAAATGGGCTGATGGACGATTTCCATGACAGGCTCGGTCTTTTCCAGTATATTTGGTCATTGGGTTTTATCTCTGACCAAACATACGCCTTACTGAAACTTCAGTGTGGTTTTGAATCGTTTATTCACTCCTCCAAAGCGTGTAATAAGGTTCAGGAGAGAGCAGACAAGGAAATCGGTAAAATAGACCAATACAGTGTCTTCACACCGGCTTGTGTTGCAAGTGCTTCCCAGTCAAAAATGTTGCTGAACAAAAGAGCAGTAAGTGGCCTTAAATTCTCTCATTTCTGACCTAGATGATGGCAGGTTTCAAAGTAATGTCATCATGTTTTTTTTACTTAGATGGCTAGCCGTGTGAGTGAACAGTATGATCCTTGCACAGAGAAACACTCTAAAGTCTATTTCAATCTTCCAGAGGTTCAAAAAGCCCTCCATGTCCCACCAGGACTTGCACCATCCAAATGGGATACTTGCAGGTACATTTCACATTCTGATATCTTAGAACTCGGTTTTGGAGGAAGTGAGCCTATAGAAGCCTAAGGCTTTGTAACAATTCTGATCCGGGAAGATTTGGTATTGCAGTGATGTCGTAAATGAACACTGGAAAGACTCTCCTTCCTCGGTTCTAAACATTTACCACGAGCTTATAGCTGCTGGGCTTCGTATCTGGGTTTTCAGGTCTCTTTCCTGAACACTACGATATTGTTTGTTCAAGTTTTGTGGTGTTTTGGAGGTTAAAAAGTTTTTTACTTTGGTAACAGTGGAGACGCAGATGCTGTTGTACCAGTCACATCAACCCGGTACAGCATAGATGCACTAAACCTTCGTCCCTTGAGTCCCTATGGTCCTTGGTACATAGATGGACAGGTAAAAAGCAAACTCAACTGAGAAAGTGAAATTTTTTATCTTCTTATGTTATAATAAAACCTTTCTTACGGTCATGATTTGAAACAGGTGGGAGGCTGGACTCAGCAGTATGCTGGACTGAACTTTGTGACAGTGAGAGGTGCAGGCCATGAAGTTCCATTGCACAGACCAAAGCAGGCTCTTGCGCTCTTCAAGGCTTTTATATCTGGAGCTCCATTGTCCACAACACCTGAGAACAACATCAGCCGCGACATGTCTGAACTTGTTAGTGACTCATAATGAGTTTTGATTTGATAGAAATGGGGAATTTGAGGATCTCAATCAGAAACTTCCCACAGAAGGTCATTGTAAGAAGAAGAGAGGGAGAGAATAAAATTAGAGTTTTAAGTGTTTTCTTTCGTTGCTTCTTCTTCTTATTCATGTTGTGTGTTTGTTTGATGAAACATTTGACGTTTGGAATCTAATAAAATAAGTTTCTACCATTGTCAGCCATATGATCCTTACTCCACAACAACACATTGTATATGAGAAAGTGAATATATCATGTGTAAGGACATAGGAGGTATGAATCTGATTGCGAATATAAAATATTGGGTAGGGAATATGATTTAGACTAGTATTGGGATCTAAACGAAATTATATACTAGAACCGTTGGGCTTAACTTGACCAATGAGCCCTGAGCCCAGATTTTTAAGAATTAGGGGTTCTTAAAAATGAATAATTTGCAGTGTTTTCTTCTTGCCCCCTTTCTTCCTTTGTCTGTTCAAATCGAAGAAACCAGTTTTTTTTTGTTCTTTCTTTCTTGAACTAAATTGTCTAAGTTGCACATTGAACTATATTTTGCTATTTCTGAATCATTCATGAATTGGTCGGAATCCTCAATTTCTGAGGTAAAGTTTTCATTTTTAATTTGGATTTTTTTGACTACGATAAGATCTACGATGTTTTGATTGAGGATTCGAACTTTTGTTTCGTCCAGGTTTGGGTCTAAGTTGAGATTTCTCTTGTCACTTCTTCATCTTCTTATTTTTGCCGGTGAGTCGCACTTTTCTTCTCTCCGGTCAGTAGCATTATATTATGTGTAGCTTCTGATAGATAGGATTGTAAGCGTAGTTGCAGCTTTCTGTTCTGGCTTGCGAAACATTGTGCTTCTGTGTAGACTATGGTTGGAACCTCAAATTCATATCCTAACATATCAATCTGGAAAACGTTTTAGGTTGATCAAAATTAAAATTTCCTGCTTTATGCTTGCGTCTTAGTTCCTTAAGTATCCTCCTTGCCTCTGCACTGTTTCTTCTCTGTTGCAAGTCTACAGATGCTCTTCTTAAAATATATGGAAATATTTTCTCCCTAGGTTGCTTCTTCATTCTACGAATTTTTTATGGTATCAAGAAAATATGATCAGTTTATAGCCACTTACTTCGTGAAAATCAAATTGGCTTTCTAGAGCTCTATTGTGTCTCTTTGTTCCTGTGTGTTTTCCCTATTGGGATAATGGCTTTTAGCTCTAAAATTTGATAGCCGAAAGAAAATAAGAAGACTTAGTCATGTAATATTTGCTGGTACCTTTATTTGTCAAGATCGGCTTTTAACATGTGAGATTGCGTGATGAAATGGGTATTTTGAAACTTTTGGTTCTGTTTAGGTTTGCTGAACTCATGTCTTAACCCACCTCTCAGGTAGAGGACAGGACAAGAAGCCCAGGCAGCAGCAATCATGGTAATGGTATCTAATGCTACCCATCACAACAAGGAAATCAATGTCAGAAGGAGAATTTCTGATATGTATTCTTCGTTCCTATCTTTTTTCTCTCCTTGCATATCATGCTTGCCTGTGCAAATGGTTAGGTGTGATATACAACCCCTTCATGAATCTACTGCGCATTGATCAGTTTGGTCTGTTAGCATGTATAGTGCCAATTTTCACATGGTATCATCGTATTTAGAAACTTAAGGAAATACATAAATATTTTGTTCACTGCATACACTTGATGAAGCAATTCATCCATCTATGGCATGAGTGTCAGGCTCCATGGATATGTATCTAGCATAAAATGGAGATCTTTAGTCACATGAATGAACAGATTTATCATAAGGTATCATCTTTGCAATAGAAGAGTGTGTTCAGCCTCTTGAGTATCGTATTTTTTTTTTCTGGTGATGCAGATACAATAGACGGGAAGAGGATTTCCCATCACTTAAAGACTACAATGACTACTTAGAAGAAGTGGAGTGCATGGGTTAGTTTCACTTGTTCTCCTTATTTTCTGTATTCATGCGAGACAAGACCAATGTATATTTATATCTTCTTCTCCACCAGTATTTGACTTGATAGATGGAATAAATGTTGAGGCGATTGAAGAGAAAATAAAGAAATACTCTCAGGAGAATGCTGAACAGATAATGATTAATCGAGCTCGCAAGGTATAGTGCCTACAATAACGCCTTACTTTTTCCTTATTTTTGTTACATGAAGAGTGGAGGAAAAGAAAGGAAGATTAGAAAGTATAACTGTTATATCTCACTGTATCATCCTGATTTCCAAATTTAAGCTTTTTGTCATTATAGACTTACCAGTCCTCAAGAAAAGTTGTACAAATGGAAGTAGCCTTGTTTCATTCTCTATTCGACAATCTCAGTCTAACTCTGCAATTTGCTTTTTGGTGTATTTTTATTCTGCTCCAACAGGCTGAAGAATTAACTGCAGCCTTGGCAGCTTGCAAGGCCCAACCCCCACAGACCGATGCTGATGCGGTAAAAAATGTTTTGGTTTTCATATTGATAGCTGAAGATTCCTGAACAAAGCTGAAACTTCTTTGGTTGTTTATGAATTTGTAGTCGTCAAACCATGGGATTACGGCTGGAGCTGCATACGGTCAGGCTTCACGACCTACGGGAATGGGTCCACAGCCTGTACCTATAGGAGGAGGAGCAGAGCATCAACATTACGCTGTGGAAGACGAAGCCATAATGAGACTCAAAGCAGAAAGAGCTCCACGGGCTGGAGGCTTTTCTTTAGAGATAAGCAAGAGGAGAGCTTTGGAAGAAGCATTTGCAAGCATTTGGGTTTGATTCCTCGAGAGATTTTACTTATATCTTTAAGACTGTGACCAGGAGATCATATACTAGCTTTGAGTGTGAAAGTAATTAGAGTTTCCATTGTTGTCTCTTTTTTTTTCTTGTATAGTTGACACTTGACAAGACTCAATCGCAGATTCACAGACATCAAAAAATAATTATTTTTGATAGATTTCGCCAACATCGTTTCGTCTGAGAGGTTAATTACACCGGATCATTATTTTCCAAATGTGGTATTTCTTTTTATTACACCTGTTTGGCTGTTTTTACTGTTATAAATGTTTAGTATAATTTGATATATTCATCTCTGATGTTTAATAGAATTTAGACAAAATAACCGAGGTGTTTTTGTTGTCTTTTTAGCAGAATGTGTCCATCAGTAAAAATTAAAGATGTTAATAATGATTTAATAGTATTAATATTCATTTTCTGACAAATACAAAATTCCTTGAATTAAAACCGATAGTAATTGTAGTCCATCATAGGCCTAATGTGATTATTAATCATTCAATCACACTCTCTTGCAATCCCACATAATTCATCATCTAATCTAGTGTTCATGATTTTGAATATGGGTTACTAATGAGCCGTAATAAATTTATATTGGGCCTTGTCAGAAATTTGACGAGGCGCCTATCTTTTGCTCTCTGGAAACCTAAAACCCTAAAAACAAGAGATCGAAGAAGAAACCACAAAAGAAGCGATTTTTTTTCTTCTCAAATCTTCGTTTCGTCTCTTCGTACGCTAACTCATGGCGGTAAGTTCCGATCTCTTTCTTCTTTGAGCTCAAATTTAGAATTCTACTTGTTAAGTAGTATTAGGGCTTGCATAATCCGGTGTTCTGAGCTCTTACAGCTGCGTTTTCGTGGATTCATCCTCCTTTTTCCTATCGATTTATGTAATTACAAGTAAATATGGATCGATGTAATTACAAGTAAATATGGATGGATGTAATTAGAAGTGGGGATACGATTGCGAATTTGTGAACCCTCCAATTCTAGACCTTTTGCCATTGTTTTTATGTGTAATTAAGAGTATAGTCACTAGATAATTTCATTCGATTATTGGTATTCCTTGTGTTGGAATCAAAACAATGTGTTTGTCTCTGATATCCATGTTTGTTTGTGTTTTGCAGACCATTCCGGTAAATCCGAAACCATTCTTGAACAACTTGACTGGCAAGACCGTTATCGTGAAGCTTAAATGGGGAATGGAATACAAAGGTACTATTTAATTCTTGATAACCAGAGCTTTATTATATCTTTCTTATGATAGTCTTCCCTGAATCTGTTGTTACTTTCACAGGTTTCCTCGCCTCTGTTGACTCCTACATGAACTTGCAGGTAGATATTGTCAAAAACCACCTGCTCAATGTTCCTTGTACTTTTTATTAATGATATAAATCCACATACAGATACATAGATCATCATTCTTTGCAGCCATTGAGATTTTCCATTCTGTTTTTGCAGCTGGGAAACACCGAGGAATACATAGATGGGCAATTGACAGGAAACCTTGGAGAGATCTTGATCAGATGCAACAATGTCTTGTATGTCCGAGGTGTGCCAGAAGATGAAGAACTTGAGGATGCTGATCAAGACTAGCCTATGCTTAGAGGACTTAGAAATCACCCGTCTGTATTTTTACTCTTGTATTCTATGAGCAATGCAAACCAGTTTGTGCCGTTTAGTTTTATGATAAAACCAACTTCCTGCCGGTTTTGTTTTGTCATTAAGATGGAATGCATGTCGTTTTTAACCATCTCTATTGGGTGTCGAATAAGTCGTCCACAAGTTGAAAACATGTTTTGGGACACAACTTTTGAACCAAGAGATACTTCCATTAATAGGGGCGGTACAAAAATGTTTTTGGTTATCAAATCGACATGCTGAAGATTCCTGACAAAGCTGGAACCCTTATGCTTGTTTATGAATGTGTAGTCCTAAGTGGCTTTCGATAGAGGAGAGTCACTAAACCGAAAATTCAATATACTGGGTTTGACGGAAAAAAAAAAAAAATTGCAAATTTAGTTTTCCTGTCTCAAAATATTAGTTGGTCCGACCGAGTTTGAACCATGGCTCAATAATAAACCCGATTTGATCGCCGGTGTACTAAAAATAGTAGAGAGAAACAAAAAGAAGCCATCTTGCTGCAGCAATTAAGCTCATCTTCTATCCTCTCATTATCTCTCTTTGAATAGAATCGTTCCACTTGAATCGAAACTGGAACCCGGATGTTTTAATAGGAGCGTTCATGGGTTCGTTAAGAATGTCCATTCGATTGGACCCATTCGACTCAAAAAGGTTTCATTTTTCTGCCAACCCATTTCAGTTTCCTGATCAATTTCCACTTTTTTCAGTTAAAATTCGAAGCTTGAGTTCTAATTTGAAACATAGAAATGCGGTCACGAGTGGTAATAAGAAAGATGTGGCTCGAAATTTTAGTTTCCGAAGAAAAAGCAATGAGGATTTGTTTGTGAACAATGGAGAAATGGATGTTAACTATTCTGCTATTAAGCCTTGTTTGAGTTTGGAGCATTGCAATGGTATATTGAAACGTCTTGAGAGTTGTAGTGACACTAATGCCATCAAATTCTTTGATTGGATGAGATGTCAAGGAAAATTGCAAGGTAACTTTGCTGCTTACTGTTTGATTCTTAGAGTTTTAACAAGGAGACAAGAATGGGACCGAGCTGAGGATCTGGTCAAAGAGTTATGTGGATTTCAGGGCTTTCAGAAGAGTTTTCAGGTCTTCAACACCGTTATATACGCCTGTTCTAAAAAGGGGAATGTGAAATTAGGTTCAAAGTGGTTTCAGATGATGTTGGAGCTTGGTGTTCCACCAAATGTGGCTACAATAGGTATGCTCATGGGTCTCTATCAGAAGAATTGGAATGTTGATGAAGCGGAATTTGCATTTTCTCATATGAGAAATTTTGGGATTGTGTGTGAATCTGCTTACTCCGCCATGATAACCATTTACACACGTTTCAGATTATATGGTAAAGCAGAGCAAGTTATAAACTTGATGAAACAAGATAGAGTCAGCCTGAATCTAGAGAATTGGTTAGTGATGCTTAATGCCTATTGCCAGCAAGGCAAGATGGAGCAAGCTGAGTCTGTATTGATCTCTATGGAAGCAGCGGGGTTTGCTCCAAATATTATTGCGTACAATACTCTAATCACTGGTTATGGTAAGGTTTCTAAAATGGAGGCTGCACAGAGTTTATTCCAACGCCTCTGTGATATTGGGCTGGAACCAGATGAAACAACTTACAGGTCAATGATCGAAGGTTGGGGCCGCGCTGACAATTACGAAGAGGCAAAACGTTACTATAACGAGCTGAAGCAGTTGGGATATAAACCCAATTCATCCAATCTTTTTACTTTAATCAATTTGCAGGCTAAATATGGAGACATAGATGGTGCTATTAAGACGATCGAAGAAATGGTTAATGTTGGATGCCAATACTCCTCGATCCTTGGCACCATTCTGCAGGCTTATGAGAAGGTTGGAAAGATTGATGTAGTGCCTTCTGTTCTCAAAGGTTCTTTTCAAAACCATATCCGTTTAAACCAGACTTCGTTCTCGATTCTAGTGATGGCTTCTATCAAACATGGTATGGTTGATGATTGCTTGGCGTTATTGCGAGAAAAAAAGTGGAGAGACTCAGCATTTGAGTCCCATTTGTATCATCTGTTGATATGCTCTTGCAAAGAATCTGGTCAACTTACTGATGCTGTGAAAATATACAACCATACACTGGAATCTGATGAAGAGATAAATCTGCACATTACATCCACAATGATTGACATTTACACTGTGATGGGCGAATTTGGTGAAGCGGAGAAGCTTTATTCAAAGTTGAAATCTTCTGGAGTTTTGTTGGACAGGATTGGATTCAGTATCGTGGTGCGAATGTACGTGAAAGCTGGATCCTTGGAAGAAGCCTGTTCTGTCCTAGAAATCATGGATGAGCGGAAAGACATTGTTCCAGATGTGTACTTGTTTCGCGATATGCTTCGGATATATCAGAAGTGTGGTCTTCAGGATAAACTCCAGCTTTTGTACTACAGGATTCGAAAGAGCGGGATCCATTGGGATCAGGAGATGTACAATTGTGTTATTAACTGCTGTGCACGTGCTCTTCCACTTGATGAACTCTCAAGAACTTTTGAGGAGATGATTCGACATGGATTTACTCCTAACACAGTCACATTCAATGTCCTCCTTGATGTCTATGGGAAAGCCAAGCTTTTCAAAAAGGTTAACGAGCTTTTCTTGTCGGCGAAAAGATACGGAGTTGTGGATGTAATATCCTACAACACCATTATAGCCGCCTATGGACAGAACAAGGACTTCACAAACATGTCATCAGCGATTCGGAATATGCAATTTGACGGGTTTTCTGTGTCACTTGAAGCTTATAACTCTATGCTGGATGCATATGGGAAAGATAAACAGATGGAGAAATTCAGAAGCATCTTGAAGAGAATGAAGAAGTCTGCTTGTGGAACAGATCATTATACATATAACATCATGATCAATATTTATGGGGAGCAAGGATGGATCGATGAAGTCGCAGATGTACTGAGAGAATTGAAAGAATCTGGACTTGGTCCTGACTTATGTAGCTATAACACGCTGATAAAGGCATATGGTATAGGTGGAATGGTGGAAGAAGCTGTTGGGTTGGTGAAGGAGATGAGGGGAAAAAAGATAACACCTGATAAATTAACTTACACCAATTTAGTCACAGCTTTGCGCAGGAACGACGAATTTCTTGAGGCTATTAAATGGTCTTTGTGGATGAAGCAAATGGGTATATAAAATAGATAGTTCTATGTGTTTCTTTGTCTATATTGGCTGCTTCTTTTTGATAAACACCTGAATGAGGCATGCGTGTAAAGTCTTGTCACTAATCAAAAGTTAAATGTATAAGTCTCAATCTTTCAGAGAGTAGATTTGCTGAAAATTGTCTGCAGGGTTTATATTACGAATACAAGATAACTATAGTTCCTCTTCTAAATTGATACTTAGAAATCACAGAACGCAAGAATTTGTTACTTGCATTCCAAATCAATCTCTAGTTCTCGTCTTGATATCTTGTGGACCAAGAAAACAGTGTGATCAACTCAACTGTGAGTATTATGCATTTCTCTTCAATAGATATTTACACACAAACATACAAAAAAAAGAATACACAAGATGATGTTTTTGCTAAAGTGCCACTCAAAAGGCAATCTACAGAGTAAAGTTGCGAGCTTTATACAAAGAGTTGCAGATTTCGACTTTAAGCAAACAAAAACAGAACACAATAATTGACATATACACTCAAAACAAAACAAAAATCTTCTTGTATTTTTCTTGTCTTTTCATTGTCTTATAGCCAGAAGTAAAGCATTGTCTGTTTCAATAAACATGCTAAATATTTGTTAGTTCTAAAGAAATACTGACTAAATTTTACCAGTAAAAAAAAACGAATGCATATACCTCTTGAACAGAAACAATGGCTGGGTCAATCCAAGATTGTATATTCTCCATTGTATCCAAACTCTTTACTTCAGTTGATTGTACAGAACTTAGCGCCTCCTTCACTTCCTTCAATAGACTAATCTCTTCTTGCTTAATCACTCCACTAGTTTCAGGCTCTGTGTTAGTTTTTCCTGGCTCAAGCCGCTCTACTCTCTGTCTCAACCGCTGCAACTTAGCTTGATACTCTGCACGGTTTCTCTTTCCGCTTCTGTCTCTTGTCTTTGATGATTTATTTTCCATTTTTGTCTGCTTTGAGACCTTTATCACCAGTGTGTCCTCAGTTTTGCACACACCCTTTGCTTCCTCATTTATTTGTGTATCTTCTTGAAAGTTTGATGAGCTTGCAAAATCTTCTTCACCCTTGTTTAATCTAGATTCAGATAATGAAGTCTTGAATTGATCACGCATCGAATCTCTAAAACCTGTAAGTTCTTTCACTTGCTCATCCAGTTTCTTGATCTGCTCCCAATACACATCTAGTGAATTCCTCTGTGAATCCAAGCTCTGCTCAATAACTTCCTTCTCCACGGGAATCGACATATCGATATCCAATTCTGGAGAGGGTGTTTGAGATCTATCACTAAATGAAAAATGATTCATCTTCAACATATTCTCATCTTGATCATCAATCTCTTGAAGCTTAACATCTAAGCTATTCAAATCACTAATCCCCAAGCTCAAAAGCTGGCTTCTATAAGCTTCCACTTGATACTCAAGTGCAGTGATTTCAATCTCTTTCTGGTAAATAAAATCCTCCAAGTGCGCAAAAGACATCTCAGCGTGAGACATTCGCTCTTCGGCCATTCTCTTGTACTGACCAGCTTCCATAGCCAGCTCAGCTTTCTCTCCTTGCAGCCTAAGAATCATTGACAAGGCCTCACTCGCTGACGTTGCAGATGCTTCTCGTTCTGCATTCAACTCATCTTGGAGCCTCTCAACTATTCTTTGCGCTCATAAAGAGCGATTCTTAGATCAGTTGTCTCAGCTCCTGGTATTTTAAAGCTTCGGCTTCGTTCAACCATGTTTCTGCAAACACACACATAGAAACTAGATTTATAGATACATAATGTTGTATAAATGCTACTTCATAAAGAACAAGAAAACAATCTCAAACAAAAAATGTTTCTTCACCAAAAAATGCAGCAGAATCTAAATAAGAAAAAAAAAAGAATCTCACTGTACCAGGAAAGTTGCAGAAGAAGAAGAATTTGATTGATGAACTTGCAGATTTTATGATGAGAGTGGTGACTAATTTAATCTCTTGAACAGAGGAATTGGTTCAGATAGAGGAGGTGAGAAATGGTTTTGGTGAATAAAACACAGAAATATTTGTATAGTCAAAGGGGAAATTATCTAAAAGGGGAATAGAATATAATCAATCACTCACAAAAGCCACGCCTGATTCAAAATATCTCAGATTATAAACAGGACAAAGTTCTTCAACTTTCCTTAGCATAGAAAGAATCATTTTCGCAGTTGGAATGAAAAACTCTCATTAACAAAACTCCTACAAGAAAAAAAGAAAGGGTCCGTATCAAAAAGAGTCAAAAATCCAGTAAAATAATAATGATAATGCTGGAATATCTTAAACAAAGAGCTGGAACGTTTTGGTGAAATAATCTTGAATGATTAAAGCTTAATGTGACCTTTAATTCTGCGTGGGACATGTATTCTTTTGCTTGTGGTTTGAAAAGTTCTTGTTACCAAATTCTAATCTTTTAAAGAATACAAAAAGAGAGTTTCAACGGCTCATTACAGGGCCAAGTATTTGCTCCCGTGGGACCTACTGTGGCCGACTTCTTTTCTGCCACGTGTCAGATTCGGGTTTGAGGTTTGTTTTGTGTCGCAAAGATTCAGAAAGAAGTCGTAAACTTCCAGCCAGAATTGCAAATCTTTAAGATCACTAATTTTAGAGATGAATACAAACTGTTTGTGCAGATTGTATTAAAATCTTGTTATAATGAAACTATAAACACACAAATTTTGATTCCGTCATCGTCTTTCTCACCATCCATCACCACCTTTCTCAATTTCTTTGCTGTGGCTCACAGAAGAAAACCAAAACATATCGTCCACGGTTCCACATTGATAGACGGGGATTTGATTTTCTTTACTAAGGCCTCGAGAAGACTGCAATTGATTCCCACTCTAAGCTACATATCACATCCTGCAGAATCCAATGTAATCAGCTTGAGAAAACACACTTGGTCAAAGTAAACTACTAGGTCGAAAGAGAGTTAGGTGATGTTTTCACCTGTGGATTTTGTCTGTCGATGTCAAAACTGTTTATGGCACAAGGTTCAGCTAAAAGCTCGATCGGTTCTTCCCCTGAGCAAGACGGAAAAAAGGAAGGAAACATCAGTTTGGTAAATCATACAAGACAGGAAGAGATATGTGGTAGAAAGTCTTAGTACCTTGCTCGATGACACCAAGGATTCCATCTTCAGAGCAGGTCATAACAGGGAGAATCCTTGATGATGAGATGTTAGATTTTGTGTACGAGTCATATTGAACTTCCCATACCTCACTTTCAGACAGAGGGTTGTTTATACTCTCACTAGCTCCAACACCAGAAAGAACTATGGGTTGCTGTGGCCACCGAAGATCCCAAGCAAACACAGTACCTGAAGAACCTCCCGCCTAAACACACAACAGCATCAATGTAAAGTTATTAAATCATGCTTATAACTTGTGGGGATACTAACAGCTACACTGAGCTTATGTTTGTATATTTGTAAGCAATGCAAGAAAATGTTCATAAATATAGTATAAGGTCTCAAGAGGATATCCCTCTGTCACAAGGTGGCTTAATATTTTAGCACAGAAACAAAATGATTTACTCGCATCTCAGAAGAAAGAAATGTAAGACTGCTTTTCCGGACATAAGTAATAAGGACAAAATGAAAGAATATCACCAAAGGCTATATATATACCCAAAATTAGGCAAAGATTGAGGATTAACACTAGAAATTCTCATATTCAGCAACCTATGGTGAAGAGATTGTTCAAACTTCAAACAGATAAGAGCTTAAATCAGACTTCTAACACACACCAGGAAAAAAAAACTTACAATGCAAGTGTGCTTCCGAGATGGATGAATGTCAATGGAGTGGACAACTGCAGAAGTTTTGCCTTGAAACCTACAATGTTATCATCAGATTAAACACAAGATATGCATATTATAAAAATAGACTATTAGATCAAAGGATTCACCTTTCCCATTCTCAGTTTTACTTGCTAAATAGCTAAAAAAAATCAATGATAAGAGTGTGTACGTTGAAGAACATCCATGCCAAGAATTTTAAACCAGATTGACTTAGCAGTTTCAAAACCACTAATCCAACCCTTTAAACAGAACTGAGAAACTCACCAGTTCCCTTTGAGCTGAGAAACAGCTTCACCAGACTTCCTCTGATCCCACAATTGCAAACCAAAACCATATCCTCCAGTGATAAACTCAGTCGGAGACGCCCATTTCACAGCTCTATAAGCCACAAGCCCATTCCCATCAAAGACCTTTCTGTATCTTAAACCTTCTCCATTCACAATCTTCACTACATTCACTCTCCCATCTTCTCCAACGGTCACACACTCTCCTGCCTCTCTCCAATCCACACTTTCCACGCGTCCAACGTGGAACCTCTCTCCCTCCGCCACGTAAACCTCTTCAATCGCAGCTCCTTCCACCAAATCAACCATCAGAACATGAAGGGAACCAGAAGACGTAGCTGCCGAAACCATAGGTTTGAAGGAGCCACCGCCACCGCCATTTCCGGCGACTTCTAGGGACGAAACGCGAGAAAGTGATGTCCATGAGGATAAAGACTCGATTAAAGGGTTCGCGCTCTGATTCCCCCTAGGGTTCGGATCGAGCAATTGGATCTCGATTGAGGAAGAATCACAGTCCGGGTCATAGAAAGCTGCTGCGAAGAAACGATTCAAAGCGGAAGCTTGTGGAAGCCATCTAACTCCGTCTACATACTTCGATTGTGGTATCCTATGGACCTGGAACGAATCCTGCATCTCCATAGCTACAGAGGTTTCTAGGGTTAGGAGCCAAAGAAGAAGAACTATGGTGGGAAAATTAGAAGCTTCAGAAATGTGACTTTAAATTACCGAATTACCCTCAGTTCTCTGCTGTTATCACAAAAATAGCATTGCCCTTATCACCATGTAACCTTGGTCTGAGAATTGAGAAACACACTCTATCTTTGGTTTCCGGAAAGAGAAAATGCTGACCTTACACCACATTAGCTTCACATCTCCCAACTATAATCGAAGTTTAGCTAATGGCTTCACGATAATGTCGAAAAGAAAAGACTTTCCAGAGAAATCAAATGAAAAAGGACCCGTCTTACGAATCAAAGTTCCAAACACAACCCTTACTCGATCTGCGATCGTTGTTCTGAGTTTGGGATTCATCGATGCTGGGTAAGGTTTTTAACCCTCAAAGCACGAAATTTGCATAGTATATAATGCTTATCATAGTGTTCTTAAACTCTTCTGCAGGTATAGTGGTGATTGGTCAAGAATAGGTGTGATCTCTAAAGAAACAGAGGAATTGTTGAAGTTTGCTGCTTTTCTTGTTGTTCCTCTCTGTATCTTTCTTTCCCTTTTAGTTTCCAATGAATCAACTGATTAAAGGTTCCTCTGTTTCCTTCTATATATATAAAAGCTCTGCTTGATTCATCAGAATAATCAACTAGATTAGATTCTTATTATGTTATGAATTTGATTATGGAATCTAGAAGTTTGAACAAGACTTAAACCTCAATACTTGCAAGAGAAAGTGACTGTTTTTGTTTACTTTTTGAATATTTTGGGTAGGGTAAAAAAAACTGACCAAACCCGAATTTAAACCCAACCGAACTTTGAAGATTAGACTTAAACCCTAACATCCGAACCTCAATCCGACCTGATAACCGAATTGGATACCAAATACCCAAAATATAATTACATATATACAAATATTAGTTATATTTAGATTTGATATAACCTAATTACAAAATTAAAATTATAAACTCAAAGATATCAATTATTTTAAGACCAAAATAATTAAAATATATAAAATAACTAAGATATCCGAAAGTTCTTAGTTATATTTGTGATATTTTAACCAAATTTTATTCAAATTTAACTATTTTTTTATTTTTTTTCAAAATTTGGATACCCCAACCCGATCCGAACCGAATGCACTGAAACTATGAAATACCCGAAGATTATACCCCTAAACCCAACACTGAAAACACCCGAATACTCGATCCGAACTTAACATCAATGCCCACCCCTAATTTTGGGTAGTAGTACAATGTGTCTTCTATGGGGACACAAAAACATTGATACATTGAATGAAATACCACTAAAATGTTTTACAATGTGTTTCCTTGGGGTTAAAAGGCACAAGAAGGTGAAGCCCGTCGAAAATCCATGATGAGAAGACTGGCAACACTATGAGCAAGAGCTCCTAAGACTACAAACACATGGAATATCTGGTGGCTATGTCCTGCAATATCGAAAGCCCCGGGCTTCCATCTTTCGGGTATGCGGCTAACATAAAACCCTGCTCCTGTTGCATACAACACAGCCATTGCAAGTTCATAGACAAGAGCAATAAGCACGTTTGGGTGATCCTTATGAAGGTAAAGCACATGTGAGGCTGGTATGACACCGGAGAATCCCATTGTTAGGAAAACAGCTGCCCTGAAAGATCTAAAACGTGGAGCGGAAAGGGCTGGAGAGAGGAGAGTGATGATGGCGAGGAGACCGAGGATTGAGATTGAGGAGAGGTAGAAGAGACGCCAGTAAGTGTGACAGGAGAATGCGTAGTAGATAGGTGCGAAGAAGGAACAGACGATCATAAGGGAGATTCCAGCGTAGTCTAGGCGCCAGAAGAAGAGGTTGAAACGTCTGGAGTGGCATGCGAAGAGGTGTGACATGGAACTGCAGATCAAACAGCCCATTGCTCCGGATAAGAACACAAGCCATGGCCATTTTGGAATGGCTTCGTAGTTAACTTCTCCTTGAGAATTCAGGAGCGAGCTAGTGTGTGTCACGTTCAGTACCTGCCAAGAGACAACAAAGACCAGCTTTATCCTTAAATCCAGGTTGAAGTCACGTGATTTCAAAAGTTAGGTGGGCACAGAGAAAATCAAAGAAATATCAGAAACATCAAATGGTGGGGGCAGGTGACAAGAATCTTTACATAATTCGTGCCAAGAAACAAAACCCATCGGACAACGAATCATAAGTCCATTGTATATCCTTAAATTCCGTAGAAAATCATGTGATTTCAAATTAGGTGGGCATATAGAAAACAAGTCTACAGAAACTGAAGTAGCCATTAACTAAGGTTTAAAAAAAAAAAGATATAAAATCCAAAGATGATCAGAAACATCACATGGTGGGTGCAAGTTACCACTTAGCACTACTGGAAATTGTAATCAGCATATCATAATATTATATGAGCACAAAAGTGACATTTGTTTATGGAGAATGGCTTACATGTATACACCAATTAAATTAGAATAATCAATGTCACAGAATATTAAGGAAAGACAGAGAGAATCTTACGTGATGCAGAGTTTGATCGCTGGAGATGTAAACATCTTTTGCAATTGCCATTGACGGCCACGGCCAGCGAATTGTTGCTCTGTCATTAGGACCCACACAGCCCAAAAAAGTTGAATTGTTAATTTTCATTTTTTTAAAAGAGCTGAAAAATGCCGATTTTGACCTCGAGATTTCTTACCCGGAGAAGGCGCTGACAAAGCCGGCAAGGCCAAGCTCCGTCGTCTCCATGGAACTCACATACATCATCCAAGCGAATATCCCAAACCCACCCAGGTGCCTGTCAATTTCAAAAACCCCTAAGATATTCAAATTTCGAATTTTCAAATTTCAAAAAAACCAACGAAAGCAAAGAAATTCATAAGAGCATACGTCCAGATGTTGAGAGTCTCATTGTGCCATGAGAAAGCGCTGAGGAAGGTTTCTTTGATAGACCACTCACATCGATAATGATTGTGAATGAACTCGTTGTCTTTGAGATACCTAGGCAACTCCTCGAACTTCATCAATCTCTTCTCAGATCTTCTCTTTTCGCCGGAATCCAAACCCTTCCCATTTCTCACCGTTATCTTCGCAGATTCCTTCACCGTTCTCCGTTTCTGCATATCTTCGTCGAGAAATTAAGAATTAGACCCCGGCGAAATTAAGCTCCGGCGAATCAACCAACCACCGTCAATATCTCTCTCCGTTTTTTTTCCCCCTTGAAGTTTCGGAATCTGTTTAATTTCCGATGTTCGTGGTATGCTTCGTCTCCTACTTATACGGAGATGAAACCTCTTCGAATTTAAAAACGAGTAAGCTTCGTGACTTTCGTCCTCGTCTTGAAGATTTTACCTACGTGGCGGCTTTGACCGTTCTTTTTTAACACGTGTTGATCTACCATTGGTTTATTAGTTTTGCCTTAATGTGAGGGAAGATACAGCTGATTATTTTTACCCGCCGTGTCAGTTTGAATCAAATATTAAAGTTACAGTTGGAGGGTGAGAAATGCACAAATTGTGGTGTCTTAAACTATAGTCTTTTCAAAGTTACACAACTGGAGTGACGTAATAATTAATCGAAACCTTCTTTTTTACCCCCAAGGTTTTGTTTATGGCCTCACCTCATACACTTTTTATGGCCTAACATGTGATTAACTCTAAGTATTTTGTCGTATTTGATTTTTAATCACATTCTACTAAATCGAATTGTGGTTTCCAAAGTTCATAGCCTTTAGAGTTTACGTTCGGCGGACCTATACTGAAATATAATATACACTTCGTATTTATAAATATTAATCATTTCATTTAATAATATTTTACTTAAATTAACCATTGTTGAGTAATCGAACCTATGTTTTCGTTTCATTTATACGTTTCCTAAATGTTTTGATAATATGGGGCGTGTTGATCAAAACAATTAAACGATGGGCCAAAAAACCAGGTAAATTGAAAGATTAGGTAACTTTTAATTAGGTTATATGGCATAAGATTCTCCAAGGAGAGTTGATTCATACGACAAGACAAGACAACACGTACATCTCTATATTTAAATGGGTATATATGAAGATTGAATTTATTGTTAGTTTAAAGGGATGCGTCAAACATGTAAATATAAAAATTTAAACTGAATGAGTGGTTCGCTTACCAAAGAAATTTAGTTGGCCCAGAATTCGATGTTGCCATGTTACTACATTGCTACATTACATAGTTATCATCAAATGTCCAAAATTATTTTAAAATTGTTATATCATGAGTCTTTATTGTAACACTATTACACACCACAATTAACGGTGATGAACAATCAAATCAGACGAAATAAACATATTAGTAAACGGTATCATATCACCAAAAAACAATATTTGTTTTTGAAAGAGTGTAGTATATTCAAAATATTTATATATCGCACCATTTGTATGTATATTACTTTGTATATATATAAACGAAATTAGATTGTGTATATTATATTACCAAGTTGTCGTGAAGTGAACATATTATTTAGTTTGCTTTGTTGGTCCGTTTTTCATCTAGATCGACTCTTAGACGCCATAATTTCTTGCGATGAGTATTAAGAATAAAATATACATGGATGAGTAATCTCTTAGATTAGTTAACGATTACTCATTATCTTTCTAAAGTGTATAAAAAATGTGAGAATTGCGGTTTCGTGGAAAACTATGGAAATCTATTTAAAAAAACCGTGGGAACCTGAAAACAAAATCGATTATTTTACTAGATTTTGTTGCTAAATGTAGTTTAACAAACCAATACTCATAAAAATGGGTGTGATATAGATTTTCTGCTAGAGGGTTGGACAACGTTTTATTTAGATCCAAAGAATTTAAATATACAGTTCGTTTTTTTCTTTACACGAACTTGTACTCTTGTATTTAAGATCATGTAAGCTACATGTTAATTGGTTTAGATTGTACAAAAGAAGAGAGTAATTTATAGAGACACATCTGAAAAATTATTTAGTTTGAAAAAATCAAACTAAAATGAAATAAAAACATAGGAAAAATTGATTTACTATAATCATTTTTACTATTTTAATTTAAAAATCATCGGATATGCTTTTACATATATATATATATTATGTATATTATATAATGAATATAATAATTGATCAAAATATCAACAAAAATAAGTTTCATTTAAAAAAATTTGTGTATTATTTTAGAAATCATACAATAAATATGTTCAAATTACTATTTAATTTTGATATATTTTGGACAGATCCGGTTAATTATTTTTCAGATCTAACAGATCAAATTTGGTATTCTAAAATTCTAGGATATCAAATCCGTGTCCAATCCTACATTAAATAAAATTAAATTAGTAAAATAAATTTTATTCTAAAATTATAAAAGAAAATGTAATATACAACATTTTAAGTTGATTTTTATAAATATTTTAGAATATATTTATTTTATGATTTTTAAAATAATACAAAAAATATTATATATATTATACATATATATATATATATGTAAAAGCATGATGATTTTAAATTAAAATCATAAAAATGATTATGGTGTTGCGCATATAATTTTTGATACTTCGTTTATGTCACAATACTTGGTGTAGTTGGACACATGACACATTATTACATACACATTTCATGTCAATAGTTCGTGTAGTTATGAGAACATTAAATTAGTTTGTATGTGTAGGTATGTCGTGACCTATAATTCGTGTAGCTGAGAATCATTTTTCCAAAAACATATCCTAAAAATGAACCCGTATTTTTTTTAATGTAATAACTAACAAAACGAACACTGAATCAGATATACCTTCAAATCATGGTTTGATTAATTTAAGCGATTTGTTCAGTTACGGTTTTAACAACATTTGATCATTGCGTGTAGCACTGTAATGGTTAGATATGAATCATATGATGTGGGGCTTTTAGGTCCTAGAGAGAAATTTAACAAGTAGAAGAAAAGTTTGGGGTAATTACGAAAATATTTGAAAATGCAAGGGCTTTTTTGTATAAACATCATGGACAAATCTCCCGCCTCAAATTCCCTCCATATTTTTTCATTTTTCTTTCGCTTTTCGCCAAACCCACAAAGACAAAAGTAACTGTCTTCCTCGTCCTCTTGTCCTAACGAGTTAATATGTTAGATTTGGGAAACATGTCGATGTCGGCATCTGTGGCTCTCACTTGTTGCCCTGCTTTTCTTCCGGCGGCTTCAGGGCCGAATTAGCCAAATCGATCGATTCCCCGGAAATTTTCGCCGGAGACTGCAATCGGAAACATCTACCGATGCTTCCATCAGAGGAAGAGGTCAGAGACATTAAGAATGCTAATGGAAACACTTCTTTTACCGGGAAACAGAATCCGTCTGATCGAGTCAAGAAAGGATCGATTCTAGAAGATCATGTGAGAGATTGGGTCAAGAGAAGAGTGGATTCCGGAGTTTCGGAGTCGAGATGTTTCCTCCCTTTTTTAGTTGGAGCTAAGAAAATGGTATTTTCTCTGTTTCTGTTTACTTTAGTTATCAATTTAATTGTTTTGTGTTTTTTCCACCTTTCCTGATGGTGAAATTGAGAATTCTGCGATGGATTTTTTTCCTGATATATATCGGTTATTGAGCTATGTAATGTTTGTGTGAAGAAATAGAAACAGTTTACTACTTTAGAGTTATTTGTTCATCAAATCTTGAATTCAATAAGTGACTTGTGAAGTTTTTAGATTATTGACACAATGACCTAATGGTATTTGGTGTCAGGTTGATTGTATTGTTTGTCATAAGTTGGTGTACCCGGGAGAAGAATTGATATGTTCTGTTCGCGGCTGTCAAGGCGTTTATCACTCGCGCTGTGCAAAAAAAAGTCTCGGTTTTTCTAATTCAGGCAAATTTAGGTGCCCCCAACATGTAAGATCCTCATTCATTGTTTAGAACTAAGGAAGATTACTTCATTTTTTACTGGCTTGCTTTATATTCAACCAAGAATGTCATAGATGTCAAGGGATGTCAACCTTTTGCTACTTCCCTAGCTGTTATTTGGTAGATTAGAAATGCACGAAGAAAAGATAGGCCAGTGAATAAGATACTTAATCGTTAGTAAGTAAAGTGATTAGGTAGGGAAGTGAACTAGATTAGTTTGATTCTGCAGTATCATTATAGTTCATCTGATACAGTTGGAGTATGCAGGAGTGCTTTGTCTGCAAGCAAAAGAACCCAATGGCGGTGTTTAAAGTGTCCAATGGCTGCTCACGATAAGCATGCTCCATGGCCAAAAGAAATACTTCACCTGAAAGACCAACCAGGAAGAGCAGTTTGTTGGAGGCATCCAACTGATTGGCAGCTAGACACAAAGGTCGATTTTCCAGTTTACCGCTTTCATCAGATCCTACTTTAAGCTTCTTACGATTTGCATTTTTATACAGACTCGCTCACAAGACTGATACTATATCTATTGGTTGAGCAGCATGCAGTTGCACAGAGGGCGATTGAGGTTAGTGTTTTTTTGCCATGTGCTACCAATGTGACTATTGGCTTTTTGAGAGTGTGAAATTAGGTAGTCTAATGAAGGAAATGATAATTGTCATTTACTCTCAAATTCAGGAGGTTTTTTGCCAGTTACCTTTGCCATATGTTGAAGAGGAGTTTAAAATTGACTTGGCATGGAAAGAATTTGTTGTAAAAGATGATCCACCTCCTTATGTACACATCAAACGCAGTATCCTTCATAGTTTTAGACAATTTTCTTTCAATTCAATAATACTGCCTTATAAGTAGATGTTCTCATTTCTCAATTCATAGATTTTTCTTTCCTTGACTGGGTTAAGATATTTACCTTGTGAAGAAGAAGCGTGATAATGCTAATGATGGCGTTGGGTGCACAAACTGTGGCCCTACTTGCTGTAGAAGCTGTGTTTGCAGGTATTCTTGTTGATTAACCAGAAAATCTTCTTCATCAACAAGAAGTGAAATGTTGTTTGATTCGTTTACGTTTTCTTTTCAAGAAATGAAATCTTCTTTGAATCGTCTCAGGGTTCAATGTATAAGCTGTTCAAAGGGATGCCAATGCCCTGAAACTTGTGGAAACAGACCATTCCGCAAAGAGAAAAAGATCAAAATTGTTAAGGTAAAATTAGTCTCTATTTTATGATTCCTGCATTACTCACTCTTTTTTTTTCTTGACAATGTTATGTTATTGTTTTTTACAGACTGAACATTGCGGTTGGGGAGTAGAGGCAGCAGAAGCCATCAACAAAGAGGACTTCATTGTTGAATACATTGGTGAAGGTAAACTATATTGATTTTTCTATTTAAGCCTTATGGTTGTGGTGGAGAGGGACAGATTTTTTAGTGATTGTTCTCACTCTATCCACAGTGATTAGTGATGCTCAATGTGAGCAAAGGCTTTGGGATATGAAACACAAAGGCATGAAAGACTTTTACATGTGTGAGATTCAGAAAGACTTCACGATTGATGCCACATTCAAAGGGAACGCCTCTCGCTTTCTGAATCACAGTTGCAACCCAAACTGTATATTGAAAAGTGGTAAAGCATACCTCATTTCATATGAATATGTCGATGATGCTCGAGTAAGGGAGAATGATTCAGTTTAATTCTTGTAAAATGTGTGGTTGTTTTAACAGGCAAGTTGAAGGTGAGATCCGTGTAGGTGTCTTTGCAGCTCGTCAAATAGAAGCAGGAGAGCCACTTACATATGATTACAGGTCAACTTCTGGACCATTGATGATGAACTTAAATAATCTGAAATTCTGATATATTAGGTTGTTTTTGCAGATTTGTGCAGTTTGGTCCTGAAGTAAAGTGCAATTGTGGTTCTGAAAACTGTCAAGGTTACCTTGGAGCAAAGAGGAAAGAACCAAACTGTTTGGGTGTATCTTGGGGAGCAAAACGCAGAAGAGTGTTTCACCGACCTTTAGCCCATAAATTGCAGCAAGATTAGCTTCAACAAACCTTGGAAATATATGTAAACAACGTCATTTAATACTTGTTTGTTGCAGTCTTGTAGTAACCTTTGTGGAATTTATCTTTTGTATCACTGTAACTTTAATATTCTTACGCACACACTACCGTCTACAGTACACTAATGAGCAAAAACTTGTTTTTTTTATGCATTGATGTATAGTTTGTCTTTTGTGTGGTTGGCTACCAAAACTACGTTTTCTTGTTACTCAAGCTTAGGTCGTCTAGCTGTTTCCCTTATGTTAATAATAATAATCTTATTAATTGATTGATCATTGTTCATCTAGATTTTTTTTGTTCATTTGGCAATGAGTGCCTTATGCAATATTTTGGATGTGGAGTTCGATGCCCTTCTTTGCAGTTTTTGGTTTGCTTTTATTATTTTTCTGAACGTTTTTTTCTTTTTTTGGTTTGCCATGGCCCATACCCTTTATTTTAGTGTCTTCCTACATTTTTTATTCTTTTTTATGATTGGTTTTTTTAATCCTTTATTATTATTTTTCAATTAATACCTACATTTTTATTAGGTTTCTTTTAGTAAAAGTTGTAAAACTAGTACATTAGTAAAGAATATGATCTTTTTTGTAGTTTATTTAGAATTTAACTTTGTGTGATATTTATAGATACTTTGATATGTAAATTTAAATTATAAATAATATATATATATATATAACATATTACATCGGTCTAGACAAATCCCCAATAGCAAATTTTACTGGGCCGATTCTGTTGGGTTCTTTTGGGCTTATATTTACTAAAGTTAGTGACCACTTTGGCTACATTTAAATTAATTAATGCAATCAAATTATATTATACCTTTATAAAACTAAATAATTGGGGATCCGAGTAAACAAAACCGGGTCGATGAAGTCATGACGTGATGACGAGTCAAGAGAGTTGATTCTTGAAGCGTCGTCCCATCCTAATAAATCTTATCTGTAGACTTCAAACAAGTTTACTGAATTGTTGATGTGAATATTTTTGATTATTTTATAAACGTGAACTAGAAATTTCACTAAAGAAAAATAAGGAATTAAATAAAAGTCAGTTTCTCAACACTAAAAGGAAAAGGAAATAAGGTCGGTTTCTCCGTCCATCCTCTTTATAAAACACAGCACACACATATTTCAAATCACAAAACTATTTTCTCGATCTTTTCCTACACAAAGAACAAAAAAAAACCCTACCTAACCCTATCTACAATAACTAATGTTCACTCGATTGATAGCAGAGCCGGTGTTGAACACATTTTTATAAAACATTTGAATGAGGTCCCACTTTTTAGGGGGTCTTCACAAAAAAAATTATATATTTTTTAGTTGACGTCAAATAGTGAAAAAAATATATATATGAAAATGATGAGTAATGTATTAATTTTCGTATAAATATTTGATAAAATATTGTGTGAATCTCAAATTATTATTATTTTAATATTACAATATATTATTTAATTAAAAAAGAGAAATTTAAGTTAACCTCCTTCTTTGACTTCTCATTTTTTTTCTCTTCTTTTGGTTTTAGAGAGGTAATATTTTCTCAAAAAATCTGAATCGTTAATTTATTCTAAGGCAAAAAGCTACTTAATTTTCTTGAGAGAAAAGAGAAAAAATCATGGTTAAAAACTTTGATTATACAAGTTTGAAAGATGATTTCACAGAGAAAAATAGAAGAAGTATTATTTTTAGAAGCTTTAGATTGTTGTTATTTTTCAAGATAATATTGTAGTTTTGTTGTTAACTTGAGTTTTGTGGAAACTGAACTTTTTGTTTTTGCTATTAATTAATTAAAGAATTATTTTTTTCGTTTGGGGTCCCAAATTTCTCAAGACTCTCGATTGGAGAGAAATCAGCTTCTTCTTCATCCTCTTCCTTGTCTTGCTATTTGTGGGACCTTCAGAGGCTCTCAATGTATGGGTTTGGGAAATTCCAGTCGACGTTCGTGATCAAGTTCAAATAAATCATGATCAAATTGAAGAATATGACCCAATCAGAGAGAAAGCCAAATGGGCATATTTTGGTGACTTAATCAACGAGATTAATACCAATTCGTCATATTTTCTTTACCTAATCAACGAGAATGCCAAATCCGCATACTATGCTTACTTGCATACCAAACTTCTAAACATATACGGCGACGATTGGCTATGGAGGATTGATTTTCTTTTCATTCTTTTTTGTTTCTCTTTATTGTTGACCAATTTATCTTTTAATGTTTTCTTTTGTATCACAAGCAGATGTTCTGCTAGGGTTTCCAAATCTGTATAAGACTCAGAGATCGTTTATCTTACTTTTTGGATTATTCAAATCATTGTTTCTCCATTTTTTCAATTCCAATTCTTTGAACAATCAACATGTCCAAGAGATGTGAACCTTGTGTAAAAAATCTTATTTTGCGTATCTCAATTTAATTTAATCATTTACCGGAAGTGGAAATTTTAATTTTTAAGGTTTTCAAAATCAATTTCTCAAACTTTTTTTGGGTTAGCCATATCTATTTTCGATATGTTATCTCGTCTGTTGTGCATATATATTACGTATTATGCATTAATAGTGTTGAATTTGGATCAAGCATATGTTGGATCATGTATAATTTATAGGAATCAAAGGTTAATTCATTTAGACTTGAACATAAATTTATCATGTTTTGATTTGGAATTTAGGTTTTCCATCTGAATTTAAGAAACAAAAATAAGGAAATAAACTAAAGTGGGTCTCTCCATTACTAAAAAACAATAAATAAATAATGACGGTTGCTACGTCCATCCTCAATATAAACACATGCACACACACATATTTCAAACCAGAAAACCATTCTCTCGATCTTCTTCTACACATAAAGCCTAACCCCTAAACGCATCCGGACACTCACAAACCAATTTCCATAGTTTACGTCTAAACCCTAACCATTTAATTTCTGACTCTATTTCTTTCGATTCCTCAACGATCTTCTACAATAATCAGCTTCATCATCCTCTTGCTCGTGATCAGTTGCTCTGCCTTGTCTTGTGTGGCACGTGTTCGTCTTACTCTTCATGATCACACAAGTGATACCTTCGACGTAGATAAGAAGCAACAAGACCTTATAATCTCGAGCTTTGATGATGCGGAGGATTTTTCAACGGCACTTCCTCCCTACTTGGACACAGTTGAAGACGATGTCCAATACATGGAATCCGAGCCGTTCCCGTATAGCACGATGACCCATAATGTCGAATTTTCTGTTATGCACGATGAGCCATAATGTATTGACTCATCGGACACCTTTACCTCATCCTTACTTCGACACAGTTGACGAAGATGTGTACATTGAATCTGGAGCCGTTCCCGTTTCACCCGATGATGCATAATGTCGAATATTCTCTAGAGAGGATGTGGGATCGTTGATGAAGCCAAGATTCGTCTCTTTGAAAATAAAAAAAAAAATTATCTCTTTTCTCTTCAATTTAATTAAAAGTTGTAGATTTAAATACATCTAATTAAATAAACATTGCAGTCTTTAAAAAATTTATGTTCTTTTGCTACATAAAATTCGAATAATTTGGTAAAACAGTTTCTATATCATTCAAGTTATTATAACACTCTGTTGGGGTTTTCCGCCCATTCCCTAGTTGGAGTTCTTGGGGTGCGCCTGAGTATCTGAGATTATAACAAAGCGTCTTTCGGTGAACTTAAGCAGTTATACGATTGTGAGCCTAAGCTTCACTTTACAAGCACAAATTCTAAAAGGAACACATTGCTTATATATGCACTTGAGTACAAGTCATTCATCCCCAGACTAACTTAAAAATATTTTTACTAGCTGATGCACATATTACATTGTTGCTTCCATTCCTCAGCATCTCTTCTTGCGCCGACACATTCCCGTCCTTCAAAACAATGAATAGATTTGTTGTAGCTCAAGACAAAACTATAATTAATCTGTGTTTTAAACAAGTACAAGACTTTGAAATCTTAGGCAACGGCAATATAAGGCTTACAAGATGAGAATAGGCAGATGCAAGAGATAAAAGTGTTGGGTACATATCAAGAACCGCTATGGCAATTTCCTCTGTTACCTGCGGGACCTGCACCAATAAGTTTTGGAAAGTTGCAGAGCAAAATCCTTAATACTTATCAACCGAATTGCATACACAACCATTCTCATATACAAACCGGAAAAGGCTTTAGCAAGACTCAGTACCTGCATAAGCTGAATGGCAAATACATCGCTGATTGTCACTTTATCAAGGTCTTCACACCTTTGGACAAAACCATCAAAAGATGGACATGAGGCCATAACTTTGCTCTGGTCATTATCATTCACCCCTGACTTGTAGTATTGGTATATGGATTTAGTGAGATAACCGTATTTTCTTAGCGTCTCACCCAGCCCGTTTGTCCTCAGCACATCAAATCCTTCCAGAATCTCCGTTGTAAAACAACTAGAAGCATATAAACATAGATGAAAAACAAACTTAGTTCCAAACATCAAAGAAAAAATGCACAACCAATCAAAAATCTTCTGTAAAAGATAATCTTACTGCTTTTAATGCTTTCTGCTGCATCACAATGATTTGGATCCCTTCAAGAATGTATATAAGCTTCTTCAATCCCGATCTCTATTTAGAATTGCAGTTTAAGAAGACAATGAGAAACAACCGTCATCGAAAACATAGAGCAAGTCAAAAATTTGGGAGTTGAGAGAATACACACACCTGGAGTCTAAGTTTTTGGTCTCTGTAGCGATTATCTCTAATTTGATCGCATATCATCAACGCTTCTTCCTCTCAGCAATGAAGTCCAGAACGTATTCAGTCTCAAGGTACTTATGCCGAGCAATCCAGATACAGTCCCCAACTGGTAATCGTCTAACCTATGGATTCAATACCAATTCTCCAGTTAATTTGCGTAATTTGGAATCTGTTGACATCTATCCAAAAATTCAAATGCAAACCTCAATCTTGATCTTGAACTCAGAGCAGATGTTATCAACTATAATTCTGGACCGTGATCTGTGAAAAAGAAGGTACAGGTTAGTGTTACTGTTATCAACAATAACGTAGATAGGCTATTATCACACATTCATAACAAACCATAAGAAACCTCAAATAAATAAATGAGTAAATGTTCCACAAACCCCTTAGTGGCAAACTTTTCTCGATCATCCAGTATCAAGATCACATCATATGCTTCCTCAAACGTTTCTCCAAATGTAAGAGGAGGAAGACGTCGAATATTTGTTACTCCTTTGGTTCCAGGTGATGCCAACTTTGGACACAATAAAGAACAACTAACGCTGATTAGCAATCAATTTGCTGCTGATCATAATAAAAATATAGCTAATAATCTACTGAATTCAAATGGTTACGTACAGAGGATGAGCAGGCTTTCACAGCATGACTAGAACGGGAAGAACATGGATTTAAGGTGGATCCATCATTGCAAGAGCGAAACTTAGCACGAGATCCTCAAGATCAACATGACCTGTATTTGTAGATAAGACTTCATAAGATGAAACATACAACTTTTAACAAACACAAGACTAAGGATATTGGATCATATGCTTGGTAAAGACCGTCTGAGTTTAGTGATCTAGAAGGTCCTGCTGAATCTTTTTCTTTTTATTTCGAGAGTCCGGACTGGAGTGGTAAACTTCTTGTTGACGAAGATGGCACATTACAGAGAGCCAGAGAGTTGATGGATCTTTGTCCCCAGATTCATCTGAAACCTCTCTGAATGCAGCAACGACTTGTTCCTTAGAATAGAACGGCATGAACTATTGAAAGAAAACCAAAAATTAAAGCAAAACTTAACACTGAAGCAAAAATATTATCAACCACCAATCATCAACACTGTACAAGTTTAAGCTCCAATTATCACTATGAGTACCTTTTTCAAGAATATCACTTGGAATGGCTAATTGTGCCCTAGATCTTGGATCAGCATACAACTGTTCTTCTCTCATGGTAAAAGAGGAGGTGGAATTTTGACTAGGTCTTTTCTTTGCTTGCTGTACAGGGATTCATTTCATCATCGGATAAGATGTCAACTGGAGTTAGGTAATCCAGATCGCATGATGCATTCATTTGCTACATCCCGACCTTCAACTGTCAGCATGTACCTAAGGAAAAAAAATTCAAATGTCATCCTCTGTCTCAAGGTAAGGTCTACTTCATACAGATAATACAAGTCATAAGGCACAAAATACATAAGGCAGAGTTTAAGAAATGAGTTTTTACTTTGCTGGGTTGCTAGATTTCACCACTAATCCCTTCTGTATAAGTGTCGTCATGCAGCTCCATCCACTATACCACTCCCTCTTAGAGTTTCCGAGTCCTGCTTTCCCTTTTCCTTTCTCTGGCCTAGTCACGAGAATGGAGGAATAAAACATACAGCAAAGGTTGGGTTACAAAATCAACAGAACAGAGATTGGGAACATGATTGATTCATACCCAACAGGAGCGTAGAGAGCCCTCGCTCAGCAGCATCATCAATAGCTCTTGTTTACGCATGAATTCTTTCCCATTTTTTTGTCACTCTGGTAAAAAAAGAAGTACATAACCATCCTGAAGAAGGGTTTACAGAGAGGAAATAAAGAGTACATAGTGAGTAATATAAACATTTAAGTAACCTGTGCAACGTTATTAGTAACGCATACGACACAGAATTTCTTTGTGGAACGTATGGTTTTTTTCCCTTGGCCTTTTTCCTGAATAGAATAAGAAGCACCTTACATAAAAACATTACATTGATATGTCATGTGAACAATGTGATATTAGATAGAGCAGACATTATTACCAGCAAGACTTTTAGGTAAATCTTCTTGGTCAGAAGTTTCAGCACCAGTAACAAAGTATCCTTTCATGAGCTTAACCATCAACTTGCCAAAGCCCCTATGCAACAAATCCAGCCAAAATCAAGAAACAGACACTTTGTTGAATACACACAAAGCCACCCAAACACTAAAACCACTACACTATCAGATCTGATTTGCATTGAAAAAAGGCTTATGAAACTAAAATGGATATAAACAAACACTTATTATTCTTCAGAACCTAAAATACCTTGAAACAAATAAACAAATAGATTCTATGATTTCTGAACAGTCTCAATCTAACATTACTTCAAAGTCAGATAAAACAAACACAAACCCACAGCTAAAACCCCAATTAACAAAACCCAACAATACATGTGTCATGTGAAGTCAATAAAAAGATACAAAAAACAAATGATCTACGAGAAGAATCTTATTACTTTCTTAGTCGCTAAAATCATCCAACCACTCACTCAATACTGAAAAGTCCGAGAATTTCGAACCATAAACACAAAAAGGCCACATCTTTTCCATGAAAATTGAAAAAGACACCTCAAAAGAAACGAATGACCCATTAAACCATAACCAAGAACAGCAGAAACCTAGAAACGACATTTACCCAAAACCAAAAAATCCATGGAGGAAAAGAGAAGAAAAAGAAAGCAAGAATCATACTTGATCTACGACAAGTCTTTGAGTGTGTTAATGGGATCCTTGGCGTCGCATACATTTTTATACGCCTAAGAAAAGTCCTCTCCATATTTTCGGACAAACCTTGGGCTTATCAGCGTGTTCTTCCTTCTTCTGAAACACATACTCTGCTAAACCTTGATTCTCTGGACACAGTACCCTTCTCTTGTCATTCATCGCTACCACTCCAAAGAATTTCAATCTATCATAAGAACACCAGATTCCTTGATGTATTGCTTCTGTTCGTTAACGAAGAAAGTGGGAAATTTCTCCCAAAGGTTTGATCTTTGGTTTGGCTAAGAATTTCAAAAAAAAATGTGGGGATTTCGCTACACTACGCCAGTTAAGGTTACCATTAGTGACGTCATGATGTGACGAGACCCTCTCCTTTGCTACAGAGACTTTCGGCGATTGCAGATTAGACTTTAATAAGATGTGACCTTTTTTTTTACTTTTTTTACTTTTGTACCATATACCTGTGAAATTTTCCTGGTTATTTCGTGATATGTAGTTAAGAGAGATGTGGCAATCCTGCAAAATTTTAAGCTCAAATTAAAAAAACATTTGTTTATCAAATTTGGTTATTTAATTTCGAATTTGTTTTCATTTTTCATGTTAGGAGCACTCCTCGTTTTGACAGATTTGGTTAGGTAATTGTTTATTTTTTAGTTTGGCTTTTTTTTCCTCTTTTTCTTTGTAATTAGTGAAAATTATTTTTTGATGGACAACTATAAGAAAACTATTTAACCCAATTCTTCTTTTCTAAAAGATTGGAATTTTAGTATATTTTTAAAGACAAAAAAAAGTCGAATAACCAACACTAAAACTTGGATCAGTTTTTGGAATAGATATGTAACTTTTTCGTTTTTTAAGAGAAATCAAACCAAATTAGGGCACCAATAAGTTGCCCTTTAGTCATTTATTGGGTTTAAATACTATTATGTCATTTACTTATGTATACTACATTTCCTCAGGCATAAGTTTCATGCATGCATTGGCTGCCATGAAGTTGTAGTTACGAGGAAACTCGTCAGAATCTCACTGAAATTTTCAAGTCTTTTTATCACATGGAAACCAATTAGGAAAAGATAAACATAGAGCCCACAGTCTCAACATAAATTTTACATGCAACACAAACCCTATAAACCCCCCTAAAGCCACTATATAAACCCTAAGCGCTTTAAACAACTACTCTTTAACCAAAAACTCAAAGGCACATTCACTAGATTCCAAACTAAAAATGGGCGATAGATTCTCGAGTTTTTATTGGTCCTAACAATAATCCTTGTAATCTCAGGAACACTACTAGTTTCTTAGGGCAAGGAACGTGCCAAAAGGAGACGATGTGAGGGCTCTGATGAAAGATTGCGCGGTCTATGTGCAGCGTCCTGGCCCCAAGGTAAGCCGTCCCCAGCATGTTGCGGAGTCGTTAAGAGATCAGACATCCCCTTGCGCATATGGCAGTATCACCAGCCTCAGTCCTCAGAAATGATGAGACATGGATATAGATTGTTCATGTCACTGCCCTTTGTGGGAGGCCTCTCGCTCACGGTACCAAGTGTGGCAGTAAGTCTATTAATAAAATACTGTTAAAATGGGTGCTCTGTTTGCTTTTTTGTAGAAAATAGTTCCCTACGTGTTGATGTACCTTATGTGGCTGGTTACATTGTGCCATGAGATATGGGACGAAAGATCTTTATTAAGCTAAGGTTTGTGGGAATGTATTGTTTTGTGCTTTTGGAGCTTCCTATTCCCTAAAATCTAATCTTGTAATCTCCCGAAATATTGAATGAAATAAATATATTTTCCTTTTTAACTAGTCCAAAGACGTAACCTAAATGCTGTTTAAATGGATAACCGGATCTCAAAACCATGATCTAAAGTAACAACCGAATCTTGCATATCCAACCCAATTGATTTGGTTTCTCCCAAGAATAAATTAAGCTCAAGGACAAAGAAGCGGTAAGATAAGGTAGGAATTTCCTGAATAATATAAGTAAAAGTTTGAATAATCAGATTAAACACTTTCATCTCAAGGAATTAAAACAAAACTTTCCAGTGTAAAGCAGGCACTCTAAAGCTATTTACCTATTGAGATTCCATCCTTCAAAGTTCTAATAACTGGAACCAGAGTATACCATCGTGACTGAAACTCCAACCTAGGAAAGATTTTTACCTCTTCCTTTCTCCGATCTTGACAATTTGCTGCCTTTGATTCTCTTACACTTGTTTGTAGAAGAGGACATCGGCAGTGGTCGCAAAGGCCTGTTTTGTCCTTATGGAGCAATCACAGAGGCATCATCAAACCTTAACCACTGACCATTCTTGTCCGAGCATCTCAGGTGTAATTACTTGCCCTTGAGGGATCCCTTCCATGTAATTGGGTAATAGTGGCCACAAGTTCATACTTTACACTCTTTAAGAAGAAATTTGAGTAACAAAAGCTCAACAGAGAGAAATGTAAAACATAGGGCCAATTTGATTTTGTGTTTGTACCTCGTTTGGATGGAGAAGCAAGAAGGGTGGCGCTAATGTTGGGTTCAAGAGGAAAGCGAATGGATTTATGCGCGTATCTCCTTGGCTTCCATAGCTAAAACGACATTGGGTGCAGTATCATTATCTTTGAGAGAGTCTGTATCTTTATCGACTTTCTAGCACCTCACAAGATCAGCCTGAATAGAAGAAAGAACTCAAACAAGCAAATAAACCAATTATTAAAAATCTTCATGCAGAATCTTCTTCTACCAAGTATTATAGTGTGATAATATCTCATGACTCCTAACATCCTACAGCTTCCAAAAAAAGAGAAGAGAAATAGTTTGTTACCTTCCCAGTAACTGAGGCTCGAATACCTCGAGATCTTCTACAACACAAAACCAATACAATGCATTTTCTATCCCATTACCTCCTGGGCGAATATCAAGATGAAGCAAAGAGAGGTGGCTGTATAGTAGCAGAAGGTTTGTTCCCTGTTCCTATAAATGACATGTAAGTGCCTGATGAAACGAGAGCTACATCTTGATTTTATTGTGGCTTTGAATGAAAATTTAAAACCACTAAAAAGAATTCAAATACCTTTTGCCTTCACTACGCTTTTGGGTTGCCCACCAAATATATCACTCAGCTCAGAAGGAACAAAGCTTTGTGTCCTTGTCACAGCTGATTTGTTTTTGGGTCCAACTATTTCCCATTCATCATCATCAAATGGCAGAAGAAATAACCGGAGACTTAGAAAACCAGAAACTCTGGGGGACTGTTCCTGAGTTTAACAATTCATCATGCATTTGGTCCATTATAAAACTTGAAACTCCTGAGCATCTTCCTGCCTGCCAACACAAGTACACAGTATTAGAATTGGGGGCAAATACATTAACTATTTACAACAGAGGAAATGTCAAAATTTCAGACTGAGTAAGTAAGTCGCAAACCTTGGCCTGCCAGACATGTTGTTGAGTACATCTGGAGTAAAATTTCTAAGGACCCCTCAAACATGGCAGGTGTAAAAAGGTCTACCAGCCTCAACAACTGGTAACATTATTTCCTGAAGCTTGAAGTGCTTGGAGCATCTAATTCGGAGAGATCAATTCAGAGAATGCAGCTAAGGTTGGAGACTCGGCCTGAAAACGATAGAACATGAACAACCACAATACGACAACAAAGATAGGAAATAAAATTATGGCATAGAGGAGAACAATGCAGGTTAGGAAACCTTTGGAATATCTTGAGTTGTATTCCCCGGAGGAGCTGCTACCAAAAAGGAGAAACGAGGAAAGCAAAAGCTTGCAGAGTTGCATTGAGTAGCCCAAGTTTCCGGCGTTTATTCATCCTCTCCGTGTAAAGTCTTTGACAGGTGGAACAGATTCAGCAGGAACCATCTGGTTCTTCTTTCTTGATATGCTGCCAGAGGAAGAGTCACTGGACAAATTTTCCACTGTCCAGAGCTTGAAACTTTGAGCTTGAAGCGTTATACACAGAATCCACTTTCTACTATCTGGACTCACCCCAACTTATCCAAACCAATAGGAACTGGTTTCCACGCCACACCCGTTGTTGAGAGCTTTTCTTTCAGAGACCTCTTTCATAACTCCATTTTCTCCCATATCGTTCTGGAACCCCTGAAGAGTATTTCCTGAGGAGTTTTTGCATCACTGTCGTTGACCTTTATCAGAGCTGGATGGTTTAGAAGCATCAAGTCTCTTTTGAGAGTCAGAGGATTGAGCAATTTTGTTTTCCTTGTGAGAGCTGGAGGGTCGAGATTTCACTGGCCCATCGGCCTGACCTTTCTTCAACTCGCCATTAGTATTTACTGAAGAAGGTGCGGCAATGAAGATTCAAGGAGCCGAATTGTATACTTCCACAGACTTGTCTTTATGATTCTGAGAACCAGATGGGCTTTTGCTCCAAAGTCATGATCTTGTTTCATGTTCTGTAAAGGATCCAAAGTACAATAACCCGCCATGGACAAAACAAGGACACCGAGTGTCCAGTTAAAGAAGAATAACTAATGTCTCTCCGATATAGCCTCAGAGAACAACTATAACACCAACTAAAAATGATTGAAACGAAACCATATAGAGATACTAAATTTTGCCCGTTTAAAGTTCACAGCTCTTTTGGAAACAAACTCACGATAAACGACAATAACACCCATCTCCATGAAACAAAAAATAACCTGATACCACTTTTTTGTTTTTGTTGAGCTTAGTTTTGTTCTAGACCACGACAACTAAGCCTTAAACGCAACGTTACCGGAAACCAACATAATCGAAGAAACTCAAGAGGCTAACAACAAGTGAGAAAGTACTCCTTTCTCCACTCATATTTGGCACATACAAGGCAACGGAGAAGAATAAATAGAAGAGCAGCAAGACGTAGTAATCTGATTCAGAGAGATCCGAAGCATGAGAAATTTCAAAATCGAAATGGAAATACAAGGGTTTGAAGCAGCAACAACCCTGGATGATAGTCGTCGAGTTGAGAAGACATGAAAGGGGTAGAGGCCAAGAAGAAAAAGAGGATTTTAGAAAGCGAAACCCTTCTCGAGTTTTTTTTCTGCAAATTCGAAATGGGGAATCATCCGAATTTGGAAGAGCTAAGTAAGAGATAGTGAGAGAGACGGACCTTTTGGGATTTGGAGAGAGAAAATTAGGTTAGGGTTTGTTTTGTGCTTCGTTCTTTGTCGGATAGTTTGGGGAGGAGGAGTCGAGGACGGAGCTTAGCGCCGTAGTTTGGATCTTCGTCTCCTTTTCGTCAGAAAAAACGCGTCGTTGCGTCCTTACAATTTACATCTCGGTTCGATTTTTTTGGTTTATTTCGGTTTTACCAAATATCAAATCGAATTAATAAATACCTAAGCCATCGCCAACCATTCCGGTTTGTATGATTAGTGTCACTTAGTGGTTTTTGAAGTAGAGTGAACATTTTTTTTTTTGTGAACCTTATTTATTTTATCGTTGAAACCTTTGAAATCTTCGACGCCTCCATCGTTGTTTCGCCGGTCCGTTTTGGTTTGTTTTGTGTAGTGTTTGTTATGTTTCTATACAACTATCCTTTGACTCAAGTTCGAAGCTGTCCTGAAACTAATTTTATTTTATTTGATCAAAACCCTTAAAACAAAAAGAAAGTTAGAGACAGACCCCAAAATAAATGGAAAATCGCCGACGAGTCCAGTCCACCATGACTTCGCCGGTCCGTCCTTCTCCTCCGACTATTATTTTTCTTTATTTTTTTAACGATTAGCTTCTTTTCTGTCCTTTCCGATTATCTTTTTGAAGCTGCTGATTTTAAATGCTGATGAAGCTTAGAGAATATGTTACAATTTTTTATATGGAAAGTGGCTCAAACAAATTTTAATTTCCATTTTTATATAAGTAAAGAGCTATGGCTTTACCAGATTTTCCGGCCAAAAGTCGTCAAACATTCAAGACTTTATTTCCTCCCCAGTCTTCGCTATTGATAGGAGTCTCAAAGAAGAAGGTTGGTATTTCTGATTCCAAAATTATATTATATAAATAATAGATGTTGATATATTTCTACGATTCCTGAGCTGTTTTTCACATAAAAGTGCATCGCTTTTTGACTAATTATTGAAATCATGTAGGTCAGCTGACGATGAGCCGCTGCTGATGTTAGAGACTCTTGTCTTTATTCGTCTTACAGAGGAAAACAATAGAGAGAGAAGAAGAGGAGACAAAACCATGAGTGTGTCTTTGAGTGTGATGACATTCAACCTTCACGATGATCAACCTGAAGAAAGCCCTAATTCATGGCACAAAAGGAAAGATTTGTGTCTCACTGTCATCACCAGTTACTCCCCCATTATTCTCTGCTACCCAACAAGGTTTTTTATTCTTTCTTCCCCTTAGCCACATGGATCAATGCTTTGTTAGATCTTGATTTCTTCTTCATTTTGACGGATCTGGATATGTTTTGATTTGTCTTCTCCAACAAGGGGTTTCCTGTTTTCTTATATTGTTCAAGTTTTTCTCTTTTATTTTCTTGTGCCTATGAATGCTGGAAGATTTGTTCGTGTGCTTTTTGCGTTATGTTTATTGAACAACCAGAGATGTGATTTTATTTTTTGATATTATGTTTTATCTTTGTTTAGTTGTGAAGTCTCTATTGGATTATCTTCAGCAGGTACTTGCTTGTGGTATTTATACTAATCCTCTTTGATCCATGGAAGTTTTAATTCTGCTCAAATTTTGTTTTGAGTAATGTGGATATTTGATGGGACTAGGTGTACAAATATGAACTCTAGTTGTATGCCGCAAATGTATCTGCACAACTTTTTGTGAATCTAGATGTAAAGCATATATCATTCTTCTTGTTCTTAATTTACAATGTCAATCTATTGAAATCTAGATTCGGTTCCATTTTTAGTATGTATTGGTATTGCTCAAATCGACGGTCAATTTGTCTATCCGTATATCCTTACTTGCATCAAGTTCAAGAGTTAGTTTTTTTAAGCTTACAAAACCAGAGTCTTCTGTGCACTAGATGTGTCTGTTTTATTGTATGGTGTGTATGATATTCTCACATTACCCTCTTGCCTTCTTCTTGCAACCAAGGGCGAGCTAGCTTCTAGTTCCACATGCCCTATAATAACTTCAGTTTGCATTATTTCCTTGAACTTAATGAGATGTTAGTTCTTTTAGCTTGCAGCCTGTGAGCAATTTAGCATATCAAGAAAAGGGCCTCAGGATGCTAATGATGAACATTGCACCATCTTCCACAACAAGGAAAAGTATTAATTTGGTTGATAAAATCAAAACATTATCACCTTCTTAATAATTAATCCCCTCGCGATACTATACTTTATGCTAATTGAAGGTAGGAGCTGCTAGAGGTGGAACTTTTTTTTGGTTGCCGAGTCTCCTCGGTCCCTGGAAGCATGGCATGGGGGTGCTGCAGTTCCTTGTACAGCGACTTGGGCCATATCCTGATTACTTCTTCTCCAGTTGCTTTTAGCTAAACTATAGTTAGATTAGTGTCAGGGTTTGATTATTTTGTCCTATATATATCAGGATTTTGTGTTTTCTTTTGACAAGCTGCCTTCACATTTCCAACAGAAAGCGAGTGGAGCCGCCGGTTTTCGTTTCAGATAGTCAAACACACAACCTTGGATGAAATTAGTCCTCGTGTCCCGTGGGCGAAGTGCTTTTGCCCACATGGCAACACATATCATCATTACCTCCCCACTTCTTAGTTATGTACTGTGGAGGATTCAACACACAGAAAGAATCAACCACTCAGAGATTTCACAATGGTGGGCAGATCTACGTACCTTAATATCACCTTCACAAGTTTTTTCCTTACTAATCTCCTAAAGTTTCATTTCCAGGTCTCCATGGTAATTCTTTACTATTCCTACAAACATAGTCGTATTTCCTCATTAACTGCATATTAATGGTCTTTGGGGCATTTAACTTGCGAGAGCAGCGTGGTGGGAGACATGAGAGATGCATGGCATAAGCTTGGCAAGTAAAAACGTCGCTCTTGCCAGAACATATCGCGAGTCCAAAGGGTACATAAAATGAAACATTTTACCCTCTCTTAAGCAATTAGGAATCGACCTCGCCAGAGCTCCTCTAACTTAACATCTTGGGCATTGGTTCAGGTGACAAGCAGGGAACGGCCGAGTTCTTGAAGCTGATATTCAGAGCGTTATGTCTCTGCTGGGACCGACAGACTTCAAGATCTACACACGATTGGATACTTTACAGAGGTAGATCTGTAGTTCCTGGCAATGTGTGAGGTGGTAAATGATAAATCGACGACTTCTATCCTTCGTCTCACTACCCTGTGTTTGCTGAGTTTATGCTTCCTCGTTCTGGTAAGAATGCTTGGAACCTACTCCTCCTGTTCCTGCTCCTGTTCAAGAGGAAAGCTAGAACCCATGTTATGTCTTACTTAAGCTTTTCGAGACATTGTTGATTGTTGTTGTGCAAATGAGCTGTGTTTTTTCAGAGCCGTATTGGTTTTGAGCTAAACCGTACTCAAAAGAAATATTTTGTTTTGTTTTGTCTTGTTATGTTCCTATTAGTTTTTGTCTACATGATTTTCAGAAGGTAGAGAAATAGGAGAGAGATCCAAGACGAACTATATATATAATTGTAGTTATACAATTGAAAGAATTCATTACAGAATATTTCCAAAATTCGATTATTATCACTCAGTTCAATACTAATCATTAGTTATAATTTAAATTTTTTCAACTGAAAAGAATGAATTAATTAATGAGATCCTTTGTTTTAATTTAATTCAAGCGTCAAATTCACACCAAGCTCAAGGAAAAACAAACACCTTTTATTAAAACCTCTGATATGTTTAAACTTTTATTTGTTTTCATGGGACGATGACTCAAGTAACATCCATCATTTTAAAGCAAGTAAATAACCTCTGCACAATGAGTATCACTTGTCACTAGGTTTCATCTTAAGAAGAAGAAGAATTTGTTCTGTACCCACTCTGTAACGAGTGTCCCAACTCCAAACCCAGTTGCAGCTTTCTTTTCTCCATACGGTCCAGCCATATCCTTGGCCATCCACTCAACCTTGTCGCTCACTAACTGTAACCATCCACCAAACCCGGTTCTTCGTTAGAGAACACTAATGTGAAATGTTGAAGTGTGTTTCTTTTTTGTTTCTACTCTTATAATTGTTCTCACCTGTTTCAAGAAGAGAGCTGCGGTGATCGGACCCACCTGCACGGCCTCCAGTGTTTACCATGTCTGCAACACTTGATTTCATCATCTCCCCAGTAGCACTCTCTTCCATAGGCATTCTCCTTAGCTTCTCTCCACTCCTCTCTGATGCAGTACTTACCTCCTTTGCAAGCCCATCATCAGGGTATATATGCCTGCACGATAAAAAAAAAAAAAAAAACCGATGTTCAATCATCATGAGTCAATATTATTTCTGTTTACTTTTAATATAATCTTAGGTACCTGCCATTGATGTTCCGAACAGCAACGCCACAAGCCCCAGTCAACGTTGCAAGGTCAACAATCTGCAAAAATAATTCACAAGTTGTGGGAAAAACCAATAGAAAGAATGTTTGAATTAGCCTCCTCTAGCTTCCTATGCGTATCAATAAATGAAAAAATCTTCTAAACAATACCTTATCTACGCCCTGGTTGCAAGCATCAACTAGAGCATCTGCAAGTGTTAGTCGACCTTCAGCATCAGTGTTATGTGACCTGCACAATACCGCCAATAATTGGTTCAGGAAGGAAAAAGAATGGAAAACTCTGGACCCTTTTGAAGCTGAGCTTTATGGGAAATAATGTTATGATACCTCAATTGTCTTGCCGTTTGAGGCTGTAATGACATCTCTAGGTCTCATACCGTACCACTTATCATATTCTCACAGGCTCGCGACAATGAAGTGCACCTGATTGTGCAAGAAACAATAGTTTGGTACATTCACTTAAATCAGAAACTCAGGTTTCACCTAATAAACTTACCCTCAACACCGAGGCTTAATTTGACCAATGGCTTTTGCAGCCCCAAGAACAGCAGCTGAACCTCCCATGATGAATTTCACGAGCTCAATTGACAGCCAGGCCGAAACTTAATGTTGTAACCACCACTCAGAACCAAAAGCCACGAAAGTAAGCATAAGTACTACGAAAAAAGATTGATGCGGCAACAAAAGACAAGTTCTCTGGTGATTACCTGTCAAATATCAATCCCTTTCCAACAAGAGCAAGCTTGGTCCCGACAGGGCCACTAGAAGGTTTGTAGACAAGATGGATGAAATAAGGTGGATTAGCAGAAGCAGCAGCAACAGCGAGATATGAACCCATCTTCAACTCTTTGCAAGCTCCTCATTCAAGATGTTTGCAGTCATGACATCACTGTACATGGTAGCAAGCTTTGAGGCCTCCTCAGCTAGTACAGCTTGTAAAATGGCAATGCTTGAAGATTAAAGACCAAAGGTTTGTTATAAACTTCACTACACATCAATGCTCACATTACACAAAACATGCAAAATCCAAGCCAACAATGAAGTTCAAGAAACAATCCATACCAGGGGTTGAGAACATTGGCAGGAGAATTCAACGAGTTCTTTTCCGAAAGAATTACACCGAGAAGAAACATCTTCAGCATGCTTAAGCTTCTTTTCTAGTTCAGGCCCAGTTCCAAAGCCAATGATTTCCACAGATTTGAGATTGGTTTCTTTGACTCCGACTCTGTACCTGCTATCTTTAAACAATCCAAGCACTGTGCCTGTCACCAAGTAAAACAACGATTCCACACAAAGATCAGTTCCAAAACGGTAACAAAACAGAATCCTTGTCCTGTTTTAACAGAAGAAATCACAAAAACAGAATACTTGAAGATATAGCTGAAGCAGAACTGAGCTTCGACTCATTAGAAAAACTCTCAGAGGAGGCGAGACAACAGCAACAGTGCTAGCTTGAGAAGCTTTAGCAGCTGCAGCAACAGCTTGCCCTTGAGACTCTGAAAAGCCGAAGGAGATGAAGCAGATTTTCCAAGACCAATCAAACCGACCCCTTTGACCCCCTAGACCCGAAAGCCTAAGAACAGTCGACTGGCCAGGGTTTCCCGGAGAAATTCTTCCTCAGGAGGAGATTAATCAGATAGAAGTCCACCCAAGTGAGCATCAAGCTTCTTCAGTATCGGATTCTCAAACTTCGAGTTCACGTCCTTAGCCATATCTTTCTCCGTCACTCCAACCGCGAGTATATCACCTTTTCCATTCCATCACGTCGATCTCTTTCGCGGCGAATGAGATCTGATACAAAAAAAGGTCAAACCCCGATCGCACCGATTAAGAAATTCTAAATTATACTCGACCAGAATCGATTACGAAAATCTGATTAAACGACGCGATGCAGTATGCAACCCGACGGATCTTTGAGTTCGGAACAGTAAAGCGACAAATAAACAATCAAATATCAACACATAATCCAGAAGAAGTCACTTTCGGAAACGAACGATCACATGAAACGAGAATAAACCTTAGGATGATCGATGGAGTTAGGATGAGTGAGGCCGAGAGTAGCGAGCAACTGTATGAGCCATGGCTCTAGAAGAACAGTTGAGAGGCGTAACGACGACAGCGAGCTTCCTGAGGCGAGGCGGCAACTGGAATCGACCGAAACACGAAGAGAGGAGCGATGGAGAAGAGGACAAGGAACGAAATGGGGAAGCGAGAAGAAAGAAGAAGCAAAGGACGTAATCAAAGTGACGGCACATTTGAGAATGCACTGAGCTTCTTATTTATAAGGAGAAGAAGCTGCCGTGTGCTATCTCTTGTTGACGATGAATATTCTCTTGTTGTGACTCACTATTTCCGGATTATCCGACCCGGCCCACCCGTTTCGTGTCCGTATCCGACCTGATCTCAACATGTAGTGCTTGTTTAGCTTTGGAATTCTTTTCTAATTTTAACATTGATCAAGATTCATAAATACCTGCTTATCATCCCCACCTTTATTTGATGTTATATACTTTTGGTTTTTTTCCTCTGAAGTAAAAGTTTGCTATGCTTTAGTTTTAGACTAGGAAGGCTTCATATAATATTTATGGCCTAAAATATACTGTATCCGAATTTTTATCAAAACAGAAATCTAGACGATTATTGATGTACAAAAATACTTCAAATTTCAAATAATATATTGTTTCGCTGCTGAAATAATAAACTGATTAAACCGTTGAATTGAGTAGCAGGGGTTGAGAGAGTATACTATTTTCTTTAGCTGCGATTAAAAAAACTGGTGTCTAGTGTTAGTGTAGGTACGTACTATTTTTAAGATTCGAATATCTCAAAGTAATTTATACTCCATTTGCCGAAACTAATAAAAAAAACTAAAACAATTCAACTATATTTCCTTGCAGATGAGAAAGTAGAATTAACAGGAATCACGTGCATAGGAACTTGCACATAGACAAAAATTATATAACAGAGATTTTGAAGATATAGGCACAGATGGCGTACATTATTACCACCCAGTTTTCCATTTCTAGAGATTTGCTTAAGATAAGAGAAAACCAATGATAACCGAACTTACAAAACTATCTCTCACGGCACAAAAGCATAGAAGAACATAAACTAATGCGAAGATAAGGAATATGTTTCCGCAAATCTTTATTTCTGAAACAAAAACAAACCAGTTCCTAAAAGCCTAGAGCCAGTTTTAAATGCAAATGAAAACGAAATCAAACACAAGAGAAACAAGATAGCGTAAAGACGTCACATTTCATATAATAAGAGCCTGCCTAATAACGACAACTAACTACCAGCAAGGTCTTTTATCCTTTTCTTGTTCTTAGTGAACAGCAAGTGATAGATAAATTACTTCAAATGTATCGGCATCAGCAAAAAAAAACAAATCTTCTCTCTAAGCAACTAAGCTCAGCCTTTGATTGTTCTGTAACAGCTTCCATGGAAGGCTTATAGACAATCTTTGGTTCTAGTTTTCAATTCCTTGTATATCGGTTATTCACCAACTTCGTCAATTCCTGGACACAAGTCTTGAATGGTCAGAAACAACAATCACAACACAGAGGAAAGAACTCAAGAAAACAAAGATGATACAAAACAAAGCCTGCTGTCTGAACAAGAGAATTATAAAAAGTATACCAATGTCGATGTCCTCTCGTTCTCCTATAATTCTTTCTTCGTTTTCTTGAAAATGGAGTACCTTTTCATCCAATACCTGTCACTCACCGAGGGATAAACTACTTAGATGCAAAACAAATACCGGGATATAAAACGCCCCAGTAGAATTCTAAATCAAGGAATTGACGATGTCCGAATAGATGAAAACTAGTCTAATAACATTATCACCATATTCTGCAAGACTTTCATATCTTATCAGCAAATGGTTTGATTTAATTTCTCTTCAGTCATCGTATTCCGAAAGCAAACTCTCAACTATCCTCTTTTCAACTGTCAATTTTCTTATGCACAGCTTAGCTAGTATTATAAAACACCAAGCAAAAGAAGCTGGAACACTTACATGCTCTTCAAACAGCATGAACAGTCGCATCTAACAAGATAGGCCTACCAATAATCGTCTGACACCGAGCCCAATGAAGAACCTTGGTCATTACCAGCAGCAAAAAGGACAGAAAGAGACAATATTTATCAACAATTATAAATCCACCAAGCAAATGCAAATGTTCTTCTTTTCTTCGAAGAACCTACCTTGTCTATATCGTTTATGTCACAGAACTTCCAATTTCTCAGTGAAAATGGAGTCCCCCATTGCTTACTTTTAGAACTGATGCAGACCAATCTATGGGAAGCAACAAACAATCACCAACAGAGAAAATGTAAAATGAAACTTAAGGATTTATCCCAAGAGCAGAGACAGAAACCTGAACAATAGCAAACACTGGTTCCTGGGGTTTAAATAGTCTCTCGAAGGTTTAGGAAAGGACCCATGCAGTATACCCCTGCTCACCGCCTCCTCCGCTTTCTCCCCTGGTGAATAGCCGCTTTCCTATTTCCCTCTCCCATGAATCCTCGTAGTCCTCATCATCCTCATCCTCTCCTTCACTGCTTTCTTCACCTTCATCACTATCGTTTGTGTTCGAAGAGAAATAATGAAGCGACCTTGGGGGCGATATGAAAGCCTGTACCATGGTAAATCCTAGTGACCGATCGATTCAGAATTGCAGTACCATGACTAATGCTGGTCCCGAAAACTTCGATCACTTGGGAAGTGAACAGATCAGGCGTGTCTGGTTGATAGAGAGAACCGTCGTAGCTCGGCAGCTCGAAGCTCTGGAGTACATCGTAGGCTCGCCATCGGAGAGCACAGAATAGACTTAGAGTTTACAGAGACTCCAGAAAGGTTTTGTTCTCGTCGTTTTTGTCTGCTTAATGTTTCAGAAGACCCTCTGCACGAACCAGAGCACTACCCTCGTAACGAAATTAGGCTTCAGCGGATGAATAACAAAATTAACATAGCCATTACACAGATGTACATGTTTATTAGATGAAACACACAAGATTTACAGTGCAATAGACATGCTGCATCCAACTTTCTAAAAATAATTATTATTAAGGGGTTTTTGTTATATGACACGAACAAGGAGAAAAATCAAGTCAATGAACTCAAACTAATAAATACATATACAATCAGCGTGCTTGATTTCAGATCCAATACTCAACAAAGTCCGAAACTGATTCTAGTACTTTTCTCCATACCAACATCCAATGCTTCACTGCTCTACTTCTTCTCACTTTCTTTCGTCCCACCGAGCACTGGCTGAAGGTGGGGAAAATTCACCTAAATCGTCTGGCCTTAGTTCTCATAGGCGTTGGAGGCCAGGTTGCAGCCACAGGCATGGAGCTGGGAGGACCATGTCGTTTCTTTAGCGCAAGCATGTCGTGGTTGTGTACTCCTTTGTATGATTATTACTGCTGTTGTGTTCTCTACTGCTGTTTCCAATGTGTTTGAACAGGACATCATGAAAGTACATCTGTAATGGTTCCTGAATGTTTGGAACATTTACACATCAATCATCATGGCTATCGAAAAAACTAAGCTCATAGTGAACAAAGAAATAGATGCATTGTTTAGTTTAGACCAGCGATTAAGTTTCCTTTACCATTTCTGCCTGTATTCGCCATCTGCAGCAGCCATCACCACAGATCTGCTTACATCACCAGCTTTCTTGTATTACTCTGAATTTATTTCTCTTTTGAGTTTTGAGACAGAATCTGAACTTTGAGAATTATCCTTTTCAGTCTAGAAATTTTACCCTGAAAGAAGAAGAAAAGTCTAATAATTTCTTTTGAAGTAAGCAATGCTTACAAGATATCCAAAAATTCTACTAAACTTACAACCCCGTTTTGGCTCTGGTTCCTCCACAGCTTCATTCTCACAATGTCTCTTCCGTTTCTTGATTGTTTGACGCTCACAGATGTTTTTCTTTGGTAGAAAGCGGTAGGATCTAAACTGGGGACTGTGCTAACTTTTCTACTACTGTATTGTCCTCTGAATGAGCCGGATAGCTTCAGTACAGTTCTAATCTCTCTTGGGGGCTTCTTCTTCCTGGGAAGTTCTGTTATCACAAACCTTGTTAACAATCTCTACCGTTGCTGAATCATTGGAACATTCAATTTTTAGCACAGCATTCAAGAATGCATGCTATAGTATCCATGATCCCTTGGGACTCTTAACCTGCTTCTGTCCATATTTTCTCCAATTGCTTAACCATCACGAGCGGTGTCCTCGGAACAGGAGAAAGCGACAATCTATTAACCACCGAAAATCAGATCTTTCACTCTTATTTTAGTTAGATTAGAAACCAATGATAGACGTACACAGCTGAAGGATCCGAAGGTGAGGCTAAACTTCACCATTGGTGAATCTGAGCAATCCTGATCCAGACATGGGATATTTCTACCTCCGCGGTTTTCTTTCACTTCATCACCCGGCACAATCCTTCCGAATTTCCGTCTCCTGCACCAATGTGATCCAAGAAACA
>CM051388.1:3719308-3941022 GCA_028015245.1 Cardamine occulta | reverse complement strand
TAAACCAAGATCTCATATTACTCGATCTATGGCTCCTGGAACTGGTTGGGTTCCACTGGTTTAGGCATTACGCCCAAGCATATTGTCCTAAATTAAGATGATTGACATCATTACTGGATGGTCCACAGAAAACAGAGCTGATACTGCTTTGTGAATACCAAAATTAGACGTCTAAGGAGGCAAAGTAATACATCATCCAAAATAGTGTAAAGAATAGCATACCAAAAGTAAAAGACTAGCTCCATGAGTAACAGTACATTGAATAGATATCAGAGTCGGAAAAGATTAGAAAACATAAAAATGTAAAATCTGCCAAACCTGGGATTCTTGAGAAAGCTTCTGATTCGTTTCCGCTCTGCTCAAATTGGATCCCTCCATAGCACAATTTAGCTGAACTCTGTTTCCATAAGTTTATTAGACTTCTCCATCATTCATTTTTGATTCCAGATATGATCATCACTGAGTTTGGCATCTAAACCTCCGCCAGTTGCCACATTATCATCCAAAAGTTTGGCGAGCTCTCAGCTGTCGAACTGTGCCAAAACACACCCATTTCCTCCACCATTATCCTTTTCCACATTTCTGTTGTTTTGCTGGCTTTCCAGCATCACGATGGAATCAAGCGGTGTTGAGGACCTGAGAGGAATCCCTGTATTCTCATCCATACCTTCCCGAGCTTTACACGCAGCTGCTTGTCAAAGATTGGCCCCTTGCAAGGGGCCTAGTCCATGGGCTCTGAACCAGGTACCTTAGGTTTTGTTTCCTTGACGTCACCTGAAGCTTCTTTCGCTTTGTATTCACTAACGACTGCAGGAGTTTTAAGCCAGATGCATCCTTATTATTATGTCTCCCTCCCTGGAGATGCTCTTCTGTGAAGGCGTTGACTACAGTTCACGGATAAAGCTTCTCACTTATGAATGTAGGTATTTTTTCCTTGAGCATAATTAGAGATGTTTCACCTTCATCTTGGCCTGCAATGCCTCTATGTCTTCTCTCGCATTTTTTGGCTTTTCTGCTTCACTTTCATCCAATTTCTCAACTATTGGGCCTATTAGACAGATCCAAGAGATTGCAGAAGCAAAAGGTCAGCTTTTCAGCTTGCATTCTCAACTTCAACTTACTTTGGCACCAGCTTCTCTCTATAATTCAGAAGCACTAGGATGTCATCAAAATTGTCTTTGAAAGTGTCTATACCTGTCTCCTCCGAGGCTCAGAGAGAGAAATGAGCGAGCAATCCGCAGACATGGTCAGCGAGCTCCTAGAGGATCCAACGCCGAATATGGCTCAAATAGATATTCAGGAGCATATGGATCAATGTCCATGATTTCAATATTGAGCAAGCTATTATCATGAGGCCGACATTGACATCATACTGAGTGGGGTTATCCATATAAACCCATTGGAAACCCAAACACGTCAAAAGCGAAGGACCATGTGTTTAGAAACTCCTCACGTTCCTGACCTCTGTTTCCCTCTTCTAGTAAGCTTCTCTGCCAATTGCCCAGTCATGCTTATGTAAAAGCTTCATAGAGGCTTTCTTCTGAAACCCTCTCGAGACAGGCCCTATAAGCGGGGCCAACACTCACTGGTTCTTCAAGTCTGCAAATAAGTCATCCTGGCACTGTTGACTCTCTAAAAGCTAGAAACTGTAACTTAGCATCTTTGATGATATATGTGACGTATGTTATCTTTTGCATGTAACTGTGTACCAAAGTTGTTCATCTCATTCTTCTTGTTCTTGCAGAAATCCTTGCAATTCTGAAATCGAGGTTATATGAAAGCTTGCATTTTGGGAAAATTGATTCTTTTGCACTAAATACATAGGACCCAGGGCTGAAACAGCATCATGGGAGCCCGGAGGAATGAGACACTGACTGACGTACAATCATCCACCTAGTTTCTTAACCTTGATGACATCTTTGCTGAGTCAAGATTCATAAAACACCATCGGATAAAAGAATTACCATTGTGTAAAGGGAAGAATTCAATCAATTGGATTAACCACTAAACAGTTTAAAATTTCCAACGGAACCAAATGAAAAAGATGTTCCTATTTAACAGAATGAACAAACCTGAGATTGCATTATGTTCTTTTACTCATCAATGAACCGTTGTGAGTCCTTAACAGCCCTTCTAAGTTCTTCATTGATAAAAGAAGCCCTGCAAACAAACAACTCCTCTACCTTGCGCTTGACCTCTACAAACACTCTTACTGGAACTGGGCAATCTTATTCTCAATTGCCTGTGAGAGCTTACACTGGTCTCCACCAGCTTTTTTTGGGGTTATCTTCCTTCCACAAGATCAATAAGCATACCCTGGAATCAGTTTGCAGAGTAAAGGTGAATCTTAGCTGACCTCAGATTTTGTCAATATCCTTCCAAAATTCATCAGCAAATCAGAGTGGAGGCCCGGTGTTGATGCGTTATAACGCTTCATAAGATTTAAAAGAAAGTTCTGGTAAGATCTTTAACCTGTAATACTGTTCCCAGATTCCGGTAGCAACCAACGGCCGCTGTTGTACATTTTACTCTTACGTTAACCTCTCACAGTTCTCATGCTTCACAACCGTACAATTGTGGATTGTGCCTTCTGTTTGAAATTACCTTTCGTACAAAGGTAGAGCCTTTAAAAAACTGGATCGGATGCATCATCAAGGGATGATGATCCTATAATAAACCCGATGGTAAAGCGTCAGAAGCTTCTTGTAAATCTACATCTTCGGTGATGGCGGATGAGAATTGCTTTGCAACATAATGTTGTTGAAAATAAACACTTCCTATCACTTGCAGGAAGTCCAAAAGCAGAAAGCAACTTTGTGGCTCCAAACTTCATGTCCAGCGAGAGAGAAGCTGATCCAGAGAAAGCGATACCAGAAACAGATTCAACAAAGCATAACCAAGCTCCACTGAAGTAGTCTCGCTACATTCAAATTCAAACGAATGGCCATTCTCAGCCACACAAAGAAGAAGCTTGACATCATCAGCAAAACTCTCAGTGAAGCTTCCGCTCGTTGCTAGCCACCAAAGGATCCAAATCTCTACCACAGGGAATCCAGAACGGCCAAATTAGAAAAGTAACTCACCTGAGGTCAATTAGGAACTAAAATAGGCAAGGTTACCAGGTCAAAAGCTCTCCGAAGTCCCAACACAAATCCTAACCACGAATCTGGCTAGAAGAACCGAAGGCTTTCTATATCGTCGATCCTCGACCAAGAATCAGATTCAACAAAACCCTTGTCAATCTCCAAGCTCTTTATAGTTCAGAAAAAGACCTTTAAAACCCCAAGAGCATCAAGAGCGAATTACGGCCAGGAGATGCACAAAATCAGGAGTCCAGCGTCAGCTCAAAATCGATAATATTTACCCAAGTAAACAACCCACCACGAAATATCCTCAAATTCTCCCAGATTTAAGCCCTAAATCAATAGCCCCAACAAATCAAATCCCTATCTTTCGCCTTCGTACCCAGAAAATTTGTTTTTTCTATTTAAAAGGAACAACAAAATGAAGATAACCCTAGAAGACCCAACAACAGACGTGATACGACAAACGAACGCGATTGCGTGAAGAGACGAAGTGTCAAGTCGAAGGAATTTATCAAGGGCACAACAAAAGGATCAAACTTCTCTTCAAAACACCTTTCACCACTATACTTAAACAATTAATATTCTCAATTTTTTTTCTTCTTCTTCTACCTCTTTACCTTCCTACCTACGAATTTTCTATTTTTTCTAAATAGTTTTACACCTTTTTTATTAATGGAAAGTTGCAGAAACTTCTGATGTGAGTTACTCTCTCACCGCAATTACCAGAGTCAAAGAACCTTTCCCTTCTCCCTCTGCAGAGAGAGAATAGATAAAGCCTTAATTTTCTTTTTAATTTTTGTTAAGGTAATTATTTTTAATTTTAATATTTTCATGTAACTCTATAAGTATTTAGGTTTTTTACCCCTATAGCTTCTGTAAGTGATAAATAAACCTGCTACATAGCCATCAAGTCAAATTGACTTAGGCATTATCCTACCAGATTTAGAATTCTCATAAACCTGTCACATTGGTTTCGGATGCTTTAGTTTTACAAATGCAAACAAAACTGCGTTGAGTTGAAAATATCACCAATGTGATATATGCATCATACATTATACGGTTAGTTTGATATAAATCAAAGGCCGAAAATGTGAAAAGAAAAGAAAAATCAAAAGAACACCAAAAGAAAGATGTGGATGACTTTATTACTAAAAACTGAATCTTGGCTACTCTATCCAACATTTCACTACGGTGTTTAATTACGCTAAAACTCTTCCTACAGACCTAAGGTTCATAACAAAAATAAATTAAAGACGAAGAAAATTCCAAACCTTCACAACTAGAACCCAACAAATTCGATTTCATTTCTTTTGAAACCAAAAACTCATTTCAACCCTCCAAACAAAATAATTATACTAATAATAATCTTGGTGTAGTTATCTTGATTAGAAGCATTATGACCATAACCGGAACCTGAATTCATTGTCCACGTAATAATGATGATACTATATATATATATATGTAATTTGGTTGAAACATATATGTAAATAAAGCAAATTTAGCATTACTACCATATGATAAGGTTGATTGACATGTGATATGAATTGGACCACCCACACACAAAATGCCCCTATGCTATAGGCAGTCATACATAATTATTGGAAAGGAAAATAAGTTAAATTAAGTATGCAAACAACTTGACGCTAAAATGATCTTCTGAAAGTGATATTTCAATATTTATACATTTTGGCGTAACTGGATGCATTCAAAGAAATTGTTTTAGAAGAAAGAAAAAAAGCAAGATGCATTTAATTGTTACTAAATGGAATAAAATTAACTAATTTGTTTTCATTTTACTATATGTTTTTCTCATTCCACCCAAACACATTTATCTCCTATTCCGTGTATTCTTCTCAGTGCTAACTTTTTATTTGGACCCTTTGTTTTTGTAAATATTGCATTTTGTAGTCTAATCTTCTCGAGATGCAAAATCATCTGTCGCACTCTATAGATATGTTAAAGTTATACACCAATAAGGTGTAAATGGATCACCTTTCAAAACTGTAATTATACATATAAATATCTGTGGAAAAAGGTAACACTTCACATAATTCCAAAGGCTACTTAAGATCAGATTGGTTGAGCTTCCCACATGGGAATTTTCAAATCTGTAATCTTCTATACAAGTAAATATGTGAGCCTTAGATATATATATTATTCTTAACAAAAGAGAGACATGATACATTGGAATTGCGAAACAAACATAATATATTAAGAATCAATATGATTTTAGAATACAGTTACATGAAATGCGTTTCATGATATCAGTGGAACTGTGAGCTAAAAAAAAATTTGACAGAAATGTTTATCAAGAAAAATAGGAATATCTACGAGTTATATTATATACATACTGCGTTTGTTAACAAACATGAAAAAAAATGAAAACATATTTTGCAAATATCCAAAATTTCTCTTACTGTAAGAATATAAACACAGAAAACGAACAAAGTTAGCAACTAGCTAATAGTCTACTATCTACTATAAAAACTATACGTAGAAGAAGTATACAAGAAATGTTTTTTTTTCCTCTCATCTTGAAACATAATCACTGACCCATGATGCTTTCATCAAAAGGTCCAAAACACTCTTTGAAACTCAATTATCAGTCTAAAGATCCTAGACCGTATGCCTTTTTATATAATGCATTCGAAAAGATGCATAATTAAGTTTTATTAATTTAAAATCTCATTTTTAAGTAAGACTAAAAGGGTCTTTCAAGCCACAAAATGTATTAATCAACAATTGAAGGAGTTACACACTAAGCAAATTAAGTTATTTACAAATAAATAATTTATTTTCAGAAACATTTTATATAGGGATTTAACATTTATAGTATCCATTTTTTTGTATAAATCGGACATAACCAATACTCAATCATAGCACCTAGTTTCATCTATTTGGGTTATCGTCGTAGTTTTACTACTTTTCTTAGAATTGTTTTTGAAGATTTTATGTATGCAGCTATACCCCAAATTCCCAGGATTCGTTAGTATATAGCTATAGCATATAGCCCTAATTTCTAAACAATCCGGAAACCAGATGTGCTACCACCTGAATAAACATAAATATATGATTAAGTTGACAATTGGCATGGAAGAGAATCTTGTGAGATTCGTATTTGACAACAACTTTGGATTCGGAATCCAAAGCAGAGCCCTTGTCACCCCACAAATATAATGATAGGATAACATGGATTCCCCAAACTCTCAACATTTTTCTTTTTTGGTCTTGATTATATTCATTATGAATACTGTTATGGTAATTTATTTTCCTTTTATGGGCTTTTAAATATTCCAATAAATATCAATGATATTAGATTTTTTTTTGTTTTGATAAAATGACATTAGATAGTTGAAAACGCGAATATAATTAAAATAATAATTTCAGACATAAAAATTGACTCAAGGCATACTTTTAGTGAATATATAAAGGCATCTACAAGCCTTTAACTTTTATGGAATGTTTTATCAATTCTTATCATGATAATTAAACTATCTATAATATCGATTTGTAATTTGATTGGAACCTATAAAAAAGATAATGATCATGATCATTGTCTTTGCCTTACAAATACTATCTTTACTCATCCTTTCTTATTTCGATTACTTGGTCAGAAAATTATGTGGTTTTCGAAATTATGTTCGATTTCTTGTTTTTTTTTTTTTTAAACGTGTTTATGATTATTTATGGTTTTAGAAACTATATATCTTTGCATCCTACCAAAAAAACTATGTATCTTTACGTCATCTAACTTTGAGAGGTCCTTGTAATGAAGTGGATTTGAATTGTATGGATATGGTAAAGTATAAAAGCTCCCATCATGTTGGACCTACTAAGCTTAGCTAATAAATTTTCATGTCATCACCTAAGGTAGCATTTTTTTATTTTGTTGTACGTGCCCATCAATGATTTGAGTTTTAACAAAAAATTGCTATTATGTGTAAGTGGATAATGAAAAACTAAATGCAATCAAATTAAATGACGCATTTCGGTGCTAATTAATTAGTCAATCAAATTAAATGACGCATTTTCGGTGTTAAGTTAACCGAGCATATTGAACCAAAATGGAATTTAAGTTAGATTGCAGTGGTCTCCCTCTGGGTAACTGGGTTTATTATGAGCTTCAGACATTTGGGTATATAAACTATGGGTTTATTATGACGCATTTTCAGACACTTGGGTTTATTATGAAGTATATAAACTTTTTGAAGTTATCATATAAGTGGCCCAAAACAAGGATTGGTTAGAGGCCCATATATATATATGCTAACGAAACCGTGTCGCGTGATTAGGGTTTATAGTTTTTTCGTCAGGAGATTTGACGGTTAGGGTAATCTGCAATTCAACCATGGCGGAGCAGGTTTCGATTTAACATTGTCTTTCGTATCTCTACTAAATTGGGGATTGCTAAATATTGTTCTTAGATTCGCGTGTTCTGATTCGTTTGAGCTCGGCTTTAACGTGGGATTGATGTGTTGCAGACGGAGAAGGCGTTTCTGGAAGCAACCAGAAGTTTTCTTAAGGTCAAGTGACGGTGTTTATATTAGGGTATGGTCTCTCTGATGCTTATGATCAAATTGTTTTATCAGCTCGAAGAAATCTGGTAAGGGAAAGAGGCCTGGCAAAGGAGGTAATCGCTTCTGGAAGAACATTGGTCTTGGTTTCAAGACCCTAGAGATGCTATTGAAGGTACAATTTTTATGTCTGAGTTTTGAATTTTGATATCACAGTCTCTGAAATCTTCATTTAGTGTCCCTGCTTTTGCTACTCTCTGATATTTTTCTGAGTAATCTAGTTTTCAAGTAATGGCCTTTGCATTGGTTAGTAGATACTAGATAGATAGTATTGCCACATTTTATGGATTTCACATATCTTTGTCTATCTTGATTGTATTTGCAGGAGCATACATTGACAAGAAGTGTCCCTTTACTGGTACGGTTTCAATCAGAGGTCGCATCTTGCAGGCACATGTCACAGTGCAAAGATGCAGAGGACAATAATTGTTCGTAGGAACTACCTTCACTTTGTCAAGAAGTATCAAAGGTGAAATGATCGACTTGCTACTGTGTTCAAATTTCCTCAAGTAATCGTGTTTTTGCAATCTTCCATGGAATGCTTAATCTTACCGCTGGACTTATCTCCAGATATGAGAAAAGACACTCAAACATTCCTGCTCATGTGTCACCATGCTTCCGTGTCAAAGAAGGAGATCATGTTACCATTGGTCAATGCAGGTTAGAACAGCACCTTCTATGCCATTGTATAATAATGCCTGAATTTTGATGGCATCCTTATATATCGCATAACTGTTTAAACTTATCAAGTTAATGATTCAGGCCGTTGTCAAAGACTGTGAGGTTCAATGTCCTGAAGGTGATTCCAGCTGGAAGTTCTGCTATTGGGAGAAAGCATTCTCTGGAATGTAAAGAGGCTCAGATTTTTTGAAAAGGTGCGATCCAGTAGTCTTGTTCTAAGCAGAGTGTTGACTTGGTTTATTGGATTCGTTTCCTATGTTCTATCATTAAGAGAAACCATATTTTCTCTGTTTAATTTTGTTTTAGTTGCAGAGTTGTTCTCAAAGCCTCATCTCTTTCTATCTTAGGACAAGTCTTTGTGATGGAATCTTGTTTAGGGACAAGTCTTTCATTTTGTTTTATGCTACGAACGTGCAGCCGATTTACGCGTTATTATATATATAAGCTCCGATCATGTTGGACCCCTCAGGCCTCAAGCTTTATCATGTCATCGTCTCAATTAGAGAGGTGCTTAAGTAAACAAAAAAATTAGTCAAATTAATAATATGACACTCAAGATTCTTCAGTTATACTATAAAAAACATGACCGGCAGACCGGGTATTTCACATGGCATATTATAATCCATTATAGTAGTAATTCGATAGGAAAATTATAAAATTATCGTTGAGAAATATGATGTTGCTTGGAAACATCTCGGTAGCCGAAAACACGTGAAACTATTTGGGACTTGCTTCTGTTGCACATCTGCATACAGTTTTGCCATCCACACGCAACCATCTCATAACGCAAAGCTGCGTTTATCCGCGTTTGTGTTATCAAAACAGCGATTGGCAAATGAACAAACGCAGACTCTAATGAGTAATGACTGTGTTTAGATAAGGTCTTCGTAATCATTGAAACCTGTAGACCGATGTTTGGATTTTCTACAATGTTTGGCAAATAATTTGCATCAAATAGAAATCTAACAAACAAAAAAAAAAAAATCTAACAATCAGACACGCACTTAAGAAGTCGTTTGGCAGTTTGACCAACCGCTTTGAACGCCAAATTATATTGAGAAGAGGCAAGATGAGTGGGTTAGGTAGTTAGTTGAGGTCCTGAGGACCACGCACGATGAGTGAAATAAAAAAAAGTGCGAATCTTTTGGGTTCGTTGATTAGCTTATGACGTCATCACCCACATGCTTCTAATCTCTTAAGTCTTTAAATGCACAGATGATCTTACATTGAGATGTGTGAAGTTAGTTACCATTTACCAACAATGAGCTCAAACCAGAGGTTTTTGTTTCGTCAACGCGCTCGTGGCTATCGCTCTTCTAGCGACTGCTCATTTCTGTGACTGTGAGCTGTCTTGTCTCAGAAAGAACAGGACAAGGTCTCGAAATTGCCTGGTCAGAATTTCAATGTTAGCTTTGCTCACTACTCTGGGTTCGTTACTACTAATGAGCAATTGGGAAGAGCTCTCTTTTACTGGTTCTTTGAAGCCGTTGAAGATGCTAAGTCTAAGCCTCTTGTTCTCTGGCTCAATGGAGGTTTGTTACGATTTCTCCTATTTTCAATTGCGTTCGAAAGCCGTCTCCTTTACGGCTTAATCAATAGTGACTCAATGGATTCAAATCATTAACGCTGTTTCGATCACTATGCGCTACTGTTATAGAATATGGATCTTGAGTTTTACTTATTGCTTATTTCTGATTTTGTTGTTGCTTTTATGCTTTTACTAGCATATTTCCCTCTTTGGGTTTATGTAGATTGTTATTGCACAGTGTTGTTTGATTCCTAAAATGGAATCTTTTCTAGGATTTTATTCAATCCTTTGATTCTAAAAGCTTGTACTTTCTTACTCGTTAAGAATGAGTGGATCTTCATAGCAATCTGGTATCGATTAGTCTGCGTCTGAGATGGAGTTTTTTACTTTATCTCTGTAGGACCAGGATGTTCATCTGTTGCATTTGGTGAAGCAGAAGAGATAGGACCGTTTCACATTAAGTCAGATGGGAAGACTCTTTACCTTAATCAATATTCTTGGAACCAAGGTAATGAGCTGAGATGTGCTGAGTATGTTTGGGAGAGAGCTCTGATTCAAAAAAGCTTGAAGCTTTCGTCTTACTTGTTTCTTTTTGCAGCTGCGAATATTTTGTTCCTTGATGCACCTGTTGGAGTTGGTTATTCATACTCAAACACCTCGTCTGATTTGCAGAGCAATGGTGATGAGAGAACTGGTAATGATTTAGCTGCTTAAGCTCATTGTCTTTAGATCCTCTTGTTGAAGGGTGGGTTTATAGTTTCAGTGTTATGACTTTCACAGCCCAAGACTCACTGAAATTTCTGTTGAAATGGGTTGAGCGTTTTTCCGAGTACAAAGGAAGGGACTTTTATATAGTTGGAGAGAGCTATGCAGGTAAAAAGATCAAAACTCATCTCACTTTTTAATCCATTCATTTGACCATAAGTGCTCAGGTTTTGTCATCTGGGTTGTTTTAGGGCATTACATTCCTCAGCTGAGTGAAGCCATTGTAAAACATAACCAAGGTTCTGACCAAAACAGTATTAATCTGAAGGGTTACATGGTGAGCCTGCACTCTTATCGATCCCTGTGTGATTCTTTTTCTAGAAGGTCATTAAACTCTTAAAATTTCGGTGAATGTGGTTTCAGGTAGGAAATGGGCTGATGGACGATTTCCATGACAGGCTCGGTCTTTTCCAGTATATTTGGTCATTGGGTTTTATCTCTGACCAAACATACGCCTTACTGAAACTTCATGTGGTTTTGAATCGTTTATTCACTCCTCCAAAGCGTGTAATAAGGTTCAGGAGAGAGCAGACAAGGAAATCGGTAAAATAGACCAATACAGTGTCTTCACACCGGCTTGTGTTGCAAGTGCTTCCCAGTCAAAAATGTTGCTGAACAAAAAAGAGCAGTAAGTGGCCTTAAATTCTCTCATTTCTGACCTAGATGATGGCAGGTTTCGAGTAATGTCATCATGTTTTTTTACTTAGATGGCTAGCCGTGTGAGTGAACAGTATGATCCTTGCACAGAGAAACACTCTAAAGTCTATTTCAATCTTCCAGAGGTTCAAAAAGCCCTCCATGTCCCACCAGGACTTGCACCATCCAAATGGGATACTTGCAGGTACATTTCACATTCTGATATCTTAGAACTCGGTTTTTGGAGGAAGTGAGCCTATAGAAGCCTAAGGCTTTGTAACAATTCTGATCCGGGAAGATTTGGTATTGCAGTGATGTCGTAAATGAACACTGGAAAGACTCTCCTTCCTCGGTTCTAAACATTTACCACGAGCTTATAGCTGCTGGGCTTCGTATCTGGGTTTTCAGGTCTCTTTCTGAACACTACGATATTGTGTGTTCAAGTTTTGTGGGGTTTTGGAGGTTAAAAAGTTTTTTACTTTGGTAACAGTGGAGACGCAGATGCTGTTGTACCAGTCACATCAACCCGGTACAGCATAGATGCACTAAACCTTCGTCCCTTGAGTCCCTATGGTCCTTGGTACATAGATGGACAGGTAAAAAGCAAACTCAACTGAGAAAGTGAAATTTTTTATCTTCTTATGTTATAATAAAACCTTTCTTACGGTCATGATTTGAAACAGGTGGGAGGCTGGACTCAGCAGTATGCTGGACTGAACTTTGTGACAGTGAGAGGTGCAGGCCATGAAGTTCCATTGCACAGACCAAAGCAGGCTCTTGCGCTCTTCAAGGCTTTTATATCTGGAGCTCCATTGTCCACAACACCTGAGAACAACATCAGCCGCGACATGTCTGAACTTGTTAGTGACTCATAATGAGTTTTGATTTGATAGAAATGGGGAATTTGAGGATCTCAATCAGAGACTGCCCACAGAAGGTCAGAGTAAGAAGAAGAGAGGAGAGAATAAAATTAGAGTTTTAAGTGTTTTCTTTCGTTGCTTCTTCTTCTTATTCATGTTGTGTGTTTGTTTGCTGAAACATTTGACGTTTGGAGTCTAATAAAATAAGTTTCTACCATTGTCAGCCATATGATCCTTACTCCACAACAACACATTGTATATGAGAAAGTGAATATATCATGTGTAAGGACATAGGAGGTATGAATCTGATTGCGAATATAAAATATTGGGTAGGGAATATGATTTAGACTAGTATTGGGATCTAAACGAAATTATATACTAGAACCGTTGGGCTTAACTTGACCAATGAGCCCTGAGCCCAGATTTTTAAGAATTAGGGGTTCTTAAAAATGAATAATTTGCAGTGTTTTCTTCTTGCCCTCTTTCCTTTGTCTGTTCAAATCGAAGAAACCAGTTTTTTTTGTTCTTTCTTTCTTGAACTAAATTGTCTAAGTTGCACATTGAACTATATTTTGCTATTTCTGAATCATTCATGAATTGGTCGGAATCCTCAATTTCTGAGGTAAAGTTTTCATTTTTAATTTGGATTTTTTTGACTACGATAAGATCTACGATGTTTTGATTGAGGATTCGAACTTTTGTTTCGTCCAGGTTTGGGTCTAAGTTGAGATTTCTCTTGTCACTTCTTCATCTTCTTATTTTTTGCCGGTGAGTCGCACTTTTCTTCTCTCCGGTCAGTAGCATTATATTATGTGTAGCTTCTGATAGATAGGATTGTAAGCGTAGTTGCAGCTTTCTGTTCTGGCTTGCGAAACATTGTGCTTCTGTGTAGACTATGGTTGGAACCTCAAATTCATATCCTAACATATCAATCTGGAAAACGTTTTAGGTTGATCAAAATTAAAATTTCCTGCTTTATGCTTGCGTCTTAGTTCCTTAAGTATCCTCCTTGCCTCTGCACTGTTTCTTCTCTGTTGCAAGTCTACAGATGCTCTTCTTAAAATATATGGAAATATTTTCTCCCTAGGTTGCTTCTTCATTCTACGAATTTTTTATGGTATCAAGAAAATATGATCAGTTTATAGCCACTTACTTCGTGAAAATCAAATTGGCTTTCTAGAGGCTCTATTGTGTCTCTTTGTTCCTGTGTGTTTTCCCTATTGGGATAATGGCTTTTAGCTCTAAAATTTGATAGCCGAAAGAAAATAAGAAGACTTAGTCATGTAATATTTGCTGGTACCTTTATTTGTCAAGATCGGCTTTTAACATGTGAGATTGCGTGATGAAATGGGTATTTTGAAACTTTTGGTTCTGTTTAGGTTTGCTGAACTCATGTCTTAACCCACCTCTCAGGTAGAGGACAGGACAAGAAGCCCAGGCAGCAGCAATCATGGTAATGGTATCTAATGCTACCCATCACAACAAGGAAATCAATGTCAGAAGGAGAATTTCTGATATGTATTCTTCGTTCCTATCTTTTTCTCTCCTTGCATATCATGCTTGCCTGTGCAAATGGTTAGGTGTGATATACAACCCCTTCATGAATCTACTCGCATTGATCAGTTTGGTCTGTTAGCATGTATAGTGCCAATTTTCACATGGTATCATCGTATTTAGAAACTTAAGGAAATACATAAATATTTTGTTCACTGCATACACTTGATGAAGCAATTCATCCATCTATGGCATGAGTGTCAGGCTCCATGGATATGTATCTAGCATAAAATGGAGATCTTTAGTCACATGAATGAACAGATTTATCATAAGGTATCATCTTTGCAATAGAAGAGTGTGTTCAGCCTCTTGAGTATCGTATTTTTTTTTTCTGGTGATGCAGATACAATAGACGGGAAGAGGATTTCCCATCACTTAAAGACTACAATGACTACTTAGAAGAAGTGGAGTGCATGGGTTAGTTTCACTTGTTCTCCTTATTTTCTGTATTCATGCTGAGACAAGACCAATGTATATTTATATCTTCTTCTCCACCAGTATTTGACTTGATAGATGGAATAAATGTTGAGGGCGATTGAAGAGAAAATAAAGAAATACTCTCAGGAGAATGCTGAACAGATAATGATTAATCGAGCTACTTAAGGTATAGTGCCTACAATAACGCCTTACTTTTTTCCTTATTTTTGTTACATGAAGAGTGGAGGAAAAGAAAGGAAGATTAGAAAGTATAACTGTTATATCTCACTGTATCATCCTGATTTCCAAATTTAAGCTTTTTGTCATTATAGACTTACCAGTCCTCAAGAAAAGTTGTACAAATGGAAGTAGCCTTGTTTCATTCTCTATTCGACAATCTCAGTCTAACTCTGCAATTTGCTTTTTTGGTGTATTTTTTATTCTGCTCCAACAGGCTGAAGAATTAACTGCAGCCTTGGCAGCTTGCAAGGCCCAACCCCCACAGACCGATGCTGATGCGGTAAAAATGTTTTGGTTTTCATATTGATAGCTGAAGATTCCTGAACAAAGCTGAAACTTCTTTGGTTGTTTATGAATTTGTAGTCGTCAAACCATGGGATTACGGCTGGAGCTGCATACGGTCAGGCTTCACGACCTACGGGAATGGGTCCACAGCCTGTACCTATAGGGAGGAGGAGCAGAGCATCAACATTACGCTGTGGAAGAAGGGCCATAATGAGACTCAAAGCAGAAAGAGCTCCACGGGCTGGAGGCTTTTCTTTAGAGATAAGCAAGAGGAGAGCTTTGGAAGAAGCATTTGCAAGCATTTGGGTTTGATTCCTCGAGAGATTTTACTTATATCTTTAAGACTGTGACCAGGAGATCATATACTAGCTTTGAGTGTGAAAGTAATTAGAGTTTCCATTGTTGTCTCTTTTTTTTTCTTGTATAGTTGACACTTGACAAGACTCAATCGCAGATTCACAGACATCAAAAAATAATTATTTTTGATAGATTTCGCCAACATCGTTTCGTCTGAGAGGTTAATTACACCGGATCATTATTTTCCAAATGTGGTATTTCTTTTTATTACACCTGTTTGGCTGTTTTTACTGTTATAAATGTTTAGTATAATTTGATATATTCATCTCTGATGTTTAATAGAATTTAGACAAAATAACCGAGGTGTTTTTGTTGTCTTTTTAGCAGAATGTGTCCATCAGTAAAAATTAAAGATGTTAATAATGATTTAATAGTATTAATATTCATTTTCTGACAAATACAAAATTCCTTGAATTAAAACCGATAGTAATTGTAGTCCATCATAGGCCTAATGTGATTATTAATCATTCAATCACACTCTCTTGCAATCCCACATAATTCATCATCTAATCTAGTGTTCATGATTTTGAATATGGGTTACTAATGAGCCGTAATAAATTTATATTGGGCCTTGTCAGAAATTTGACGAGGCGCCTATCTTTTGCTCTCTGGAAACCTAAAACCCTAAAACAAGAGATCGAAGAAGAAACCACAAAAGAAGCGATTTTTTTCTTCTCAAATCTTCGTTTCGTCTCTTCGTACGCTAACTCATGGCTGTAAGTTCCGATCTCTTTCTTCTTTGAGCTCAAATTTAGAATTCTACTTGTTAAGTAGTATTAGGGCTTGCATAATCCGGTGTTCTGAGCTCTTACAGCTGCGTTTTCGTGGATTCATCCTCCTTTTTCCTATCGATTTATGTAATTACAAGTAAATATGGATCGATGTAATTACAAGTAAATATGGATGGATGTAATTAGAAGTGGGGATACGATTGCGAATTTGTGAACCCTCCAATTCTAGACCTTTTGCCATTGTTTTTATGTGTAATTAAGAGTATAGTCACTAGATAATTTCATTCGATTATTGGTATTCCTTGTGTTGGAATCAAAACAATGTGTTTGTCTCTGATATCCATGTTTGTTTGTGTTTTGCAGACCATTCCGGTAAATCCGAAACCATTCTTGAACAACTTGACTGGCAAGACCGTTATCGTGAAGCTTAAATGGGGAATGGAATACAAAGGTACTATTTAATTCTTGATAACCAGAGCTTTATTATATCTTTCTTATGATAGTCTTCCCTGAATCTGTTGTTACTTTCACAGGTTTCCTCGCCTCTGTTGACTCCTACATGAACTTGCAGGTAGATATTGTCAAAAACCACCTGCTCAATGTTCCTTGTACTTTTTATTAATGATATAAATCCACATACAGATACATAGATCATCATTCTTTTGCAGCCATTGAGATTTTCCATTCTGTTTTTTGCAGCTGGGAAACACCGAGGAATACATAGGTGGGCAATTGGCAGGAAACCTTGGAGAGATCTTGATCAGATGCAACAATGTCTTGTATGTCCGAGGTGTGCCAGAAGATGAAGAACTTGAGGATGCTGATCAAGACTAGCCTATGCTTAGAGGACTTAGAAATCACCCGTCTGTATTTTTTACTCTTGTATTCTATGAGCAATGCAAACCAGTTTGTGCCGTTTAGTTTTATGATAAAACCAACTGCCTGCCGGTTTTGTTTTGTCATTATGATGGAATGCATGGCGTTTTTAACCATCTCTATTGGGTGTCGAATAAGTCGTCCACAAGTTGAAAACATGTTTTGGGACACAACTTTTGAACCAAGAGATACTTCCATTAATAGGGGCGGTACAAAAATGTTTTTGGTTATCAAATCGACATGCTGAAGATTCCTGACAAAGCTGGAACCCTTATGCTTGTTTATGAATGTGTAGTCCTAAGTGGCTTTCGAGAGGGGAGAGTCACTAAACCGAAAATTCAATATGCCGGGTTTGACGGAAAAAAAAAAAAAATTGCAAATTTAGTTTGCCTGTCTCAAAATATTAGTTGGTCCTACCGAGTTTGAACCATGGCTCAATAATAAACCCGATTTGATCGCCGGTGTACTAAAAAATAGTAGAGAGAAACAAAAAGAAGCCATCTTGCTGCAGCAATTAAGCTCATCTTCTATCCTCTCATTATCTCTCTTTGAATAGAATCGTTCCACTTGAATCGAAACTGGAACCCGGATGTTTTAATAGGAGCGTTCATGGGTTCGTTAAGAATGTCCATTCGATTGGACCCATTCGACTCAAAAAGGTTTCATTTTTTCTGCCAACCCATTTCAGTTTCCTGATCAATTTCCACTTTTTCAGTTAAAATTCGAAGCTTGAGTTCTAATTTGAAACATAGAAATGCGGTCACGAGTGGTAATAAGAAAGATGTGGCTCGAAATTTTAGTTTCCGAAGAAAAAGCAATGAGGATTTGTTTGTGAACAATGGAGAAATGGATGTTAACTATTCTGCTATTAAGCCTTGTTTGAGTTTGGAGCATTGCAATGGTATATTGAAACGTCTTGAGAGTTGTAGTGACACTAATGCCATCAAATTCTTTGATTGGATGAGATGTCAAGGAAAATTGCAAGGTAACTTTGCTGCTTACTGTTTGATTCTTAGAGTTTTAACAAGGAGACAAGAATGGGACCGAGCTGAGGATCTGGTCAAAGAGTTATGTGGATTTCAGGGCTTTCAGAAGAGTTTTCAGGTCTTCAACACCGTTATATACGCCTGTTCTAAAAGGGGAATGTGAAATTAGGTTCAAAGTGGTTTCAGATGATGTTGGAGCTTGGTGTTCCACCACATGTGGCTACAATAGGTATGCTCATGGGTCTCTATCAGAAGAATTGGAATGTTGATGAAGCGGAATTTGCATTTTCTCATATGAGAAATTTTGGGATTGTGTGTGAATCTGCTTACTCCGCCATGATAACCATTTACACACGTTTCAGATTATATGGTAAAGCAGAGCAAGTTATAAACTTGATGAAACAAGATAGAGTCAGCCTGAATCTAGAGAATTGGTTAGTGATGCTTAATTCCTATTGCCAGCAAGGCAAGATGGAGCAAGCTGAGTCTGTATTGATCTCTATGGAAGCAGCGGGTTTGCTCCAAATATTATTGCATACAATACTCTAATCACTGGTTATGGTAAGGTTTCTAAAATGGAGGCTGCACAGAGTTTATTCCAACGCCTCTGTGATATTGGGCTGGAACCAGATGAAACAACTTACAGGTCAATGATCGAAAGGTTGGGGCGCGCTGACAATTACGAAGAGGCAAAAGCGTTACTATAACGAGCTGAAGCAGTTGGGATATAAACCCAATTCATCCAATCTTTTACTTTAATCAATTTGCAGGCTAAATATGGAGACATAGATGGTGCTATTAAGACGATCGAAGAAATGGTTAATGTTGGATGCCAATACTCCTCGATCCTTGGCACCATTCTGCAGGCTTATGAGAAGGTTGGAAAGATTGATGTAGTGCCTTCTGTTCTCAAAGGTTCTTTTCAAAACCATATCCGTTTAAACCAGACTTCGTTCTCGATTCTAGTGATGGCTTCTATCAAACATGGTATGGTTGATGATTGCTTGGCGTTATTGCGAGAAAAAAAGTGGAGAGACTCAGCATTTGAGTCCCATTTGTATCATCTGTTGATATGCTCTTGCAAAGAATCTGGTCAACTTACTGATGCTGTGAAAATATACAACCATACACTGGAATCTGATGAAGAGATAAATCTGCACATTACATCCACAATGATTGACATTTACACTGTGATGGGCGAATTTGGTGAAGCGGAGAAGCTTTATTCAAAGTTGAAATCTTCTGGAGTTTTGTTGGACAGGATTGGATTCAGTATCGTGGTGCGAATGTACGTGAAAGCTGGATCCTTGGAAGAAGCCTGTTCTGTCCTAGAAATCATGGATGAGCGGAAAGACATTGTTCCAGATGTGTACTTGTTTCGTGATATGCTTCGGATATATCAGAAGTGTGGTCTTCAGGATAAACTCCAGCTTTTGTACTACAGGATTCGAAAGAGCGGGATCCATTGGGATCAGGAGATGTACAATTGTGTTATTAACTGCTGTGCACGTGCTCTTCCACTTGATGAACTCTCAAGAACTTTTGAGGAGATGATTCGACATGGATTTACTCCTAACACAGTCACATTCAATGTCCTCCTTGATGTCTATGGGAAAGCCAAGCTTTTCAAAAAGGTTAACGAGCTTTTCTTGTCGGCGAAAAGATACGGAGTTGTGGATGTAATATCCTACAACACCATTATAGCCGCTATGGACAGAACAAGGACTTCACAAACATGTCATCAGCGATTCGAATATGCAATTTGACGGGTTTTCTGTGTCACTTGAAGCTTATAACTCTATGCTGGATGCATATGGGAAAGATAAACAGATGGAGAAATTCAGAAGCATCTTGAAGAGAATGAAGAAGTCTGCTTGTGGAACAGATCATTATACATATAACATCATGATCAATATTTATGGGGAGCAAGGATGGATCGATGAAGTCGCAGATGTACTGAGAGAATTGAAAGAATCTGGACTTGGTCCTGACTTATGTAGCTATAACACGCTGATAAAGGCATATGGTATAGGTGGAATGGTGGAAGAAGCTGTTGGGTTGGTGAAGGAGATGAGGGGAAAAAAGATAACACCTGATAAATTAACTTACACCAATTTAGTCACAGCTTTGCGCAGGAACGACGAATTTCTTGAGGCTATTAAATGGTCTTTGTGGATGAAGCAAATGGGTATATAAAATAGATAGTTCTATGTGTTCTTTGTCTATATTGGCTGCTTCTTTTGATAAACACCTGAATGAGGCATGCGTGTAAAGTCTTGTCAGTAATCAAAAGTTAAATGTATAAGTCTCAATCTTTCAGAGAGTAGATTTGCTGAAAATTGTCTGCAGGGTTTATATTACGAATACAAGATAACTATAGTTCCTCTTCTAAATTGATACTTAGAAATCACAGAACGCAAGAATTTGTTACTTGCATTCCAAATCAATCTCTAGTTCTCGTCTTGATATCTTGTGGACCAAGAAAACAGTGTGATCAACTCAACTGTGAGTATTATGCATTTCTCTTCAATAGATATTTACACACAAACATACAAAAAAAGAATACACAAGATGATGTTTTTGCTAAAGTGCCACTCAAAAGGCAATCTACAGAGTAAAGTTGCGAGCTTTATACAAAGAGTTGCAGATTTCGACTTTAAGCAAACAAAAACAGAACACAATAATTGACATATACACTCAAAACAAAACAAAAATCTTCTTGTATTTTTCTTGTCTTTTCATTGTCTTATAGCCAGAAGTAAAGCATTGTCTGTTTCAATAAACATGCTAAATATTTGTTAGTTCTAAAGAAATACTGACTAAATTTTACCAGTAAAAAAAAACGAATGCATATACCTCTTGAACAGAAACAATGGCTGGGTCAATCCAAGATTGTATATTCTCCATTGTATCCAAACTCTTTACTTCAGTTGATTGTACAGAACTTAGCGCCTCCTTCACTTCCTTCAATAGACTAATCTCTTCTTGCTTAATCACTCCACTAGTTTCAGGCTCTGTGTTAGTTTTTCCTGGCTCAAGCCGCTCTACTCTCTGTCTCAACCGCTGCAACTTAGCTTGATACTCTGCACGGTTTCTCTTTCCGCTTCTGTCTCTTGTCTTTGATGATTTATTTTCCATTTTTGTCTGCTTTGAGACCTTTATCACCAGTGTGTCCTCAGTTTTGCACACACCCTTTTGCTTCCCTCATTTATTTGTGTATCTTCTTGAAAGTTTGATGAGCTTGCAAAATCTTCTTCACCCTTGTTTAATCTAGATTCAGATAATGAAGTCTTGAATTGATCACGCATCGAATCTCTAAAACCTGTAAGTTCTTTCACTTGCTCATCCAGTTTCTTGATCTGCTCCCAATACACATCTAGTGAATTCCTCTGTGAATCCAAGCTCTGCTCAATAACTTCCTTCTCCACGGGAATCGACATATCGATATCCAATTCTGGAGAGGGTGTTTGAGATCTATCACTAAATGAAAAATGATTCATCTTCAACATATTCTCATCTTGATCATCAATCTCTTGAAGCTTAACATCTAAGCTATTCAAATCACTAATCCCCAAGCTCAAAAGCTGGCTTCTATAAGCTTCCACTTGATACTCAAGTGCAGTGATTTCAATCTCTTTCTGGTAAATAAAATCCTCCAAGTGCGCAAAAGACATCTCAGCGTGAGACATTCGCTCTTCGGCCATTCTCTTGTACTGACCAGCTTCCATAGCCAGCTCAGCTTTCTCTCCTTGCAGCCTAAGAATCATTGACAAGGCCTCACTCGCTGACGTTGCAGATGCTTCTCGTTCTGCATTCAACTCATCTTGGAGCCTCTCAACTACTTCTTTGCGCTCATAAAGAGCGATTCTTAGATCAGTTGTCTCAGCTCCTGGTATTTTAAAGCTTCGGCTTCGTTCAACCATGTTTCTGCAAACACACACATAGAAACTAGATTTATAGATACATAATGTTGTATAAATGCTACTTCATAAAGAACAAGAAAACAATCTCAAACAAAAAATGTTTCTTCACCAAAAAATGCAGCAGAATCTAAATAAGAAAAAAAAAAGAATCTCACTGTACCAGGAAAGTTGCAGAAGAAGAAGAATTTGATTGATGAACTTGCAGATTTTATGATGAGAGTGGTGACTAATTTAATCTCTTGAACAGAGGAATTGGTTCAGATAGAGGAGGTGAGAAATGGTTTTGGTGAATAAAACACAGAAATATTTGTATAGTCAAAGGGAAATTATCTAAAAGGGGAATAGAATATAATCAATCACTCACAAAAGCCACGCCTGATTCAAAATATCTCAGATTATAAACAGGACAAAGTTCTTCAACTTTCCTTAGCATAGAAAGAATCATTTTCGCAGTTGGAATGAAAAACTCTCATTAACAAAACTCCTACAAGAAAAAAAGAAAGGGTCCGTATCAAAAAGAGTCAAAAATCCAGTAAAATAATAATGATAATGCTGGAATATCTTAAACAAAGAGCTGGAACGTTTTGGTGAAATAATCTTGAATGATTAAAGCTTAATGTGACCTTTAATTCTGCGTGGGACATGTATTCTTTTGCTTGTGGTTTGAAAAGTTCTTGTTACCAAATTCTAATCTTTTAAAGAATACAAAAAGAGAGTTTCAACGGCTCATTACAGGGCCAAGTATTTGCTCCCGTGGGACCTACTGTGGCCGACTTCTTTTCTGCCACGTGTCAGATTCGGGTTTGAGGTTTGTTTTGTGTCGCAAAGATTCAGAAAGAAGTCGTAAACTTCCAGCCAGAATTGCAAATCTTTAAGATCACTAATTTTAGAGATGAATACAAACTGTTTGTGCAGATTGTATTAAAATCTTGTTATAATGAAACTATAAACACACAAATTTTGATTCCGTCATCGTCTTTCTCACCATCCATCACCACCTTTCTCAATTTCTTTGCTGTGGCTCACAGAAGAAAACCAAAACATATCGTCCACGGTTCCACATTGATAGACGGGGATTTGATTTTCTTTACTAAGGCCTCGAGAAGACTGCAATTGATTCCCACTCTAAGCTACATATCACATCCTGCAGAATCCAATGTAATCAGCTTGAGAAAACACACTTGGTCAAAGTAAACTACTAGGTCGAAAGAGAGTTAGGTGATGTTTTCACCTGTGGATTTTGTCTGTCGATGTCAAAACTGTTTATGGCACAAGGTTCAGCTAAAAGCTCGATCGGTTCTTCCCCTGAGCAAGACGGAAAAAAGGAAGGAAACATCAGTTTGGTAAATCATACAAGACAGGAAGAGATATGTGGTAGAAAGTCTTAGTACCTTGCTCGATGACACCAAGGATTCCATCTTCAGAGCAGGTCATAACAGGGAGAATCCTTGATGATGAGATGTTAGATTTTGTGTACGAGTCATATTGAACTTCCCATACCTCACTTTCAGACAGAGGGTTGTTTATACTCTCACTAGCTCCAACACCAGAAAGAACTATGGGTTGCTGTGGCCACCGAAGATCCCAAGCAAACACAGTACCTGAAGAACCTCCCGCCTAAACACACAACAGCATCAATGTAAAGTTATTAAATCATGCTTATAACTTGTGGGGATACTAACAGCTACACTGAGCTTATGTTTGTATATTTGTAAGCAATGCAAGAAAATGTTCATAAATATAGTATAAGGTCTCAAGAGGATATCCCTCTGTCACAAGGTGGCTTAATATTTTAGCACAGAAACAAAATGATTTACTCGCATCTCAGAAGAAAGAAATGTAAGACTGCTTTTCCGGACATAAGTAATAAGGACAAAATGAAAGAATATCACCAAAGGCTATATATATACCCAAAATTAGGCAAAGATTGAGGATTAACACTAGAAATTCTCATATTCAGCAACCTATGGTGAAGAGATTGTTCAAACTTCAAACAGATAAGAGCTTAAATCAGACTTCTAACACACACCAGGAAAAAAAAACTTACAATGCAAGTGTGCTTCCGAGATGGATGAATGTCAATGGAGTGGACAACTGCAGAAGTTTTGCCTTGAAACCTACAATGTTATCATCAGATTAAACACAAGATATGCATATTATAAAAATAGACTATTAGATCAAAGGATTCACCTTTCCCATTCTCAGTTTTACTTGCTAAATAGCTAAAAAAATCAATGATAAGAGTGTGTACGTTGAAGAACATCCATGCCAAGAATTTTAAACCAGATTGACTTAGCAGTTTCAAAAACCACTAATCCAACCCTTTAAACAGAACTGAGAAACTCACCAGTTCCCTTTGAGCTGAGAAACAGCTTCACCAGACTTCCTCTGATCCCACAATTGCAAACCAAAACCATATCCTCCAGTGATAAACTCAGTCGGAGACGCCCATTTCACAGCTCTATAAGCCACAAGCCCATTCCCATCAAAGACCTTTCTGTATCTTAAACCTTCTCCATTCACAATCTTCACTACATTCACTCTCCCATCTTCTCCAACGGTCACACACTCTCCTGCCTCTCTCCAATCCACACTTTCCACGCGTCCAACGTGGAACCTCTCTCCCTCCGCCACGTAAACCTCTTCAATCGCAGCTCCTTCCACCAAATCAACCATCAGAACATGAAGGGAACCAGAAGACGTAGCTGCCGAAACCATAGGTTTGAAGGAGCCACCGCCACCGCCATTTCCGGCGACTTCTAGGGACGAAACGCGAGAAAGTGATGTCCATGAGGATAAAGACTCGATTAAAGGGTTCGCGCTCTGATTCCCCCTAGGGTTCGGATCGAGCAATTGGATCTCGATTGAGGAAGAATCACAGTCCGGGTCATAGAAAGCTGCTGCGAAGAAACGATTCAAAGCGGAAGCTTGTGGAAGCCATCTAACTCCGTCTACATACTTCGATTGTGGTATCCTATGGACCTGGAACGAATCCTGCATCTCCATAGCTACAGAGGTTTCTAGGGTTAGGAGCCAAAGAAGAAGAACTATGGTGGGAAAATTAGAAGCTTCAGAAATGTGACTTTAAATTACCGAATTACCCTCAGTTCTCTGCTGTTATCACAAAAATAGCATTGCCCTTATCACCATGTAACCTTGGTCTGAGAATTGAGAAACACACTCTATCTTTGGTTTCCGGGAAAGAGAAAATGCTGACCTTACAACACATTAGCTTCACATCTCCCAACTATAATCGAAGTTTAGCTAATGGCTTCACGATAATGTCGAAAAGAAAAGACTTTCCAGAGAAATCAAATGAAAAAGGACCCGTCTTACGAATCAAAGTTCCAAACACAACCCTTACTCGATCTGCGATCGTTGTTCTGAGTTTGGGATTCATCGATGCTGGGTAAGGTTTTTAACCCTCAAAGCACGAAATTTGCATAGTATATAATGCTTATCATAGTGTTCTTAAACTCTTCTGCAGGTATAGTGGTGATTGGTCAAGAATAGGTGTGATCTCTAAAGAAACAGAGGAATTGTTGAAGTTTGCTGCTTTTCTTGTTGTTCCTCTCTGTATCTTTCTTTCCTTTTAGTTTCCAATGAATCAACTGATTAAAGGTTCCTCTGTTTCCTTCTATATATATAAAAGCTCTGCTTGATTCATCAGAATAATCAACTAGATTAGATTCTTATTATGTTATGAATTTGATTATGGAATCTAGAAGTTTGAACAAGACTTAAACCTCAATACTTGCAAGAGAAAGTGACTGTTTTTGTTTACTTTTTTAATATTTTGGGTAGGGTAAAAAAAACCCGAATCCAGAATTTTAAAATGATTAGACTTAAACCCAACATCCGAACCGAATCCGACCAACCGATAACCGAATGGATCTACCAAATACCCAAAATATAATTACATATATACAAATATTAGTTATATTTAGATTTGATATAACCTAATTACAAAATTAAAATTATAAACTCAAAGATATCAATTATTTTAAGACCAAAATAATTAAAATATATAAAATAACTAAGATATCCGAAAGTTCTTAGTTATATTTGTGATATTTTAACCAAATTTTATTCAAATTTAACTATTTTTTTATTTTTTCTCAAAATTTCGGATACCCGAACCCGATCCGAACCCGAATGCACCGAAACTATGAAATACCCGAACGGGTATTATACCCCTAAACCCGAACACCTGAAAACCCGAAATACCCGATCCGAACCCGAACGGGTACCCGAATGCCCACCCCTAATTTTGGGTAGTAGTACAATGTGTCTTCTATGGGGACACAAAAACATTGATACATTGAATGAAATACCACTAAAATGTTTTACAATGTGTTTCCTTGGGGTTAAAAGGCACAAGAAGGTGAAGCCCGTCGAAAATCCATGATGAGAAGACTGGCAACACTATGAGCAAGAGCTCCTAAGACTACAAACACATGGAATATCTGGTGGCTATGTCCTGCAATATCGAAAGCCCCGGGCTTCCATCTTTCGGGTATGCGGCTAACATAAAACCCTGCTCCTGTTGCATACAACACAGCCATTGCAAGTTCATAGACAAGAGCAATAAGCACGTTTGGGTGATCCTTATGAAGGTAAAGCACATGTGAGGCTGGTATGACACCGGAGAATCCCATTGTTAGGAAAACAGCTGCCCTGAAAGATCTAAAACGTGGAGCGGAAAGGGCTGGAGAGAGGAGAGTGATGATGGCGAGGAGACCGAGGATTGAGATTGAGGAGAGGTAGAAGAGACGCCAGTAAGTGTGACAGGAGAATGCGTAGTAGATAGGTGCGAAGAAGGAACAGACGATCATAAGGGAGATTCCAGCGTAGTCTAGGCGCCAGAAGAAGAGGTTGAAACGTCTGGAGTGGCATGCGAAGAGGTGTGACATGGAACTGCAGATCAAACAGCCCATTGCTCCGGATAAGAACACAAGCCATGGCCATTTTGGAATGGCTTCGTAGTTAACTTCTCCTTGAGAATTCAGGAGCGAGCTAGTGTGTGTCACGTTCAGTACCTGCCAAGAGACAACAAAGACCAGCTTTATCCTTAAATCCAGGTTGAAGTCACGTGATTTCAAAAGTTAGGTGGGCACAGAGAAAATCAAAGAAATATCAGAAACATCAAATGGTGGGGGCAGGTGACAAGAATCTTTACATAATTCGTGCCAAGAAACAAAACCCATCGGACAACGAATCATAAGTCCATTGTATATCCTTAAATTCCGTAGAAAATCATGTGATTTCAAATTAGGTGGGCATATAGAAAACAAGTCTACAGAAACTGAAGTAGCCATTAACTAAGGTTTAAAAAAAAAAAGATATAAAATCCAAAGATGATCAGAAACATCACATGGTGGGTGCAAGTTACCACTTAGCACTACTGGAAATTGTAATCAGCATATCATAATATTATATGAGCACAAAAGTGACATTTGTTTATGGAGAATGGCTTACATGTATACACCAATTAAATTAGAATAATCAATGTCACAGAATATTAAGGAAAGACAGAGAGAATCTTACGTGATGCAGAGTTTGATCGCTGGAGATGTAAACATCTTTTGCAATTGCCATTGACGGCCACGGCCAGCGAATTGTGGCTCTGTCATTAGGACCCACACAGCCCAAAAAAGTTGAATTGTTAATTTTCATTTTTTAACAGAGCTGACAAGTGCCGATTTTGACCTCGAGATTCCTTACCCGGAGAAGGCGCTGACAAAGCCGGCAAGGCCAAGCTCCGTCGTCTCCATGGAACTCACATACATCATCCAAGCGAATATCCCAAACCCACCCAGGTGCCTGTCAATTTCAAAACCCCTAAGATATTCAAATTTCGAATTTTCAAATTTCAAAAAACCAACGAAAGCAAAGAAATTCATAAGAGCATACGTCCAGATGTTGAGAGTCTCATTGTGCCATGAGAAAGCGCTGAGGAAGGTTTCTTTGATAGACCACTCACATCGATAATGATTGTGAATGAACTCGTTGTCTTTGAGATACCTAGGCAACTCCTCGAACTTCATCAATCTCTTCTCAGATCTTCTCTTTTCGCCGGAATCCAAACCCTTCCCATTTCTCACCGTTATCTTCGCAGATTCCTTCACCGTTCTCCGTTTCTGCATATCTTCGTCGAGAAATTAAGAATTAGACCCCGGCGAAATTAAGCTCCGGCGAATCAACCAACCACCGTCAATATCTCTCTCCGTTTTTTTTCCCCCTTGAAGTTTCGGAATCTGTTTAATTTCCGATGTTCGTGGTATGCTTCGTCTCCTACTTATACGGAGATGAAACCTCTTCGAATTTAAAAACGAGTAAGCTTCGTGACTTTCGTCCTCGTCTTGAAGATTTTACCTACGTGGCGGCTTTGACCGTTCTTTTTTAACACGTGTTGATCTACCATTGGTTTATTAGTTTTGCCTTAATGTGAGGGAAGATACAGCTGATTATTTTTACCCGCCGTGTCAGTTTGAATCAAATATTAAAGTTACAGTTGGAGGGTGAGAAATGCACAATTTGCGGTGTCTTAAACTATAGTTTTTTCAAAGTTACACAACTGGAGTGACGTAATAATTAATCGAAACCTTCTTTTTTTACCCCCAAGGTTTTGTTTATGGCCTCACCTCATACACTTTTTATGGCCTAACATGTGATTAACTCTAAGTATTTTGTCGTATTTGATTTTTAATCACATTCTACTAAATCGAATTGTGGTTTCCAAAGTTCATAGCCTTTAGAGTTTACGTTCGGCGGACCTATACTGAAATATAATATACACTTCGTATTTATAAATATTAATCATTTCATTTAATAATATTTTACTTAAATTAACCATTGTTGAGTAATCGAACCTATGTTTTCGTTTCATTTATACGTTTCCTAAATGTTTTGATAATATGGGGCGTGTTGATCAAAACAATTAAACGATGGGCCAAAAAACCAGGTAAATTGAAAGATTAGGTAACTTTTAATTAGGTTATATGGCATAAGATTCTCCAAGGAGAGTTGATTCATACGACAAGACAAGACAACACGTACATCTCTATATTTAAATGGGTATATATGAAGATTGAATTTATTGTTAGTTTAAAGGGATGCGTCAAACATGTAAATATAAAAATTTAAACTGAATGAGTGGTTCGCTTACCAAAGAAATTTAGTTGGCCCAGAATTCGATGTTGCCATGTTACTACATTGCTACATTACATAGTTATCATCAAATGTCCAAAATTATTTTAAAATTGTTATATCATGAGTCTTTATTGTAACACTATTACACACCACAATTAACGGTGATGAACAATCAAATCAGACGAAATAAACATATTAGTAAACGGTATCATATCACCAAAAAACAATATTTGTTTTTGAAAGAGTGTAGTATATTCAAAATATTTATATATCGCACCATTTGTATGTATATTACTTTGTATATATATAAACGAAATTAGATTGTGTATATTATATTACCAAGTTGTCGTGAAGTGAACATATTATTTAGTGTGCTTTGTTGGTCCGTTTTTCATCTAAATCGACTCTTAGACGCCATAATTTCTTGCGATGAGTATTAAGAATAATATATACATGGATGAGTAATCTCTTTAGATTAGTTAACGATTACTCATTATCTTTCTAAAGTGTATAAAAAATGTGAGAATTGCGGTTACGTGGAAAACTATGGATATCTATTAAAAAAAACCGTGGGAACCTGAAAACAAAATCGATTATTTTACTAGATTTTGTTGCTAAATGTAGTTTAACAAACCAATACTCATAAAAATGGGTGTGATATAGATTTTCTGCTAGAGGGTTGGACAACGTTTTATTTAGATCCAAAGAATTTAAATATACAGTTCGTTTTTTTCTTTACACGAACTTGTACTCTTGTATTTAAGATCATGTAAGCTACATGTTAATTGGTTTAGATTGTACAAAAGAAGAGAGTAATTTATCGAGACACATCTGAAAAAATTATTTAGTTTGAAAAAATCAAACTAAAATGAAATAAAAACATAGGAAAAATGATTTATATATATATAAATATATAAATATTATATAATAATATTATATAATAAACAAAATATATGCCCATAATCATTTTTACTATTTTAATTTAAAATCATCAGATATGCTTTTACATATATATATATATATTATGTATATTATATAATGAATATAATAATTGATCAAAATATCAACAAAAATAAGTTTCATTTAAAAAAATTTGTGTATTATTTTAGAAATCATACAATAAATATGTTCAAATTACTATTTAATTTTGATATATTTTGGACAGATCCGGTTAATTATTTTTCAGATCTAACAGATCAAATTTGGTATTCTAAAATTCTAGGATATCAAATCCGTGTCCAATCCTACATTAAATAAAATTAAATTAGTAAAATAAATTTTATTCTAAAATTATAAAAGAAAATGTAATATACAACATTTTAAGTTGATTTTTATAAATATTTTAGAATATATTTATTTTATGATTTTTAAAATAATACAAAAAATATTATATATATTATACATATATATATATATGTAAAAGCATGATGATTTTAAATTAAAATCATAAAAATGATTATGGTGTTGCGCATATAATTTTTGATACTTCGTTTATGTCACAATACTTGGTGTAGTTGGACATTATTACACATGATACTTATGTCACTATTAAGTCAATAGTTTAGTAGTTATGAGAACATTAAATTAGTTTGTATGTGGCTATAATTCGCATGTATGAGAATCATTTTTCCAAAAACATATCCTAAAAAATGAACCCAGTATTTTTTTTAATGTAATAACTAACAAAACGAACACTGAATCAGATATACCTTCAAATCATGGTTTGATTAATTTAAGCGATTTGTTCAGTTACGGTTTTAACAACATTTGATCATTGCGTGTAGCACTGTAATGGTTAGATATGAATCATATGATGTGGGGCTTTTAGGTCCTAGAGAGAAATTTAACAAGTAGAAGAAAAGTTTGGGGTAATTACGAAAATATTTGAAAATGCAAGGGCTTTTTTGTATAAACATCATGGACAAATCTCCCGCCTCAAATTCCCTCCATATTTTTCATTTTTCTCTTCGCTTTTCGCCAAACCCACAAAGACAAAAGTAACTGTCTTCCTCGTCCTCTTGTCCTAACGAGTTAATATGTTAGATTTGGGAAACATGTCGATGTCGGCATCTGTGGCTCTCACTTGTTGCCCTGCTTTTCTTCCGGCGGCTTCAGGGCCGGAATTAGCCAAATCGATCGATTCCCCGGAAATTTTCGCCGGAGACTGCAATCGGAAACATCTACCGATGCTTCCATCAGAGGAAGAGGTCAGAGACATTAAGAATGCTAATGGAAACACTTCTTTTACCGGGAAACAGAATCCGTCTGATCGAGTCAAGAAAGGATCGATTCTAGAAGATCATGTGAGAGATTGGGTCAAGAGAAGAGTGGATTCCGGAGTTTCGGAGTCGAGATGTTTCCTCCCTTTTTTAGTTGGAGCTAAGAAAATGGTATTTTCTCTGTTTCTGTTTACTTTAGTTATCAATTTAATTGTTTTGTGTTTTTTCCACCTTTCCTGATGGTGAAATTGAGAATTCTGCGATGGATTTTTTTCCTGATATATATCGGTTATTGAGCTATGTAATGTTTGTGTGAAGAAATAGAAACAGTTTACTACTTTAGAGTTATTTGTTCATCAAATCTTGAATTCAATAAGTGACTTGTGAAGTTTTTAGATTATTGACACAATGACCTAATGGTATTTGGTGTCAGGTTGATTGTATTGTTTGTCATAAGTTGGTGTACCCGGGAGAAGAATTGATATGTTCTGTTCGCGGCTGTCAAGGCGTTTATCACTCGCGCTGTGCAAAAAAAAGTCTCGGTTTTTCTAATTCAGGCAAATTTAGGTGCCCCCAACATGTAAGATCCTCATTCATTGTTTAGAACTAAGGAAGATTACTTCATTTTTTACTGGCTTGCTTTATATTCAACCAAGAATGTCATAGATGTCAAGGGATGTCAACCTTTTGCTACTTCCCTAGCTGTTATTTGGTAGATTAGAAATGCACGAAGAAAAGATAGGCCAGTGAATAAGATACTTAATCGTTAGTAAGTAAAGTGATTAGGTAGGGAAGTGAACTAGATTAGTTTGATTCTGCAGTATCATTATAGTTCATCTGATACAGTTGGAGTATGCAGGAGTGCTTTGTCTGCAAGCAAAGAACCCAATGGCGGTGTTTAAAGTGTCCAATGGCTGCTCACGATAAGCATGCTCCATGGCCAAAAGAAATACTTCACCTGAAAGACCAACCAGGAAGAGCAGTTTGTTGGAGGCATCCAACTGATTGGCAGCTAGACACAAAGGTCGATTTTCCAGTTTACCGCTTTCATCAGATCCTACTTTAAGCTTCTTACGATTTGCATTTTTATACAGACTCGCTCACAAGACTGATACTATATCTATTGGTTGAGCAGCATGCAGTTGCACAGAGGGCGATTGAGGTTAGTGTTTTTTTGCCATGTGCTACCAATGTGACTATTGGCTTTTTGAGAGTGTGAAATTAGGTAGTCTAATGAAGGAAATGATAATTGTCATTTACTCTCAAATTCAGGAGGTTTTTTGCCAGTTACCTTTGCCATATGTTGAAGAGGAGTTTAAAATTGACTTGGCATGGAAAGAATTTGTTGTAAAAGATGATCCACCTCCTTATGTACACATCAAACGCAGTATCCTTCATAGTTTTAGACAATTTTCTTTCAATTCAATAATACTGCCTTATAAGTAGATGTTCTCATTTCTCAATTCATAGATTTTTTCTTTCCTTGACTGGGTTAAGATATTTACCTTGTGAAGAAGAAGCGTGATAATGCTAATGATGGCGTTGGGTGCACAAACTGTGGCCCTACTTGCTGTAGAAGCTGTGTTTGCAGGTATTCTTGTTGATTAACCAGAAAATCTTCTTCATCAACAAGAAGTGAAATGTTGTTTGATTCGTTTACGTTTTCTTTTCAAGAAATGAAATCTTCTTTGAATCGTCTCAGGGTTCAATGTATAAGCTGTTCAAAGGGATGCCAATGCCCTGAAACTTGTGGAAACAGACCATTCCGCAAAGAGAAAAAGATCAAAATTGTTAAGGTAAAATTAGTCTCTATTTTATGATTCCTGCATTACTCACTCTTTTTTTTTTCTTGACAATGTTATGTTATTGTTTTTTACAGACTGAACATTGCGGTTGGGGAGTAGAGGCAGCAGAAGCCATCAACAAAGAGGACTTCATTGTTGAATACATTGGTGAAGGTAAACTATATTGATTTTTCTATTTAAGCCTTATGGTTGTGGTGGAGAGGGACAGATTTTTTAGTGATTGTTCTCACTCTATCCACAGTGATTAGTGATGCTCAATGTGAGCAAAGGCTTTGGGATATGAAACACAAAGGCATGAAAGACTTTTACATGTGTGAGATTCAGAAAGACTTCACGATTGATGCCACATTCAAAGGGAACGCCTCTCGCTTTCTGAATCACAGTTGCAACCCAAACTGTATATTGGAAAAGTGGTAAAGCATACCTCATTTCATATGAATATGTCGATGATGCTCGAGTAAGGGAGAATGATTCAGTTTAATTCTTGTAAAATGTGTGGTTGTTTTAACAGGCAAGTTGAAGGTGAGATCCGTGTAGGTGTCTTTGCAGCTCGTCAAATAGAAGCAGGAGAGCCACTTACATATGATTACAGGTCAACTTCTGGACCATTGATGATGAACTTAAATAATCTGAAATTCTGATATATTAGGTTGTTTTTGCAGATTTGTGCAGTTTGGTCCTGAAGTAAAGTGCAATTGTGGTTCTGAAAACTGTCAAGGTTACCTTGGAGCAAAGAGGAAAGAACCAAACTGTTTGGGTGTATCTTGGGGAGCAAAACGCAGAAGAGTGTTTCACCGACCTTTAGCCCATAAATTGCAGCAAGATTAGCTTCAACAAACCTTGGAAATATATGTAAACAACGTCATTTAATACTTGTTTGTTGCAGTCTTGTAGTAACCTTTGTGGAATTTATCTTTTGTATCACTGTAACTTTAATATTCTTACGCACACACTACCGTCTACAGTACACTAATGAGCAAAAACTTGTTTTTTTTATGCATTGATGTATAGTTTGTCTTTTGTGTGGTTGGCTACCAAAACTACGTTTTCTTGTTACTCAAGCTTAGGTCGTCTAGCTGTTTCCCTTATGTTAATAATAATAATCTTATTAATTGATTGATCATTGTTCATCTAGATTTTTTTTGTTCATTTGGCAATGAGTGCCTTATGCAATATTTTGGATGTGGAGTTCGATGCCCTTCTTTGCAGTTTTTGGTTTGCTTTTATTATTTTTCTGAACGTTTTTTTCTTTTTTGGTTTGCCATGGCCCATACCCCTTATTTTAGTGTCTTCCTACATTTTTTATTCTTTTTTATGATTGGTTTTCTTTAATCCTTTATTATTATTTTTCAATTAATACCTACATTTTTATTAGGTTTCTTTTAGTAAAAGTTGTAAAACTAGTACATTAGTAAAGAATATGATCTCTTTTTGTAGTTTATTTAGAATTTAACTTTGTGTGATATTTATAGATACTTTGATATGTAAATTTAAATTATAAATAATATATATATATATATAACATATTACATCGGTCTAGACAAATCCCCAATAGCAAATTTTACTGGGCCGATTCTGTTGGGTTCTTTTGGGCTTATATTTACTAAAGTTAGTGACCACTTTGGCTACATTTAAATTAATTAATGCAATCAAATTATATTATACCTTTATAAAACTAAATAATTGGGGATCCGAGTAAACAAAACCGGGTCGATGAAGTCATGACGTGATGACGAGTCAAGAGAGTTGATTCTTGAAGCGTCGTCCCATCCTAATAAATCTTATCTGTAGACTTCAAACAAGTTTACTGAATTGTTGATGTGAATATTTTTGATTATTTTATAAACGTGAACTAGAAATTTCACTAAAGAAAAATAAGGAATTAAATAAAAGTCAGTTTCTCAACACTAAAAGGAAAAGGAAATAAGGTCGGTTTCTCCGTCCATCCTCTTTATAAAACACAGCACACACATATTTCAAATCACAAAACTATTTTCTCGATCTTTTCCTACACAAAGAACAAAAAAAAACCCTACCTAACCCTATCTACAATAACTAATGTTCACTCGATTGATAGCAGAGCCGGTGTTGAACACATTTTTATAAAACATTTGAATGAGGTCCCACTTTTTAGGGGGTCTTCACAAAAAAAATTATATATTTTTTAGTTGACGTCAAATAGTGAAAAAAATATATATATGAAAATGATGAGTAATGTATTAATTTTCGTATAAATATTTGATAAAATATTGTGTGAATCTCAAATTATTATTATTTTAATATTACAATATATTATTTAATTAAAAAAGAGAAATTTAAGTTAACCTCCTTCTTTATGTGACTTCTCATTTTTTTTTCTCTTCTTTTGGTTTTAGAGAGGTAATATTTTCTCAAAAAATCTGAATCGTTAATTTATTCTAAGGCAAAAAGCTACTTAATTTTCTTGAGAGAAAAGAGAAAAAATCATGGTTAAAAACTTTGATTATACAAGTTTGAAAGATGATTTCACAGAGAAAAATAGAAGAAGTATTATTTTTAGAAGCTTTAAATTGTTGTTATTTTTAAAGATAATATTGTAGTTTTTTTTTTAACTTTAGTTTTGTGGAGACTGAAATTTTTGTTTTTTCTATTAAGTAATTAAAGAATTATTTTTTCGTTTGGGGTCCCAAATTTCTCAAGACCGGCTCTGATTGAGAGAAATCAGCTTCTTCTTCATCCTCTTCCTTGTCTTGCTATTTGTGGGACCTTCAGAGGCTCTCAATGTATGGGTTTGGGAAATTCCAGTCGACGTTCGTGATCAAGTTCAAATAAATCATGATCAAATTGAAGAATATGACCCAATCAGAGAGAAAGCCAAATGGGCATATTTTGGTGACTTAATCAACGAGATTAATACCAATTCGTCATATTTTCTTTACCTAATCAACGAGAATGCCAAATCCGCATACTATGCTTACTTGCATACCAAACTTCTAAACATATACGGCGACGATTGGCTATGGAGGATTGATTTTCTTTTCATTCTTTTTTGTTTCTCTTTATTGTTGACCAATTTATCTTTTAATGTTTTCTTTTGTATCACAAGCAGATGTTCTGCTAGGGTTTCCAAATCTGTATAAGACTCAGAGATCGTTTATCTTACTTTTTGGATTATTCAAATCATTGTTTCTCCATTTTTTTCAATTCCAATTCTTTGAACAATCAACATGTCCAAGAGATGTGAACCTTGTGTAAAAATCTTATTTTGCGTATCTCAATTTAATTTAATCATTTACCGGAAGTGGAAATTTTAATTTTTTAAGGTTTTCAAAATCAATTTCTTAAACTTTTTTTGGGTTAGCCATATCTATTTTCGATATGTTATCTCGTCTGTTGTGCATATATATTACGTATTATGCATTAATAGTGTTGGAATTTGGATCAAGCATATGTTGGATCATGTATAATTTATAGGAATCAAAGGTTAATTCATTTAGACTTGAACATAAATTTATCATGTTTTGATTTGGAATTTAGGTTTTCCATCTGAATTTAAGAAACAAAAATAAGGAAATAAACTAAAGTGGGTCTCTCCATTACTAAAAAACAATAAATAAATAATGACGGTTGCTACGTCCATCCTCAATATAAACACATGCACACACACATATTTCAAACCAGAAAACCATTCTCTCGATCTTCTTCTACACATAAAGCCTAACCCCTAAACGCATCCGGACACTCACAAACCAATTTCCATAGTTTACGTCTAAACCCTAACCATTTAATTTCTGACTCTATTTCTTTCGATTCCTCAACGATCTTCTACAATAATCAGCTTCATCATCCTCTTGCTCGTGATCAGTTGCTCTGCCTTGTCTTGTGTGGCACGTGTTCGTCTTACTCTTCATGATCACACAAGTGATACCTTCGACGTAGATAAGAAGCAACAAGACCTTATAATCTCGAGCTTTGATGATGCGGAGGATTTTTCAACGGCACTTCCTCCCTACTTGGACACAGTTGAAGACGATGTCCAATACATGGAATCCGAGCCGTTCCCGTATAGCACGATGACCCATAATGTCGAATTTTCTGTTATGCACGATGAGCCATAATGTATTGACTCATCGGACACCTTACCTCATCCTTACTTCGACACAGTTGACGAAGATGTGTACATTGAATCTGAGCCGTTCCCGTTTCACCCGATGATGCATAATGTCGAATATTCTCTAGAGAGGATGTGGGATCGTTGATGAAGCCAAGATTCGTCTCTTTGAAAATAAAAATAAAATTATATCTCTTTTCTCTTCAATTTAATTAAAAGTTGTAGATTTAAATACATCTAATTAAATAAACATTGCAGTCTTTAAAAAATTTATGTTCTTTTGCTACATAAAATTCGAATAATTTGGTAAAACAGTTTCTATATCATTCAAGTTATTATAACACTCTGTTGGGGTTTTCCGCCCATTCCCTAGTTGAGTTCTTGGGGTGCGCCTGAGAATCTGAGATTATAACAAAGCATCTTTCGGTGAACTTAAGCAGTTATACGATTGTGAGCCTAAGCTTCACTTACAAGCACAAATTCTAAAAGGAACACATTGCTTATATATGCACTTGAGTACAAGTCATTCATCCCCAGACTAACTTAAAAATATTTTTACTAGCTGATGCACATATTACATTGTTGCTTCCATTCCTCAGCATCTCTTCTTGCGCCGACACATTCCCGTCCTTCAAAACAATGAATAGATTTGTTGTAGCTCAAGACAAAACTATAATTAATCTGTGTTTTAAACAAGTACAAGACTTTGAAATCTTAGGCAACGGCAATATAAGGCTTACAAGATGAGAATAGGCAGATGCAAGAGATAAAAGTGTTGGGTACATATCAAGAACCGCTATGGCAATTTCCTCTGTTACCTGCGGGACCTGCACCAATAAGTTTTGGAAAGTTGCAGAGCAAAATCCTTAATACTTATCAACCGAATTGCATACACAACCATTCTCATATACAAACCGGAAAAGGCTTTAGCAAGACTCAGTACCTGCATAAGCTGAATGGCAAATACATCGCTGATTGTCACTTTATCAAGGTCTTCACACCTTTGGACAAAACCATCAAAAGATGGACATGAGGCCGCAACTTTGCTCTGGTCATTATCATTCACCCCTGACTTGTAGTATTGGTATATGGATTTAGTGAGATAACCGTATTTTCTTAGCGTCTCACCCAGCCCGTTTGTCCTCAGCACATCAAATCCTTCCAGAATCTCCGTTGTAAAACAACTAGAAGCATATAAACATAGATGAAAACAAACTTAGTTCCAAACATCAAAGAAAAATGCACAACCAATCAAAATCTTCTGTAAAAGATAATCTTACGCCGTTTTAATGCTTTCTGCTGCATCACAATGATTTGGATCCCCTTCAAGAATGTATATAAGCTTCTTCAATCCCGATCTCTATTTAGAATTGCAGTTTAAGAAGACAATGAGAAACAACCGTCATCGAAACATAGAGCAAGTCAAAAATTTGGGAGTTGAGAGAATACACACACCTGGAGTCTAAGTTTTTGGTCTCTGTAGCGATTATCTCTAATTGACGAGCGCATATCATCAACGTTCTTCCTCTCAGCAATGAAGTCCAGAACGTATTCAGTCTCAAGGTACTTATGCCGAGCAATCCAGATACAGTCCCCAACTGGTAATCGTCTAACCTATGGATTCAATACCAATTCTCCAGTTAATTTGCGTAATTTGGAATCTGTTGACATCTATCCAAAAATTCAAATGCAAACCTCAATCTTGATCTTGAACTCAGAGCAGATGTTATCAACTATAATTCTGGACCGTGATCTGTGAAAAAGAAGGTACAGGTTAGTGTTACTGTTATCAACAATAACGTAGATAGGCTATTATCACACATTCATAACAAACCATAAGAAACCTCAAATAAATAAATGAGTAAATGTTCCACAAACCCCTTAGTGGCAAACTTTTCTCGATCATCCAGTATCAAGATCACATCATATGCTTCCTCAAACGTTTCTCCAAATGTAAGAGGAGGAAGACGTCGAATATTTGTTACTCCTTTGGTTCCAGGTGATGCCAACTTTGGACACAATAAAGAACAACTAACGCTGATTAGCAATCAATTTGCTGCTGATCATAATAAAAATATAGCTAATAATCTACTGAATTCAAATGGTTACGTACAGAGGATGAGCAGGCTTTCACAGCATGACTAGAACGGGAAGAACATGGATTTAAGGTGGATCCATCATTGCAAGAGCGAAACTTCTTAGCACGAGATCCCTCAAGATCAACATGACCTGTATTTGTAGATAAGACTTCATAAGATGAAACATACAACTTTTAACAAACACAAGACTAAGGATATTGGATCATATGCTTGGTAAAGACCGTACGAGTTTGTGATCTAGAAGGTCCTGCTGAATCTTTTCTTTTATTTCGAGAGTCCGGACTGGAGTGGTAAACTTCTTGTTGACGAAGATGGCACATTACAGAGAGCCAGAGAGTTGATGGATCTTTGTCCCCAGATTCATCTGAAACCTCTCTGAATGCAGCAACGACTTGTTCCTTAGAATAGAACGGCATGAACTATTGAAAGAAAACCAAAAATTAAAGCAAAACTTAACACTGAAGCAAAAATATTATCAACCACCAATCATCAACACTGTACAAGTTTAAGCTCCAATTATCACTATGAGTACCTTTTCAAGAATATCACTTGGAATGGCTAATTGTGCCCTAGATCTTGGATCAGCATACAACTGTTCTTCTCTCATGGTAAAAGAGGAGGTGGAATTTTGACTAGGTCTTTTCTTTGCTTGCTGTACAGGATTCATTTCATCATCGGATAAGATGTCAACTGAGTTAGGTAATCCAGATCGCATGATGCATTCATTTGCTACATCCCGACCTTCAACTGTCAGCATGTACCTAAGGAAAAAAATTCAAATGTCATCCTCTGTCTCAAGGTAAGGTCTACTTCGCTACAGATAATACAAGTCATAAGGCACAAAATACATAAGGCAGAGTTTAAGAAATGAGTTTTTACTTTGCTGGGTTGCTAGATTTCACCACTAATCCCTTCTGTATAAGTGTCGTCATGCAGCTCCATCCACTATACCACTCCCTCTTAGAGTTTCCGAGTCCTGCTTTCCCTTTTCCTTTCTCTGGCCTAGTCACGAGAATGGAGGAATAAAACATACAGCAAAGGTTGGGTACAAAATCAACAGAACAGAGATTGGGAACATGATTGATTCATACCCAACAGGAGCGTGTGAGAGCCCACTCGCGTCAGCAGCATCAATAAGCTCTTGTTTACGCATGAATTCTTTCCCATTTTTTGTCACTCTGGTAAAAAAAGAAGTACATAACCATCCTGAAGAAGGGTTTACAGAGAGGAAATAAAGAGTACATAGTGAGTAATATAAACATTTAAGTAACCTGTGCAACGTTATTAGTAACGCATACGACACAGAATTTCTTTGTGGAACGTATGGTTTTTTTCCCTTGGCCTTTTTCCCTGAATAGAATAAGAAGCACCTTACATAAAAACATTACATTGATATGTCATGTGAACAATGTGATATTAGATAGAGCAGACATTATTACCAGCAAGACTTTTAGGTAAATCTTCTTGGTCAGAAGTTTCAGCACCAGTAACAAAGTATCCTTTCATGAGCTTAACCATCAACTTGCCAAAGCCCCTATGCAACAAATCCAGCCAAAATCAAGAAACAGACACTTTGTTGAATACACACAAAGCCACCCAAACACTAAAACCACTCACTATCAGATCTGATTTGCATTGAAAAAGGCTTATGAAACTAAAATGGATATAAACAAACACTTATTATTCTTCAGAACCTAAAATACCTTGAAACAAATAAACAAATAGATTCTATGATTTCTGAACAGTCTCAATCTAACATTACTTCAAAGTCAGATAAAACAAACACAAACCCACAGCTAAAACCTAATTAACAAAACCCAACAATACATGTGTCATGTGAAGTCAATAAAAAGATACAAAAAAACAAATGATCTACGGAGAAGAATCTTATTACTTTCTTAGTCGCTAAAATCATTCAACCACTCACTCAATACTGAAAAGTCTGAGAATTTCGAACCATAAACACAAAAAGGCCACATCTTTTCCATGAAAATTGAAAAAGACACCTCAAGCAAGAAACGAATGACCCATTAAACCATAACCAAGAACAGTAGAAACCTAGAAACGACATTTACCCAAAACCAAAAATCCATGGAGGAAAAGAGAAGAAAAAGAAAGCAAGAATCATACTTGATCTGCGACAAGTCTTTGAGTGTGTTAATGGGATCCTTGGCGTCGCATACATTTTTATACGCCTTAAGAAAAGTCCTCTCCATATTTTCGGACAAACCTTTGGGCTTATCAGCGTGTTCTTCCTTCTTCTGAAACACATAATCTGCTAAACCTTGATTCTCTGGACACAGTACCCTTCTCTTGTCATTCATCGCTACCCACTCCAAAGAATTTCAATCTATCATAAGAACACCAGATTCCTTGATGTATTGCTTCTGTTCGTTAACGAAGAAAGTGGGAAATTTCTCGCAAAGGTTTGATCTTTGGTTTGGTTAAGAATTTCAAAAAAATTGGGGATTTCGCTAAACTACGCCGGTTAAGGTTACCATTAATGACGTCATGATGTGACGAGACCCTCTCCTTTGCTACAGAGACTTTCGGCGATTACAGATTAGACTTTAATAAGATGTGACCTTTTTTTTTTTTTACTTTTTTACTTTTGTACCATATACTTGTGAAATTTTCCCGGTTATTTCGTGATATGTAGTTAAGAGAGATGTGGCAATCCTGCAAAATTTTAAGCTCAAATTAAAAAAAACATTTGTTTATCAAATTTGGTTATTTAATTTCGAATGTTGTTTTCATTTTCCATGTTAGGAGCACTCCTCGTTTTGACAGATTTGGTTAAGTAATTGTTTATTTTTTAGTTTGGCTTTTTTTTCCTCTTTTTCTTTGTAATTAGTGAAAATTATTTTTTTGATGGACAACTATAAGAAAACTATTTAACCCAATTCTTCTTTTCTAAAAGATTGGAATTTTAGTATATTTTTTAAAGACAAAAAAAGTCGAATAACCAACACTAAAACTTGGATCAGTTTTGGAATAGATATGTAACTTTTTCGTTTTTTAAGAGAAATCAAACCAAATTAGGCACCAATAAGTTGCCCTTGGGTCATTTATTGGGTTTAAATACTATTATGTCATTTACTTATGTATCACTACATTTCCTCAGGTACAAGTTTCATGCATGCATTGGCTGCCATGAAGTTGTAGTTACGAGGAAACTCGTCAGAATCTCACAGAAATTTTCAAGTCTTTTATCACATGAAACCAATAGGAAAAGATAAACATAGAGCCCACAGTCTCAACATAAATTTTACATGCAACACAAACCCTATAAACCCCCTAAAGCCACTATATAAACCCTAAGCGCTTTAAACAACTTCTCTTTAACCAAAAACTCAAAGCCACATTCACTAGATTCAAACTAAAATGGTGATAGATTCTCGAGTTTTTATTGGTCTAACAATAATCCTTGTAATCTCAGGAACACTACTAGTTTCAGGGCAAGGAACGTGCCAAGGAGACATTGAGGGTCTGATGAAAGAATGTGCGGTCTATGTGCAGCGTCCTGGCCCAAAGGTAAGCCCGTCCCCAGCATGTTGCGGAGTCGTTAAGAGATCAGACATCCCTTGCGCATGTGGCAGTATCACAGCCTCAGTCCTCAAAATGATAGACATGGATAAGGTTGTTCATGTCACTGCCTTTTGTGGGAGGCCTCTCGCTCACGGTACCAAGTGTGGCAGTAAGTCTATTAATAAAATACTGTTTAAATGGGTGTCTGTTTGCTTTAGAGAAAATAGTTCCTAATGTGTTGATGTACCTTATGTGGCAGGTTACATTGTGCCATGAGATATGGGACGAGATCATAAGAAGCTAAGGGTTTGTGGAATGTATTGTTTGTGCTTTGGAGCTTCACTATTCCCACTAAAATCTAATCTTGTAATCTCTAAAAATATTGAATGAAATAAATATATTTTCCTTTTTAACAGTCCAAAGACGTAACCTAAATGCTGTTTAAATGGATAACCGGATCTCAAAACCATGATCTAAAGTAACAACCGAATCTTTATATCCAACTTAATTGATTTGGTTTCTCCCAAGAATAAAATTAGCTCAAGGACAAGAAGCGGTAAGATAAGGTAGGAATTTCCGAATAATATAAGTAAAAGTTTGAATAATCAGATTAAAACACTTTCATCTCAAGGAATTAAAACAAAACTTTCAGTGTAAAGCAGGCACTCTAAAGCTATTTACCTATTGAGATTCCATCCTTCAAAGTTCTAATATGGGAACCAGAGTATACCATCGTGACTGAAACTCAAACTAGAAAGATTTTACTCTTCCTTTCTCCGATCTTGACAATTTGCTGCCTTTGATTCTCTTACACTTGTTTGTAGAAGAGGACATACGCTTGGTCGTGCAAAACCTGTTTTGTCCCTATGGCGATCACAGAGGCATCATCAAACCTTAACCACTGACCATTCTTGCGTCGAGCATCTGTGGTGTAGTGCCCTTTTGAGGGATCCCTTCCATGGTGGGTAATAGTGGCCACAAGTTCATACTTTAAACTCTACAAGAAGAAATTTGAGTAACAAAAAGCTCAACAGAGAGAGAGAAATGTGAAGCATAGGCCAATTTGTTTTCGTGTTTGTACCTCGTTGGATGGAGAAGCAAGAAGGTGGCGACTAATGTTGAGTTCAAGAGGAAAGCGAATGGATTTATGCAGCTTCGTACTCCCTTGGCTTCCATAGCTAAAACGCATTAGGTGCAGTATCATTATCTTTGAGAGATTCTGTATCTTTATCGACTTTCTAGCACTCACAAGATCAGCCTGAAATGAAAGAACTCAAACAAGCAAATAAACCAATTATTAAAAAATCTTCATGCAGAATCTTCTTCTACCAGTATTATAGTATGATAATATCTCATGCTCCTAACATCCTACAGCTTCCAAAAAAAGAGAAGAGAAATAGTTTGTTACCTTCCCAGTAACTGAGGCTCGATACCCTTCGAGATCTTCTGCGGCACAAAACAAATGCAATGCATTTTCTATCGTACCCACTGCTTCTGGGTGAATATCAAGATGAAGCAAGAGATATGGCTGTATAGTAGCAGAAGGTTTGTTCCCTGTTCCATAAATGACATGTAAGTGCCTGATGAAACAGAGCTACATCTTGATTTTATTGTGGCTTTTGAATGAAAAATTTAAAACCACTAAAAAGAATTCAAATACCTTTTGCCTTCACTACGCTTTTAAGTTGCCCACCAAATATATCACTCAGCTCAGAAGGAACAAAGCTTTGTGTCCTTGTCACAGCTGATTTGTTTTTGGGTCCAACTGTTTCCCATTCATCATCATCGTTGGCAGAAGAAATAACCGATGACTTAGAAGCAGAAACTCTGGGGGACTGTTCCCTGAGTTTTAACAATTCATCATGCATTTGGTCCATTATAAAACTCAAAAACTCCTGAGCATCTTCCTGCCTGCCAATACAAGTACACAGTATTAGAATTGGGGCAAATACATTAACTATTTACAACAGAGGAAATGTCAAAATTTCAGACTGAGTAAGTAAGTCGCAAACCTTGGCCTGCCAGACATGTTGTTGAGTACATCTGGAGTAAAATTTCTAAGGACCCCCTCAAACATGGCAGGTGTAAAAGGTCTACCAGCCTCAACAACGGTAACATTATTTCTGAAGCTTGAAGTGCTTGGAGCATCTAATTCAGAGATGAATTCAGAGAATGCAGCTAAGGTTGGAGACTCGGCCTGAAAACGCAGAACATGAACAACCACAATACGACAACAAAGATAGGAAATAAAATTATGGCATAGAGAGAACAATGCAGGTTAGAAACCTTTGGAATATCTTGGAGTTGTATTCCTTGGAGGAGCTGCACAAAAGGAGAACAGGAAAGCAAAGCTTGCAGAGTTGCATTGAGGAAGCACAAGTTTCCGGCGTTTATTAATCCTCTCGGTGTAAAGTCTTTGACAGGTGGAACAGATTCAGCAGGAACCATCTGGTTCTTCTTTCTTGATATGCTGCCAGAGGAAGAGTCACTTGACAAATTTTCACTGTCCAGAGCTTGAAACTTTGAGCTTGAAGCGTTATACACAGAATCACTTTCACTATCTGACTCACACAACTTATCCAAACCAATAGGAACTGGTTTCACCGCCACACCGTTGTTGAGAGCTTTTCTTTCAGAGACCTCTTTCATAACTCCATTTTCTCCCACATGTTCTGGAACTCCTGAAGAGTATTTCCTAGGGAGTTTTGCATCACTGTCATTGACCTTATCAGAGCTGGATGGTCTAGAAGCATCAAGTCTCTTTTGAGAGTCAGAGGATTGAGCAATTTTGTTTTCCTTGTGAGAGCTGGAGGGTCGAGATTTCACTGGCCCATCGGCCTGACCTTTCTTCAACTCGCCATTAGTATTTACTGAAGAATTTTCGGCAACAAGATTCAAGGAGCCGAATTGTATACTTCCCACAGACTTGTCTTTATGATTCTGAGGAACCTTGATGGGCTTCGGCTCAAGTAATGATCTTGTTTCATGTTCTGTAAAGGATCCAAATACAATAACCTGCCATGAACAAAACAAGGACACCAAGTGTCAGTTAAAGAAGAATAACTAATGTCTCTCCGATATAGCCTCAGAGAACAACTATAACATCAACTAAAAATGATTGAAACGAAACTATATAGAGATACTAAATTTTGCCCGTTTAAAGTTCACAGCTCTTTTTGGAAACAAAACTTGATAAACGACAATAACACCATCTCCATGAAACAAAAATAACCTGATACCACTTTTTTGTTTTTTGTTGAGCTTAGTTTTGTTCTAGACCACGACAACTAAGCCTTAAACGCAACGTTATGGGAAACCAACATAATCGAAGAAACTCAAGAGGCTAACAACAAGTGAGAAAGTACCTTCTTTTCACTCATATTTGGCACATACAAGGCAACGGAGAAGAATAAATAGAAGAGCAGCAAGACGTAGTAATCTGATTCAGAGAGAGATCCGAAGCATGAGAAATTTCAAAATCGAAATGGAAATCTAGGGTTTGAAGCAGCAACAACCCTGGATGATAGTCGTCGAGTTGAGAAGACATGAAAGGGGTAGAGGCCAAGAAGAAAAAGAGGATTTAGAAAGCGAAACCCCTTCTCGGTTCTTCTCTGCAAATTCGAAATGGGGAATCATCCGAATTTGGAAGAGCTAAGTAAGAGATAGAGAGAGAGACGGACCTTTTGGGATTTTTGAGAAAGAAAATTAGGGTTAGGTTTGTTTTGTGCTTCGTTCTTTGTCGGATAGTTTGGGAGGAGGAGTCGAGGACGGAGCTTAGCGCCGTGTTTGGATCTTCGTCTCCTTTTTCGTCAAACGCGTCGTTGCGTCTTTACAATTTACATCTCGGTTCGATTTTTTGGTTTATTTCGGTTTTTACCAAATATCAAATCGAATTAATAAATACCAAAGCTATCACAACCATTCCGGTTTGGTACGATTAGTGTCACTTAGTGGTTTTTGAAGTAGAGTGAACATTTTTTTTTTTGTGAACCTTATTTATTTTATCAAAACACTGAAATCGCCGACGACTCCATCGTTGTTTCGCCGGTCCGTTTTGGTACGGTTTGTGTAGTGGTTGTATGTTTCTATACAACTATCCTTTGACTCAAGTTCGAAGCTGTCCTGAAACTAATTTTATTTTATTTGATCAAAACCCTTAAAACTAAAAAAAGAAAGTTAGAGACAGACCCCCAAAATAAATAAAAAATCACCGACGAGTCCAGTCCACCATGACTTCGCCGGTCCGTCCTTCTCCTCCGACTATTATTTTCTTTATTTTTAACGATTAGCTTCTCTTCTACTGTCCTTTCCGATTATCTTTTTGAAGCTGCTGATTTTAAATGCTGATGAAGCTTAGAGAAATGTTTACAATTTTTTTACAGGAAAGTGGCTCAAACAAATTTTAGCCATTTTATATAAGTAAAAAGCATGGCTTTACCAGATTTTCCGGCAAAAGTCGTCAAATATCCAAGACTTTATTTCCTCCGCAGTCTTCGCTGTTGATAGGAGTCTCAAAGAAGAAGGTTGGTATTTGATTCCAAATTAATATTATATAAATAATAGATGTTGATATATTTCTACGATTCCTGAGCTGTTTTTCACATAAAAATGATCGCTTTTGACTAATTATTGAAAATCATGTAGGTCACGACGATGAGCTGCTGCTGATGTTAGAGACTCTTGTCTTTATTCGTCTACAGAGAAAAACAATAGAGAGAGAAGAAAGGAGACAAAACAATGAGTGTGTCTTTGAGTGTGATGACATTCAACCTTCACGATGATCAACCTGAAGAAAGCCCTAATTCATGGCACAAAAGGAAAGATTTGTGTCTCACTGTCATCACCAGTTACTCCCCCATTATTCTCTGCACCCAACAAGGTTTTTTATTCTTTCTTCCTTAGCCACATGGATCAATGCTTTGTTAGATCTTGATTTCTTCTTCATTTTGACGGTCTGGATATGTTTTGATTTGTCTTCTCCAACAAGGGGTTTTCCTGTTTTCTTATATTGTTCAAGTTTTCTCTTTTATTTTTCTTGTGCCTATGAATGCTGGAAGATTTGTTCGTGTGCTTTTGCGTTATGTGGTATTGAACAACAGAGATGTGATTTTATTTTTGATATTATGTTATCTTTGTTTAGGTGTGAAGTCGCAGTTGGATTATCTTCAGCAGGGATTGCCAGGTATATATACTAATCCTCTTTGATCCATGGAAGTTTAATTTCTGCTCAAATTTTGTTTGAGTAATGTGGATATTTGATGGGACTAGGTGTATATGAACTCTAGTTGTATGCAGCAAATGTATCTGCACAACTTTTGTGAATCTAGATGTCAAGCATATATCATTCTTCTTGTTCTTAATTTACAATGTCAATCTATTGAAATCTAGATTCGGTTCTATTTTTAGTATGTATTGGTATTGCTTAAATCTGACGGTCAATTTGTCAATCCGTATATCCTTACTTGCATCAAGTTCAAGTTAGTTTTTAAGCTACAAAAACCAGAGTCTAGTGCACTAGATGTGTCTGTTTTATTGTATGGTGTGCATGATATTCTCACATTACCTCTTGCCTTCTTTGCGAACCAAGGAGCTAGCTTCTAGTTCCACATGCCTTAATAATAACTTCAGTTTGCATTGTTTCCTTGAACTTAATGAGATGTTAGTGCTCTTCGCTTGCAGCCTATGAGCAATTTGGCATATCAAGAAAAGGGCCTCAGGATGCTAATGATGAACATTGCACCATCTTCTACAACAAGGAAAAAGTATTAATTTGGTTGATAAAATCAAAACAGTATCACCTTCTTAATAATTAATCCCCTCGCTTGATACTATACTTTATGCTAATTGAAGGTAGAGCTGCTAGAGGGTGGAACTTTTTGGTTGTCGGAGTCTCCCTCGGTCCCTGGAAGCATGGCATGGGGTTCTGCAGTTCCTTGTACAGCGACCTGGGCCATATCCTGATTACTTTTCCGGTTGCTTTTAGCTAAACTATAGTTAGATTAGTGTCAGGGTTTGATTATTTTGTCCTATATATATCAGGATTTTGTGTTTTCTTTGACAAGCTGCCTACACATTCCAACTGAAACGAGTGGAGCCGCCAGGTTTTTCGTTTCAGATAGTCAACACAAACTTGGATGAAATTAGTCCTCGTGCCCGTAGGCGAAGTGCTTTGCTCACATGGCAACACATAGCATCATTACCTCCCACTTTGCCAGTTGTGTACTGTGGAGGATTCAACACACAGAAAGAATCAACCACTGGGAGATTTCTGGTGGGCAGATCTAGGTACCTTAATATCACCTTCACAAGTTTTTTCCTTTTTACGAATCTCCTAAAGTTTCATTTCAGGTCTCCTTGGTAATTCAATACTATTCTACAAACATAGTCGTATTTCCTCATTAACTGCATATTAATGGTCTTTGGGGCATTTAACTTGCAGAGAGCACGGCGTGGTGGGAGACATGAGAGATGCATGGCATAGTGCCCGAGTAAGAAAAAACGTCGCTCTTGTAAGAACATATCATGAGTTCAAAGGTACATAAAATGAAACATTTTACCCTCTCATAAGCAATTAGAATCGATATCGTCAGAGCTCCTCTAACTTAACATCTTGGGCATTGGTTCAGGTGACAAGCAGGGAACGGCCGAGTTCTTGAAGCTGATATTCAGAGCGTTATGTCTCTGCTGGGACCGACAGACGCAAGATCTACACACGGATTGGATACTTTACAGAGGTAGATCTGTAGTTCCTGTAATGTGTGAGGTGGTAAATGATAAAATCGACGACTTGTATCCTTCGTCTCACTACCCTGTGTTTGCTGAGTTTATGCTTCCTCGTTCTGTAAGAATGCTTGAACCTACTCCTCCTGTTCCTGCTCCTGTTCAAGAGGAAAGCTAGAACACATGTTCTGTCTTACTTAAGCTTTGGACATTGTTGATTGTTGTTGTGCAAATGAGCTGTGTTTTTTCAGAGCCGTATTGGTTTGAGCTAAACCGTATTCAAAAGAAATATTTTGTTTTGTTTTGTCTTGTTATGTTCCTATTAGTTTTTGTCTACATGGTTTTCAGAAGGTAGAGAAATAGGGAGAGAGATCCAAGACGAACTATATATATAATTGTAGTTATACGAATTGAGAATTCATTACAGAAATAGCTACAAAATTCGAATTATTATCACTCAGTTCAATATAATCATTAGTTGTGTCTAAATTTTTCAACTGAAAATGAATTAATTAATGAGATCCTTTGTTTAATTTAATTCAAGCGTCAGAATTCACACCAAGCTAAGGAAAAACAAAAAAAAACCTTTATTAAACCTCTGATATGTTTAAACTTTTATTTGTTTTTCATGGGACGAGAAACAAGAACATCCATCATTTTAAAGCAAGTAAATAACTCAGCACAATGAGTATCACTTGTCACCAGGTTTCATCTTAAGAAGAAGAATTGTTCTGTACCCACTCAACGAGTGTCGCAACTCCAAACCCAGTTGCAGCTTTCTTCTTCTCGCTCCACACCGGTCCAGCCATATCTATGTGCATCCACTCAACCTTGTCGCTCACAAACTGTAACCATTCACCAAACCCGGTTCTTCGTTAGAGAACACTAATGTAAGTGTTGAAGTGTGTTCTTTTGTTTCTACTCTTATAATATTCTCACCTGTTTCAAGAAGAGAGCTGCGGTGATCGACCCACCTGCACGGCCTCCCGTGTTTACCATGTCTGCAACACCTGATTTCATCATCTCCCAGTAACTCTCTTCCATAGGCATTCTCCATAGCTTCTCTCCACTCCTCTCTGATGCAGTAATAACCTCCTTTGCAAGCCCATCATCAGGCGTATATATGCCTGCAGAAAACATTAAAAAAAAAAAAAAACCGATGTTCAATCATCATGAGTCAATATTATTCTGTTTACTTTTAATATAATCTTAGGTACCTGCCATTGATGTTCCAAGAGCAACGACACAAGCCCCAGTCAACGTTGCAAGGTCAACAATCTGCAAAAATAATTCACAAGTTGTGGGAAAAACCAATAGAAAGAATGTTTGAATTAGCCTCCTCTAGCTTCCATGTATCAATAAATGAAAAATCTTCTAAACAATACCTTATCTACGCCCTGGTTGCAAGCATAAACTAGAGCATCTGCAAGTGTTAGTCGACCTTCAGCATCAGTGTTATTGACCTGCACAATACCGCCAATAATTAGTTCGGCGCAAGAAAAAAGAATGGAAAACTCTGGACCCTTTTGAAGCTGAGCTTATATGGGAAATAATGTTATGATACCTCAATTGTCTTGCCGTTTGAGGCTGTAATGACATCTCCAGGTCTCATACCGGTACCACTTATCATATTCTCACAGGCTGCGACAATGAAGTGCACCTGATTGTGCAAAGAAACAATAGTTTAGGTACATTCACTTAAATCAGAAACTCAGGTTTCGCCTAATAAACTTACCTCAACACCGAGAGGCTTAATTTGACCAATGGCTTTTGCAGCCCCAAGAACAGCAGCTGAACCTCCCATGTCGAATTTCATGAGCTCAATTGAGCAGCCAGGCCCGGTCTTAATGTTGTAACCACCACTGTGAACAAAAGCCACAAGGAAATAAGCAATAAGTACTACGAAAAAGAGATTGATGCGGCAAACAAAAGACAAGTGCTCTGGTGATTACCTGTCAAATGTCAATCCCTTTCCAACAAGAGCAAGCTTGGTCTTGACAGGGCCACTAGAAGGTTTGTAGACAAGATGGATGAAATAAGGTGGATTAGCAGAAGCAGCAGCAACAGCGAGATATGAACCCATCTTCAACTCTTTGCATTGCTCCTCATTCAAGATGTTTGCAGTCATGACATCACTGTACATGGAAGCAAGCTTTGAGGCCTCCTCAGCTAGTACAGCTGTAAAATACAACGTCGCAGAAGATTAAAGACCAAAGGTTTGTTATAAACTTCACTACACATCAATGCTCACATTACATAAACATGAAAAATCCAAGGCAACAATGCTCAAGAAACAATCCATACCAGGGGTTAGAACATTGGCAGGAGAATTAACGAGTTCTTTCCCGAAAATTACACCGTAAGAAACATCTTCAGCATACTTAAGCTTCTTCTCTAGTTCAGGCCCAGTTCCAAAGCCAATGATTTCCACAGATTTGAGAGTTGGTTTCTTTGACTCCGACTTGTACCTGCTATCTTCAAACAATCCAAGCACTGTGCCTGTCACAAGTAAACAACGATTCCACACAAAGATCAGTTCCAAAACGGTAACAAAACAAGAATCCTTGTCCTGTTTTAACAGAAGAAATCACAAAAAACAAAGACCTGAAGCTATAGCTGAAGCAGAACTGAGCTTCGACTCATTAGAAAAACTCTCAGAGGAGGCGAGTACAACAGCAACAGTGCTAGCTTGAGAAGCTTTAGCAGCTGCAGCAACAGCTTCGCCGAGACTCTGAAAAGCCGAAGGAGATGAAGCAGATTTTCCAAGACCAATCAAACCGACCCGCTTTGACCCTAGACCCGAAAGCCTAAGAACAGTCGACTGGCCAGGTTTCCCGGAGAAATCTTCCTCAGAGGAGACATCAGCTAGAAGTCCACCCAAGTGAGCATCAAGCTTCTTCAGTATCGGATTCTCAAACTTCGAGTTCACGTCCTTAGCCATATCTTTCTCCGTCACTCCAACCGCGAGTATATCACCTTTCCATTCCGTCACGTCGATCTCTTTCGCGGCGAATGAGATCTGATACAGAAAAAGGTCAAACTCGAACGCAATCGATTAAGAAATCTCTAAATTATACTTGACCATAATCGATTACGAAAATCTGATTAAACGACGCGATGAAGTAAGCAAATCTACGGATCTTCAAATTCGGAAACAGTAAAGCGACAAATAAACAATCATATCAACACATAATCCATGAAGCAGTCACTCAGGAAACGAACGATCACATAAGAAACGAGAATAAACCTTAGGATGATCGATGGAGTTAGGATGAGTGAGGCCGAGAGTAGCTTGAGCAACTGTATGAGCCATGGCTCTAGAAGAACAGTAGAGAGGCGTAACGACGAAAGCGAGCTTCCTGAGGCGAGGCGGCAACTGGAATCGAACGAAACACGAAGAGAGGAGCGATGGAGAAGAGGACAAGGAACGGAAATGGAAGCGAGAAGAAGAAGAAGAAGCAAAGGACGTAATCAAAGTGACGGCCATTTGAGAAATGCACTGAGCTTCTTATTTATAAGGAGAAGAAGCTGCCGTGTGCTATCTCTTGTTGACGATGAATATTCTCTTGCTATGACTCACTATTTCGGATTATCCGACCCGGCCCACCCGTTTCGTGTCCGTATCCGACCTGATCTTAACATGTAGTGCTTGTTTAGCTTTGGAATTCTTTTCTAATTTTAACGTGATCAAGATTCATAAATACCTACTTATCATCATAACCACATTTGAAATATTATATGCTTTAGTTTTTTTTTTTCCTCAGAAGTAAAGTTTATATGCTTTAGTTTAGACTAGGAAAACTGCATATAATATTTATGTACAAAAATGTACTGTATCAGAATTTTTATCAAAACGAAATCTAGACGATTATTGATGTACAAAAATACTTCAAATTTACAAATAATATATTGTTTCGCTGCAGAAATAATAAACTAGGGATTAAACCGTTGAATTGAATAGCCAGGGGTTAAGGAGAGTATACTATTTTCTTTATGCGATTAAAAAAAAACTAGTGTCTAGTGTTAGTGTAGGTACGTACTATTTTTAAATTCGAATATCTAAAAGTAATTTATGCTCCATTTTGCGAACTAATAAAAAAAAACTTAAAAACAGTTCAACTATATTTCCTTGCAGATGAGAAAGTAGGTGCAACGAGAATCACGTGCATAGAGACTTGCATAGACAAAAGTGTAACAGAGATTTTGAATGTAAAGTGACACAGATGTTACATTTATTACCACCCCAGTTTTTCATTTCTACGAGATTTGCTTAGAGATAAGAGAGAGAGGCTCGTGATAACAGAACACAAAACTATCTCTCACGGCACAAAAGCATAGAGAACAAACTAATGGAGAAGATAAGGAGATATGTTTCCGCAAATCTTTATTTTCTGAAACAAAAACAAACAGTTCCCAAAAGCCTGAGCCAGTTTAAATACAAATGAAGAGCGAAATCAAACACAAGGGAAACAAGATAGCGTAAGGCAATCACATTTCATATGTCAAGAGCCTGCCTAATAACGACAACTAACTACCAACAAGGTCTTTTTATCCTTTTCTTGTTCTTAGTGAACAGCAAGTGATAGATAAACTTACTTCAAATGTATCGGCATCAACCAAAAAAAAAACAAATCTTCTCTCTAAGCAACTAGCTCAGCCTTTGATTGTTCTGTAACAGCTTCCTTGGAAGGCTTATAGACAATCTTTGGTTCTGGTTTTTCAATTCCTTGTATATCGGTTATTCTCAACTTCGTCAATTCCTGGACACAAGTCTTGAATGGTCAGAAACAACAATCACAACACAGAGGAAAGAACTCGAAGAAGACAAAGATGATACAAAACAAACACACTGTCTGAACAAGAGAATTATAAAAGTATACCTGTCGATGTCCTCTCGTTCTCCTATAATTCTTTCTTCGTTTTTTCTTGAAAATGAGTACCTTTTCATCCAATGCCTGTCACTCACCAAGGATAAACTACTTAGATGCAAAACAAATACCGGGATATAAGAGCATGAGTAAATTCTAAATCAAGAGATTGAGATGATGTGGCAATAGATGAAAACTAGTCTAATAACTTGTTATCCATACATATTCTGCAAGACTTTCATACTCTTATCGGCAAATGGTTTGATTTAGTTTCTCTTCAGTCATCGTATTCAGAAAGCAAACTCTCAACTATCCTCTTTTCAACTGTCAATTTTCTTATGCACAGCTTCACTAGTATTATAAAACACCAAGCAAGAAACTGAGACACTTACATGCTCTTCAACTACAGCATGAACAGTCGCATCTGGCAAGATAGGCCTACCAATAATCGTCTGGCTTGCCGAGCCCAATAGAAGAACCTTGGTCAGTACCAACTGCAAAAGGACAGAAAGAGACAATATTTATCAACAATTATAAATCCTACAAGCAAATGCAAATGTTCTTCTTTCTTAAGAGAGAACCTAGCATACCTTATCGTTTATGTCACAGAACTTCAATTTCTCAGTGAAAATGGAGTCCCCATTGCTTACTTTGAACTGATGCGAACCAATCTATAGGAAAGCAACAAACAATCACCAACAGAGAAAATGTAAAATGAAACTTAAGGATTTATCAAGAGAGCAGAGACGAAACCTGAACAATGGCAAACACTGGTTCATAGGGTTTAAATAGTCTCTCCGAAGGTTTGAGAGGACCCATCACCTTATACCCTATCTCCGCCGCCTCCTCCACTTTCTCCGCTGGTGAATATTCCCTTTCTATTTCCATATCCGCCGAATCCTCGTAGTCCTCATCATCCTCATCCTCTCCTTCGCTGCTTTCTTCACCTTCATCACTATCGTTTGTGTTCGAAGAGAAATGACGACCTTGGGGGCGATACCAAAGCCTGTACCATGGTAAATCCCTAGTGAAAGATCGATTCGGAATTACGGTACCATGACTAATGCTGGTCCCGAAAACTTCGATCGCAGGAAGTGAACAGATCGAGCGTGTCTGGTTGATAGAGAGAACCGTCGTAGCTCGGCGGCTCAGCTCGCGAATGCATCGAAGGCTCGCCATCGGAGAGCACGAATAGACTTAGGTTTACAGAGACTCCAGAGAAGGTTTTGTTCTCGTCGTTTTGTCTGCTTAATGTTTCAGAAGACCCTCTGCACGAACCAGAGGCACTATAATGAAATTAGGCTTTAGCGGATGAATAACAAAATTAACATAGCCATTACACAGATGTACATGTTTATTAGATGAAACACACAAGATTTAAGTGCAATAGACATGCTACATCCAACTTTCTAAAAATAATTATTATTAGAGGTTTTTTTTTATTATATGACACGAACAAGGAGAGGAAAATCGAGTCAATGAACTCAAAACTAATAAATACATATACAATCAGCATTGCTTGATTTCGAATCCAATGCTCAACAAAGTCCGAGCTGATTCCATTACTTTCTCGCCACCAACATCCAATGCTTCACTACTCTGCTTCTTCTCACTTTCTCGTCCCACCGAGCACTGGCTTGAGGTGGGAAAATTCACCTGATCGTCTGGCCTGGTTCTCATAGACGTTGGAGCGGTTGCAGCCACGAGCATGGAGCTGGGAGGACCATGTCGTTTCTTTGGCACCGGCATGTCGTGGTTGTGTACTCCTTTGTATGTGATTATTACTGCTGTTGTGTTCTCTACTGCTGTTTCAATGTGTTTGCGAACAGGACATCCCGCAGAAGTACATCTGTAATAGTTCCTGAATGTTTGGAACATACTACACATCAATCATCATGGCTATCGAAAAAACTAAACTCATCGATGAACAAAGAAATGGGTAAATTGTTTAGTTTAGACCTTGGATTAGGATTTCCTTTCACCATTTTCTGCCTGTATTTACGCCATCTGTATCCATCACCACAGATCCCAACATCACCAGCTGCGTGTACTACGAATTTATTTCTCTTTCCAGGTTTGGAGACAGAATCTGAACTTTGAGAATTATCCTTTTTCAGTCTGAAACACACACACGAAAGAAGAAGAAAGTCTATTAATTTCTTTTTTGAAGTAAACAGTAAGCACAGATATCCAAAATTCTACTAAACTTACCTTCGTTTTGGCTCTGGTTCCTCCACAGCTTCATTCTCACAATGTCTCTTCCGTTCAACGATTGTTTGCGACTCACAGATGTTTTCTTTGGTAGAAGCGGGCGGATCTAAACTGCTGGGGACTATTGCTAACTTTTCTACTACTGTATTGTCCTCTGAACAAGGCCGGATAGCTGATACAGTTCTAATCTCTCTTGGGGAGAAGCTATTCTTCCTGGGAGGTTCATGACTATGCAAACCTTTGTTAACAATCTCTACCACGTTGCCTAAATCATTGGAACATTCAATTTTTTTAGCACAGCATTCAGAATACGTACACCTGTAGTAGCTCCGTGATCCCTTGGGACTCTTAACCTGCTTCTGTCCATATTTTCTCCAATTGTAACCATCACGAGCCGGTGTCCTCGGAACAGGAGAAACCGACAATCTGTTAACCACCCGAGAATCAGATCTTTGCTCTTGTTTAGTTGGAATTGAAACCAATGATAGACCTTGTGCAGCTGAAGGATCCGAAGATAGAGATGGCTTCACCATTGGTGAATCTGACGATGCAGTCAGACATGGGGATATTTCTACCTCACGGTTTTCTTTCACTTCATCACCCGGCACAATCGCGCTTCCGAAGATTTCCGTCTCCTACCAATGTGATCCAAAACACAGTTAAATGTCATGCTTGAGAACAGTGATTCTTGCCTAAAAAAACTCCTAATAAATCAGACACACTTAGGTGTACAAGATCAAACTGATATAAGATTATAACTCCTCTTCCCATGTACTTGTAAACAAATTGATCTTGGCCAAAATTTAAACCATTATGATTGTATAATTGTATAATCACTAAACGAATAAATCAATCTGCTCCCTTCTTAACAACGCAGAGGCAATAACATCAACCACACTGAAGTGAATTTGTGATTTCATAGCTTCAAATTTTACTATTCCCAGTAATCGATAAAATTTACAGTCAACAGTCTCCAGCAACTCACCTTCATTTCTCCCACATCTTCACCATTTGGTACCACAGACGAATTTTCTCGAACACCTGGTAAACACAAACATCATTTCATCAAAATTAAACCTTTAGAATAAAATCAACAAAGAATTTTCGCAAATTAAACCGTTACCTTCAACCTGATCCTTGGCTAGGGTTTCTCGTACAGCCTCATCATGCAAATCTTCCATATCCGTATCGGAAGTCTCAAGTGATTCTTCATCTCTGAGTTGACTCAGTCCGTTACCCAGCTCCTTCTCCGGTTCCACTTTCTCCTTCTCCTTCTCTGTCTCCGCCGCGAACACCTCAGTTTCGTCGCTCCGCGTCTCCTCCATGGAAGATTCTCTTGTCCTTTTTCTCTGTCTCGTGGGTTTGTCGGAAGAGAGTAAAAGAAACGAACAAATTCTGTAGGCAAGAAAGGTAGCCGCTTTCCGACCGACTGATCTCCGGACTAAAACGCTGCGTTTTGGTCCTTAATGCTTCTGCTTTATAAGCAAAAGAAAAAAAATACCAAAAGAGAAAGAAAGAAAGAAGAGGGCATAAATGTCTTACAGTCTTTGACTGAAGATAGTCTCTTTTTAACAAACTCCGTTTATTTCTCCGTTTATCACCCCTTGTGTCACGTCAATCATTGACGTATTCCGTTTAGTTACTCATGGATTGGATTCTCTCTATGTTCATTTTATTTGGTTAGTAGCTAAATTCGTGTTATTTTTTTAATAGACTAATAGAGATATATGTTTATCATTGTATGATTAGATTCGAATGTATTTCTTATGTATTAATTTTCAAACTCATTAATTTTCTGTTCTATTTATTTATTCATGACTGACCCCAAAAAGATTAAAATTAGTACGGACTTTTATAAAGGAAAGAAGTGTAAGAAAAGTAGAGTTTGTTTCGCGTTGTTCCAAAAAGTGTCTGAATTAGGAAAAATGTCATAAAATCCATGTGATAAGTGAAATCATTCAGCACGAAATATCGATTCGAAGGGAAGACGAAGTTGTATTCTTCATTTTCCTCAGGGCTTCTTGTATGGTCCAAACATTCTTCTTCCAGGGGAAAAAAAAAAGGTTTGGTTAATGGGCTAATAAACAGATGGGCTTAAAAATTCAAATATAATACAATGGCAACGCCTCTGCTGTGATCTGTGAACGTTCTCACGGACCACGGTATAGCTTTGAATTACACGAAACATCCACCGTTGGATTAGACGAGAATATCTAATTGAATAATAGCATCTGACGGTTGTGACATGAGCATTTCCCCAGTACGTCCCACCATGTTCCAGTTGGGGTTCTTGTGTTTAAATAAATACCGAGCAACGGAATGGAAGACAAAATAAAAAACAGTTCGTTTTATTTTCTTCTGCGAATCTCAATTTTTTTTGTCTTCAGATCATCGAATTGAATTCAGTAATCATTAGTCAGATTTCAGTTTCTTATCCTCTCTCAGAATTCAAATTTCTCGATTCCGATCGAATTTCGAATATCTCCACCCGAGTTTGAGCATTCATGACTTCCTTGTCTAGTTATGAACAGAAAATAATTCCCGGAAATTGATTCTTACTATTTCTCCAGCTTTCCCGGGAAAAAGTATTTCTAAATTTGCTTCCAATCATCTTCCTTGCTTTTGGTTCAAATCCCGAAAAATCATCAAATTTTTCACCTAATTTCCCGAAATCAGGAAAAAGAAAACTACCAACAATTTTCTCATTAATGAGTTTATCAAATGACAGGATCAGATTCAACCTTGGTGGCAGAATCTTCGAAACGACAGCAACGACGCTCGCAAACGCAGGTCGCGATTCCTTCTTCGGAGCATTGTTCGACGAAAATTGGAATCTATCTCAATCCGAGGATGATCTCTTCTTCATCGATCGGAATCCAGATTGCTTCGCCGTTCTTCTCGATCTCCTCCGAACAGGAAACCTCAACATCCCAGCTAATATCCCAGAGCGTCTCCTTCACAAAGAAGCAATGTTCTACGGCTTAATCAACCACATACGAACCGCCAAGTGGGGCCCTTTCGACGGAAATCGACTTCACCTCTCTCGTTCCGTTACAGGTATCGCTCCGGGAGATGGAACGGCGATAAGAGCTGGTCCAGACGGTGGATGCTGCGTCGCTCACGGTAGCCTTGTTCACGTGTTTGATTGGATGCTTGAGGAGCATCCTACGATTAATCTTGATTACCAGAGAGTGAACGATGTTGGTTGGATCGATTCTGGTAACATTGTACTCTCTGCTTGTGAGAGATTAGGAAGAGGAGGTGGAGGAATGGGATTGTTCAGTTCATCTTCTGGAGAATTGAGGTATAAGTTTCAGGTGAGTCATGATAATCAGATTAAGAGTTATAGTGCAGGAGCTTTGAGTTTTAGTCCTGATTCTAAGATCTTTACTAGTTGTAAAGGAAGAAGCAATGAGTATGGAATTGGAGTTTGGGATCAAATTACTGGAAAGCAAATAGATTTTTTTTATGAGAGTCCTGGTTGGTCTTTAGGAGATGCTGATAAGCTGCAATGGTTGAATGGTAAGAACTGTCTTCTTGTAGCAACTTTGTTTCCAAGGAAAGATAATTGTTACATTAGCTTGTTGGATTTCCGGGATAAGAACATGGTCTGGTCTTGGTCTGATATCGGTTCTCCTGCGACAGTGGATGAAAAGAGAGTGAGAGATGCGATAGCGATGGAAGAGAGTAATTCGATATGTGTGGTGAATGAGTTTGAGGATTTAGGTTTTATTGATCTGAGGATGTATGGAGGAGGGAGTAGTGTGAGGTGGAGTTCTAGAAGCAGGTTGATGAAAAGCAAGATGCCTGATGAGCCGTGTTACCCTAAACTTGCTTTACACGAAGGCCAGCTCTTCTCGTCCATGAATGATTCCATCTCTGTGTTTTGTGGATCAGACTGGGTTTTGACTTCTAGGTTAAAAAGAAGCTATGGTGGCTCCATCTGTGATTTCTCCATTGGTGGGGATAGGTTGTTTGCGTTACATAGCGAGGAGAATGTGTTTGATGTGTGGGAGACTCTGCCTCCTCCGATCATCTGATTTCACATTTTGACAATCTTGCTTTAGTACGGTCTGTTTGTGCTACTTCTGGCTTGCCTTTTTTTGTTTATGTTATATGGTTGTTAGAAAGCTACTGGATGAGAGAATAGCGAAAATAGCAATAGTCAATAGGATATAAAGATAGAGAAGAAAATGATCATAGTTTTGTTAGGATTGATATTGATACGATTTCAAGTTTCCAGTTTCAGGTTTTGTTTTGTCCTTACATGACTCTTTTCTCAATGTAAGAAATTAATCCTCTTTTAGCTGCTTTTCATGGTGGTGTGAACTGTGTCCACAGTCTTGGATTTCTAGGGTCTTGGGATTCGCTCCCTCGGTTTGAGACATGAGAGTGGTTGCGGCTACTGTTGTCTTTTGTTGGACAGTGTATGACTTTTGTCTTTCCACTTTCCGTAAAGATGTCTCAAGAATTTTGCTTTTGGAGGGAATTTGAGCTTTCTATTCTCTCCTCACTTTTCCTTTGGCTTTTTCCATTACTTTCCCGGAAATATTGCAGGCATAACAACAATACGTATCACAGTAAGTAGATGATGTTTATCTCTTCAAAGATTCTCATGTACCAAGTTTTCATCACATTCCAAATTATATAGACTATTCAATCTCCATTCTTGTAGCTAAGAAACTGATAAAAGAATTGCAATTGCTAAAGATAATTTGGGCAGTTTCTCTTTTCTGATAAGATAGGAAAGAAGATACAGTATAAAGTGCTGGTAAAATGTTAGGGAAGCTTATCGCTTGAAAAGCTTACATAGGACACTGGCGACTGCAAAAAGATATTGAGATTTCAAAAGACCAAATCGAGGCCACAGGCGAATCAGGCGTAGTCAGGCATTACTTTCTTGAGGAAGGTTATTGGCTGAGATTCTTCAGGGGCTAACCGGTCAAAAGGAATGTAATTCTCCTCTTTGTCATAGACATGACACACAGTCAATATCGACTTCATCAAGCGCCAGTTCCATGTAGCCAAGTTTGTATACTGCAACAACACCGCGCGATAAGAAAGCCAGGAATCTTTTTAGTGTCTTACTAACTTCCCAAGTGAACACTCTTTCTGTTGTGGCTCATGTTACTGTCATTATTCACTACAAATTTACGGGATAAGAAAGTGGTTATTACCTTTCCCCAGTTCTTTTGTATAGACTCGTGTGCTGCACGGAGATTGTAGCTTGGTATTCTTGGGCTAATATGATGCGGAATGTGAACGTTAATATCATGGCAGAGAATTTCAATCCTGTCACAAGAAAGAAACATTAGTTCATCTGAAACCAAACAATAGCTCTCGGACAACTTAACCATCTGAGCAGGTGGGATGCATTACCAACTAGGGTAATCACAATGAACAGTTCCATTAAGCTGGGCCTGAGCCGCGTTCCATTCATCCGCAGACTTGAAAGGAATGTGTGGAGCCGTATGATGAACCATTGTGAACGTGCTCATCTATAGATAAAGAAATAATGTGTAACCATTTTGGCTTCTGATGCTATATCGAAAAAGAGTATATAGAGCATAAGAGAGAAGCATATTTACCCAGAAGTGATATCCCAACCAGGGCATCAACCAGAATTTTACCCATCCCAATAGACCAACTTTGTATATGATCAGTGGCCACCCAATGGCCATGAAGGCGAAAACACAAGCCAAACTTATCTTCACCCTATCCACCTCGCTCGCTCTGAACTTTTTCAGATTGAAGTGCCAGTTCACCCTATTAGAATGCTTATTATCGTTGAGTAAACAGGTATATATTGAGAAAAAAAAAGAAATGGAACCAAGTGATCACTGCGTAAGAGTAAAAGTTTATTCTTTATATACCAATGAGCTATCGACAACCACGGCCTAATTGGTCCATATCCTAAAATGATTGCCTTTCTTAGCACGGGAGATGAATCGAACTCTTCTGGTGGAACTGGTTGCCAAGCTGTGTCATGAACTAACCTACATAGAGAAAAACGGAATCGTGACTTTGCACCTCTCATTCTATTGTGAATATCTCTAACAGTCTAAGTAAGTAATACTTACATGTTGGTTTTGGCGTGATGACGGTCGTGCTTAAACCGCCAGGGCTCATACGGGTAGACAAGTGGTAGGAATGCTAGAGTACCCACAATATCTTCCACCAATTTGTTCTTTGAAAATGATTGATGAGCACAATCATGACCTATCACAAAGAACTAAGAAAACAAAATTCAGTTAGACACCACTAACAAGGCGACACAGAGAAGAGAGAGTGGAGGAGAGCTTACCCCGGTAATTGCAGTGCCTGTCCATGCCCAAGCCAATGGAAGCAGATACCATGGCGCTTTTGCAATCATAAAGAGTCCCAAAGTGTAGGAAGTCACAGATATCAACACAGACTTCCAAGCTTTCACATCATCAATCTCAAACACCTGAAGAGAATTGAATCACAAAGAATGAATAAGAAGAAGAAAAAAGAAGCTCCATGGCAAATCACACACAACGCTTATTGAAAAAGCTATACCTCTTTGGGAAGTGTATCCATGATATCTTTCAAGGTGACAGTATCAGGAAGGTCTTCTCCAATTTGTTTGAATCCATAGCTTTCTGCTAATTGTTGTCTCTCTTCTGCATTGTCAGCTGAAAGCGGTGCGACTGGAGCGGCCACCGCTTTTATGCATCCAATCCTCCTTTTCACAGGAGCTACGAATCTTCTTCTTTGATGTGTACTTCCTTTTAACAGAAGATCAATAGGCCTCACAGCATACACACCTGTATGCATCCACCAACACAATCACAATACAATGATTCACTTCATTCATCCATTAAAGCCCACAAGAACTAACAGCATTCATCGTAATTGCAATCCAAAGAACAGAAGCGAACCCCTATATCAAAGACAAGAACTTTCAGAGCAAAAAAAACATGTATAACCCCAAATTTTTCACTTCTTTTTTCCATATCATTGAATCATTCTATTGAAACTCCATAAGCATGCACAAGTAAACTTGAAGCTCCCATTTCCAATGCATATAGAAACTTGAGGGAAAAAAGAGTGGGTTTTGAGTACCAGGAGAAACACGAGAAGAAGCAACCTTATGAACCCTAGGAAGACATTGTTGTGGGCCCTGAGAAACCAATAGCAAAGAAACAATTTCAGCATGGGAAACTCAAATAGAAGAGATGGGAGTTGAGAAAAATTAAGACTTTTTCAAAGGAAATAGAAAGAGAGTACCGTGAAGGCAAAGAGAGAATCAGCGATTCTAGAAGCCATGAAAGCACAAATAGCAGAAGAAGGCACCTGAGTTCTCTCTGCTAATGTTTATGAGATTGAGTGGCTGTGAAGAGCCCTCACCTCTTCAAGTTCATAGCGAGAATTGGACTTCCACAATTTAAGTTGGGTTTTTGTTTGTTTTTTTTTCCTTTTTTCTATTATTCAAGTTGGGTTTTGTTTTTTTTTTTTTTTTTTTTTTTAACTATTCAAACAGAAATCATATAAATAGTTATCAGTTATGTACTATTGACATTGGTAAAAAAAAAAGTACTACTTGACCAACAACCAACAATTATAAAAAAAAAAAAATGTTCTGTTCTTTCTTTTAAAAAAATAAATAATAGCATACGGTCTTTAACCAAAAAAAGAAAAAGAGAAAGAGAATATTATACGTTACGAGTGACGTGATAATTATTTTGTCATCAAATTTACGTGTTTTTAGATGACTAATTTGTTTTGAGTTTTATAGAAACATGTCTTACGAGCAGAGCCGTGTCTAGGAAGAAAAAATTTTAACATTCGTCTAGGGCTATGTTTTATTTATAAAATTTTAAGGTCTTAAATATCAAAATATTTAGTGATCTAATGGTTTTAAAGTTACCTCAAAGTCCATTCAATTTCGAATCCTTATCATTGGTTTTTTAAATTTTTTATTGTTCATAATTAATTTTTGCGGCCAATACATGTTTATTTTCTTGTATTTGCCATATTTTTTATTTTCATTCACTCTTTAATTACTCTTACTTATAAAATTTACCAATAATTTATTTTAATTATTTTTTACAAACATAATTTTAAAAAATCAATTTAGTTTCTTTTATGATCCTTTTATAGTTTTTTTCTAAGAAAAATATTATTCACAAATTTTATAATTCATTATCATAATCATATAGAAAATATATTAATTACAGTTATTTTAATCTTAAAATTAGTATTAACAAATCATGTAGAGTATTATTATTTTTGACCTAGGGTCCTAAAATCTCTAGGAACGGTTCTGTTTACGAGTGATACGTGCATAATATTTGTATACAACAACTTCTTGTCGACAAACACACAAATTATACAACGAATTATTTTTTTATCAAATATTATTATTATTATACTTATTATATGACAAAAGAGTATAAACTAAAAGTATAATCTTATAAAACCAATTCATGATGATTAGTTGTTGAAGATTCAAGATGTCATCAAAAGCAAAACTCAAACATTTTTATTGTGATTTCAATCATGTTTACCACGTTTTAAATATCAAAAAGTACACATAATATTTCATAAGAAATTGACTAGGTTCCAGATAAAACAATATTTAAAAAAATAATTACAAATTTATATTTTTCCTCCACTATAAACGAACGGTGAGAATTTTTAATTCTCCTGAAAACCAAATTGAACATTAATTAGGTCTTCTGAGTGCTGACCCAAGAAAAAAAAAAGGTCATTTCGATTATTGTGGGCTTCAAATACATAACAAACTTTTAAAACGTATTTTTACATCAGTTTATTTGATAAATTTATAAAACAAAAACCTGTAAACGAAAGTTATAAAAAGATCTAATTCAATTGAAGAATGGGGCTTTAAAATCATTATGGGCTGAGCCCAACTAAATTTAGAAAAGATCGATTTCGATAGTTTAACTGAGGGTTGCAATACATATATAAGGTGAGTGATCCACATGTAACATGACCCCTGATACACTAAATGCACAACAAGTCCATAAGATGTTTGATCCAGATTGATAGGAAATAAGCTTGACACGAAGTCGTTTCATGTCTGGAAATCACGATTTACTCTGATTCGATAGATTAGTTTCTTGTTGAGTTAGCCAAAACAACATTATGTAGGTCTAGAGTGTTTTTTTTTTATCATTACGAATTTTAGAGACCCTTATATAAGTTATAATCTCAGAAAATATTATTTTTCAAACCCTGCAGACTGCAGAACTATATATGGCCTAGTTGACAAAACAACCAAATCGCTTTGGTTGGCCAATCAAATTTGATTACTCTCAAGTTGTATAACAAAAGATGTGGTATACCTTATAATTGCAAGACTTATAATTCAAGGGCGTATCCGTTTATGTTTAAAGATGAACACATATAGTTCAATCAATATTTAGTCTTCTCTTTGCAATATTTAGTTAAATCAATGTTTTGTCTTCTCTTCTATTTAAAAATTTTCATATTGCAAAAAAATTTAAAAATTTTACATTATGTGACTATTTTTATTCTTATTTTTTTTAATTAGTGGTTGAATTGTTTTTAGTTATACAATAAGTCAAATATTTACATAATTTTTGTGAAAAACATATTTATTAATCTATGTATTTTTAACTGAAACATTTTTTAAAGTCAAACAAAGGGAATATATACAAGTTGGAAACACACACCATTATTGATTTTATGCAGAGCTTCCATGTGAAACTCTCTTGTCCACTAGTTAACCGTTGTTATTGCCATTGCAATCAATCAATTGCCCACCAATTTAATTCGTCCACGAAAAGATAAATAATCTTTTTTACGTTGCCACGTCCCACCACACGACGAAACTTCTTCACCCATGAATCGGTATTTGCTTTCCATAATCAGTAAGACAACTAAAAAAACGAAACACATTCAAACCAAAATTGAATGAATGACATGCATGTTTCATATTACATATATGCACATATTAATATAAATGTGTTGTCTATTAGTATTTATAAATATATATATATATAAGCTCACATATTGATATATATATATATATAAGTTTTAAATTTTCAATATTCAAATATAAATGTTTAGACCAAAATTTGCAACTTAATAATTTGTATTGGTGTTATCGTTATTTTATAAACCGGAGGTTTCATCCGCAAATAATTGTGAGTACAGAAAAAATAAACAGTAAACTTCAATTCAAAATAGATACCTATTGTATTGTTCTTGTAGGCATACATTTATATATTTCCATTATAACTGTTTTCCTTTTTTGCCTTTTTGTCAAAAATCTGTTTTTTAATGTGTTAAACTTACAACATTTTGTTACCCTTCTTTTCTTCAGCGACAGTTTGTTACCCTTCTTTTTTTCAACAACAGTTTGTTACCCTTTATTAAACAATAATAAAGTCAATAGAAACCATACATATAAGGTTCCACACAGAATTAGGACATATATCAAAATCGCAGTTAGATGTCACATTCTATCGAGCTTTTAATGCGCGTTTAGGTAAATACATGTTTCAATCTTTGTATCATCACTTGTAAATACCATGACTAAAATTGTGATATTTTAATATCTTGTTTTTCTCAAATGATGAGTTGTTGTACATGGGTTTTTTCGCGGTAAAAGTAAATTTAGATAATTATTCAATTTGTGCATGTCATGATCAACCTTTAAGTCGTTTCATGTTAAGTCTCTTGTAAGGTTTGAGACCATCGTCGATGACAGCATCATGATTGGGGGACGTTGGTCACCAGGGGCGGACCCATTAACGTTTTAGAGGGGGGTGTCTGCTCCGGTCACTAAGTAATCCCATAGAGCCTTTCGATCACCAACTAGACAATCAACTAAAATAAATGGTTGAAACAAATAATTCAATAGATGATTGAAACATATGGTTAGAAAACCATTTGAAAAACAAATGGATTATAAAACAGTTTTCTTTTGTCGCTATTTCTAACTTTTTCTTTTTGGTTACTTTTAACTTCTAAGGCTGTTAACCAAAAAAAATCTAAGCTCCGTCACTTCATTTTTAACCGCCAAATATATTCTTACCACATTTTTTTTTCGGTCAAATTCTTACCACATTGATAAAACTACCAGTGGCGTAATATTACATGCAAGGCGACATTTAATTTCTACCAAAGACAAGTACTTTATGCTTTAGTTAAATTGTATGTTATCAACATTTTAAAAAAATCTACATACACTATTTAAAATCTCTGACAATGATCAATTTGGTCAACTGACAAATTTATTTGACCATCAATATTTAAAATCAACCGTAATTTTTTTTATAAATGTAGATGTAGAAATTTGGGTATTTTATGGTTTTATGTATTTTCCGTGATTTATTTTTTTAAGTCGCCTTTTTACTTTTTCTTGTGTCTACAAGAAAAATAAAAACTTAAAACCATGTAATTGTATTGTACTTTGGCCATTAATTCAGTGTATTATAAACCCAAAGCAATGGGAAAAGAAAGACAAAAAAAGACTAGAACAAGATATTATTCTTAATGTTTCATTATTCGAATTCAAATTCATATATCAGATGTCGGCGACAAAAATAAAATAAAAATAATGATTGATTATGAAATAATATTGAATTTGATTACTGTCTTTCTGACTAATTAATTATTAAACTCATATAAAAGTAACACTTTCATTTCTACGGGTTTGTCGTTGTCTAGTGAATAGTGACAGTCGGAATGTCTTTGTTCGTCATAAGAGGGAATAAAATGAAAATATAGCAAAGACAAGGTGGTGGTATGTTGTGTTGATAATGGTTTGAAAATGAAATAAAAATATCAATCTTATTTTGTATAGAAATATATATATATTAATAATTCATACTACAAGTGATGCCTGCATGCAGATTCCAGAGTATTATTGAATATAGAGCCTTGACGTGTTTACTTTTTGCTGGCTTTCTACGAACAAATGATTTGATTCCCAATTTCCCAACGACAATGACGATGAACTGATGATGATAACAATATAAATTTTTTCTTACAATAGTACTAACTAATTTATTCGATTCCGATCATATATATAATACAATAGATTCAACAATGTGAAATGTTAAATCCAAAAGAAGCTTGTGATATTGTTAAGGTGTATAAGTTTCTAACTCAAAATTAATTGATAATGTTCATTTTCGTATCCTATATAAGATATTCTTTACATGCTCCCTCGAGATTATGGTTTTTCTAACCATTGATCTCGACATTATTTCATTATAGGATTAATTTTAAGTTTAATTGGTTAAAATCGATCGGGCCTCTTTTGATGGATCGGATCGATTTCAGTTCGGTGATGCAGCGTGTGTTTGGAATCTGATATCATGTTAAGTTTTATGTTTTTCCAACTTAAAACCAATTAAATATGAGTATATTGATTTATATCTTTATATGTTATTTATGGTCCCTTCACACATTAAATGTGGAATATTATTCATAGATATATGTGTATTTTTTTCTTTTGACTGAACAATCGCATTAGGAATTTATTTACGACAAGAACTTTGAAATTTTATCAAGAGAAAAAGAACTTGGTAATTTTCCCCTTGAAAATAATACTGGTTACTTTATCGAAGTATATATGACATGTAATTGTCGTCCACAGTCGTTGACATGGAAATGTAATTGTCTACAGTAACCATACACGTGGGTCTCACGTGCACCATCTGATGATTTCAATCAGTGTGTGTTTTTGAGAGAGACCGGAGAGTCCGAGACGGGTTGATATACTAGTATCGGAGAAACGTCGTCGTTCGAAGTTAAATTCGAGGAAAGTTCTCATTTCATTTTCTAAACCAAATATTTTAGCTATCCCATGTGTGAAAAATTATCGGCAGTCATCTCAAAACGGACTAGCTGCTAAATACGACCGCAAATACTGATGATTAGGTGTGATTAGTGCTCAAATGTGTCTTAAATCTTAATCACCATAATATGGGAAAATAATTGTATACTCGAATATTGGTTAGCGACGGGAATGGGCCCACCATGGGAGAAAATAAGACAAAACATCGCCTACCAAAGTGTAAGAGAATATCCTTTATGGGTCCCTTGATTACGTCATCATGGAATAGAACCTGAACCAGAAATCGCCTGTCCATCTTTGTTTCCTTGTGATTGTTTTTGCGTTTATTTGTTTCTCGTTAAACCACTACGAGAACATGCAATTATTTCAAGAAATGACAGGATTATTTAGGTTTACTCCAGCTTCTTTAGAAAGCATACCCGCTTTAAATTGATAGATCTATATTACACAAATACAGTAACAACTAGACATAGTTTGCACAGCAAGATAATGATTAGGAACGCCTATGATCTCGATTGATCTCGTTTCATTTTCTTCTTGGATTTGTTTTTTTGGTGCTTTTTGGGTATCAAAAACTAAACTGTAGCTCATACAAAATACAAACAACTCCAATAGCTAGAAGCATTGCTATGATGTGAGGGAAACAAAGAAAACAAAAACATTGCTATGAATTATGATGCATTAATTTATGAAACAAAATTAATTACAAGGCTTGTTTAGTTTTCAGAGATACAATAATGGTGCTCATAGGCAATTGCTGAGGCTGGGATCATCACGTGCATTGTTGATATACCTTCTTTTTCTCTCGTTTATCTAAGTTTGAACAGCTAACTATAATGGAGAGAGCCAAAACTATTAGTGCTTTGTTGATTATAGTTTTGGCTTGCTTTATCTTTTACCCATTTAATAAATTAATGATCTTTTTTTCATTTCTCAGATTCGCAAACCGGTGCATAAAGACTTGAGTTTTACATATAGGAGAATCGGAGATGATGCTCATACGGCGCCCTTACCTGTTGGTCTGGGTATAAGTCGTTCGAGCCTATATTAACTAGTTTAGTTGCTTAATTAAACTACACAGGACCAATAGTGAAAACAAAACTACATAGGTTCATAGTCTATCCTTGTTAGTACTACTAGCTAGAACCACAGCAAAAATACCGTGATTTTTTTTTTAGGATGAGTAATATTACCGTGATTTAACTCAATCTATGTAGTTTACCTCAACTGTCGAATCATCCTTTAATTTGTTAACTAATATCTATAACATTCATTTAAAAATCGAAAAAAAAACATTTGTTCAGAAATGAAATAAATTAATAATAAAAATAGTCAGTATTCATCTCGGAGAGAGAGGAGACAATTAGGACTTCATATTCGACGGTGCTAGTTCGTCTAAAACCAAAAGCGACGTTACAGACTAATCAATATCAATGATAATTCAAGGTATGATTTGTTTTTCGGGTATAATTTGTTTTATTCAACAAAAATTTAATAACCAAAATAAACTTAAACAAAGTAAGTATTTGCTTTTAGAGATTACAGCCGGATCTGTTTACGAAAAGGTATGTATTTTTAAAATATGCCAACTTCCTCTTATTTTGTAATGATAACCTTCAAATTGCTCGCTACCTCTCTTCGGCTCCATATGTTAATTTGTATGTTTTTTAAATAAATATTAATTTGAATGTTCGTTTATATTATTCAAAAACTTATGTTGTTGCCATGATTATATATGCATATTTGTATACGTCGCATTTATCATTTGACTATGAATCAATAATGACACAGAGAATCATTAAACAAACCAAATCGACATCGATCACTGAAAGATAGTTTTTTTCCCATGCATGTAAGCAATAATTGTGTACTTTTTTATATACTTTATCTTTTCGTGTGTTTGTGCAAGTGTATGTGTATCTCAGATGAATTATTAACGAGAAGAAACAGAGACAGAGACGGCAGGACAGAAAGCAATAAAGGAGTCTCGTGAATGCCAATATGCACAAGCAAATTTCTCATTATTAATGAATTCTATGGGTGTTTTTGCGATCGACCTTCCAAACTGCTCTTATCCCACACTGTTTTGTGGTGCATGTGAAATGAAGTTATACTGAAGTTTAACCGTTCAAAGCATAAATATATGGCGGCTTAATCATATACATCTAGACCGTTTTAAACAACATTATTAGAACAATGGTTCGTATTTTGATTTTAATAATATTTCTTTATATAGAAGAAAACTTTTTATGTATAGCGAATTTTGTGTAGTTAGTTTATGATTTTAAATGTACTTCAAGCATCAAAATTTCGGTAGAGATTTAGTTCCCACAAGAATCATATTTGAAAGTGTGATAGAAACACCTATTTTGATTTAACAACATTATATGGTTAAAAAACAAACATTATCTGGTAAATTAAGCAGAAGTGTTATGCTCTTTTAATTTCAATATTTCTCAAAACTAAAAGTTATAATAGTAATGTTTGTTTTTACTATTACAATATAAGGAGGAGAAGGTCCCACATGAGGATAGGTAGGGATCGCTGACGCTGAGAGCCGCCCAAACGTTTCTGGTGGCTGAGGAGGAAAGCATCATGTTGGTCAGTTGGGTCATTGAAGGCAGTTTCTTTCTTTACTTTATCCAGAAATTATCGTTTCCGCAATTTCTTATGAATCAATTAAAACAAAATTTAGTTAATGTGGTTGACAACAAAACTAACTAAATTTTTCCAGATCATAAACCAAACAGTATTTTTTTTTGGAATATATATGGTTCAACTTGGTTTGCTACTACCAAACTAAGTACTTTCAAATCATTAACTACAATTTTCAAAAACGAGGTTAAAATAATAAGATATAAATCTGAAAAATCTTGTAATAATTAAAAATGATAAAAAATTAAAATGAAATATTACTTTGGTACGAATATTCGGCTACGATAACAATTTTCACGATAATGTTTTTGTATATTTGGCATTTAACATCATTTTGTTTCTATAATGACTCTTGTAAATGTTTGTTTTAAAAAAAAAAAATTTAGCATTTATTGATTGAAATGATTGCCAACAAAGAATCGTTTTTTTAATACTCCGTGAAAATGGTAATATTCGGCTATATATGGACTATGGAGTATCTCACAATTTTAAAAACCAAAAGCATAATACCCGTCGTGAAAATGATAAGATAAGTAGATAACAAAAGTATAACAAAAGTATAACAAAAGTGATAACGATGAGAAAAGTAGATAGTAGTATAACTGTATAGGAAAACAGCTTATGTACGTATTTTCTTTTGTGAATAATGATTTGCATATACGTCTGTGTTACACTTTCGTGTGTTGTTTAACTATACAAATTATTTATACTCAAAAAGAAAAAACGGAAAAAAGAAAAACTATACAAATCATACCCACAGCGCCACACGTGTCAAGCGAATGAGTTGGAAAAGGACTTAGAGGATAATTATCTTTGTCCTTGGTTGTTTTACGTGTTTTATTTTAAAATGATGTTATATTAATTTTGGTTCGATTTATAATATTTAATATATTAATTTTATTTTCAGAGGCAAAAGCGTAAAGAGCAAAAAATATAGTAATGTTTATATATATATATATATATATATTTTCCTGTGTTAGTAGTTGCAATTTATATTCTAACTATCATATAATATCAGTAATCGCAAATTTTTTTCATTTGAGACTGGACTATTGAAGATATTTTTTGCTTGCATTCCTTAGATATGCCTCTTATAATTGATGTGTAAGTCAAATGTTGTATTAGATTGTAGAAAATCATATTTAAATAATTTCTCTTAACAGTTGGATACAAATCTTATCATAGTACTATTTCTGTAGTTTTTAAGTGGATCCTTAGGACCTTATTAAACCCTATTAGTTAGAAATGAGAAGGATGGAAAGCCTCTACAGCTTCTATTTTATGAAGTTATTCAGTAATGCTATTTACAAAACAGTATATTTTAGCGGATAACTTCTATTTAAGATAAGATTATACTTGGTCTTCACCAAACCAGTCTTCACTTGCTCATGAACCACAAGATATTGTCTTATGTATTTTTTCATTCTTTTTTTGGTTATAACACAATTCAAAAACTACTCTCGAAGTGAAGTAGAAAAGAACTTCACGTTTACCTTCCATCTTCGTGTACAAAAGACAGAGATGAAAGTAGAGAACTGTAGAATCAACACATAAGGGTCCACAAGGACCACAACAAGTAGAAATCATTAAACAAAAATAAAAGAAAATTTTGAAGGAATCTATGGAAAATTATCAGGTCCTACATTAAGAACCATTTTTCTTATAAATTTTTAATTTATATAAATACAGAAACTTGATTCATTGAATATGATTATAATGATATTTCCCTCAATTATCATATGCAAATGGTAGTAAGTAGGCAGTCAACGAGAGAGTTAATAACTTTCCAATAAATCCTTATCTTATACCAAAGACTATAGAGGAAGAATAGTAAATTCTTATCGCAACCGGTCATTGAAGGACACGTGTCGTCATTACTATATCGACAAACTCGAAACCGCCACAAGGATTTTCTTCGCCACCTGTCAGTCAGTGAAAGGAGGTTAAATTGTATGTAATTATCGCTCTCTAATAAGGGTATTTACGTAATTGAAATGTCGTTAAGATCTATATAAAGACTAGTCTTTTCGAGCTCTTATCCGACGGAAAAAAAGAAAATTAAGATTTGAACTCTGTAAACGAGTTTCGTGTTTTAGCTCAAAATTTGTTTGTAAATCTTCCTCTCTGAATTTTGAGAAGAAAAAAGGAGAAAAAAAAATCGTTTGAAGGGAATGCAGAGAGATGGTCGGAGCAACGCCGCTGAAGACTAAGCTGTGCGATCGGTTTAACCGATCAGTCGGCGGCAGGAATTGCCACCGGAAACACGTCGAGGACGGGTGATCCAATTCAAAAAACTCTCGAATTCTCCGAAGATCGAAAACCCGTAAAACTTTTTTTCTTTTTTCTTTTATTTTTCAAAAAATCGTTGTAAAAAATTATGGTCGGAGCAAAACCGGTGAAAATGGTGGAGAATGGATCTGACGGTGGTGCAAGTAACAGCACAGGGCTGCTTCACGGCCGTTACGAGCTAGGTCGACTTCTAGGTCACGGAACATTCGCGAAGGTGTACCACGCGCGTAACGTACAAACCGGAAAAAGCGTGGCGATGAAGGTCGTTGGGAAAGAGAAAGTGGTGAAAGTTGGGATGGTTGATCAGATCAAACGAGAGATCTCAGTGATGAGGATGGTGAAGCATCCAAACATCGTCGAGCTTCACGAAGTCATGGCAAGCAAATCAAAGATCTATTTCGCCATGGAGCTCGTTCGAGGCGGTGAGTTATTCGCTAAGGTAGCTAAAGGAAGATTACGTGAAGACGCAGCGCGCGTGTATTTCCAACAACTGATCTCAGCCGTTGATTTCTGCCATAGCCGTGGAGTTTATCACCGAGATCTGAAACCTGAGAATCTCTTGTTAGATGAAGAAGGGAATCTTAAGGTGACTGATTTTGGTCTCTCTGCTTTTACTGAGCATTTGAAACAAGACGGACTTCTTCATACAACTTGTGGAACTCCGGCGTATGTTGCGCCGGAGGTTATATTGAAGAAAGGTTACGACGGAGCAAAGGCGGATCTGTGGTCTTGTGGTGTTATACTCTTTGTGCTTCTTGCTGGTTATTTGCCTTTTCAAGATGATAATCTTGTGAATATGTATCGGAAGATTTACAGAGGAGATTTCAAATGTCCTGGTTGGCTTTCTTCTGATGCAAGAAGACTTGTCACGAAGCTTCTTGATCCGAATCCGAATACAAGAATCACTATCGAAAAGGTCATGGATTCGTCTTGGTTCAAGAAATCAGCTACGAGATCAAGAAACGAACCAATCGTCACCACTTTAGCCACAACCACTGAAGAGGATCTTGATCTCTCTGTGCACAAGTCGAAAGAAGAGACGGAGACGCTAAACGCTTTTCATATAATCGCGTTATCGGAAGGGTTTGATCTGTCGCCGTTGTTTGAGGAGAAGAAGAAAGAGGAGAAGAGAGAGATGAGATTTGCGACTTCTCGTCCAGCGAGCAGTGTGATATCGAGTTTGGAAGAAGCGGCGAGAGTTGGGAATAAGTTTGATGTGAGGAAGAGCGAGAGTAGAGTTAGGATCGAAGGGAAAAAGAATGGCCGGAAAGGAAAATTAGCGGTGGAGGCGGAGATATTCGCGGTGGCTCCGTCGTTTGTCGTCGTGGAAGTGAAGAAAGATCATGGAGATACTCTCGAGTACAACAACTTTTGCAGTACTGCTCTCAGACCAGCTCTCAAGGACATTTTCTGGACCTCTACACCTGCTTGAATTTGAATTCTTATGTGTTTTAGTTCCTGTGTTGTGTAATATATTGTTGGATTCTAGATTCGATTCGTGGTTCTTGTTCTTGATTCTTAATGTGGATCGTAGGAAATCTCTAAGTCTTTTGCGTGTTTTGGGTCTTGGCCGATTTGTTGCGTCACGAAGCAGAGAGTGTTGTGTGTGTGCCTGTGTGGTATAGAATGGTTGTCTTAAAGATTCCATTATCAATAAATGATATTTATGACTCTTTAAGAATGTTCAATAGTCATTTTTTATACATACGCATCAATGTCTTTTATTTTTCTTTTGCACGTCTCTTACATTGGAATGATTAGGACATCGTCTCTTTGAACTCTCTCTATTTTGGGTCCAATTTATATGTGTGTATTATTGATTCATATAATACTCTCTAAGATTCATGTGCATATTGAATTATTGATTTGAGTTGAGTGTCGACATAAGTCCTTTAATTTCTTCTACTTTATTGAGTCTTTTAGGCTTTTAGCCTAACCTCATCAGAACTCTCAAACATTCACAACAACTTGCAAGATTAGCAAATCATCAAATTACTTCAGTCACTTAACAATAGCGATTAGAGAGAGCTTGTGAAGTATTTCAGTCAAGTCAGTAAATTATGTCATATCACATATGACACTAGCAATTTGATTAGCTTAAATTGGTGACGATTGCATGATTACCGATAAGATTTATTTTTCCTTTAAAAAGTTGATTAAAGTGACAAGTATTAATTGATCTGTTGAAAAGAAAAATAGTGGAGTAGAAAAGTAGATGGGTTCAGATGAATATGAAAGGAAAAAGGAGGATGAGGTGGGCTGCAAAACAAATGTGGAAGTTGCGTGATTGGGATGGATGTTTCATGAACCTGATTAATATATATTATCTCTTTTACATTACATTAATATAATTTCGTTATCATATCAAACATTTGATTTATAATCTGTTACACAAAATAAATAAGCTCTTTCACCGGTCTATCATCTATGAAGTTGTATGGACACAATTTGATGATTATCAATCAATCAACCAACCCGTCGATACTCTCGGGATGGTTCCCGTATCATATATTTGTATGGTTTACTTTTTGAACTTTAAGGGATAATATCATATATTTTAAAGTCGAATAGGGTGAGACTAATTGATTGGCATATACATCCACATGTGTTTTAGTTATTTTTAATGAGACGAGACATGATGAATATGATCACCAAGATATTGGCTTTTGTTCTGTCCACAGAACTTGAAAAGCTACGACATGTGAGGACCGTTGAAACCTTCTCCATGTGGTTTCTTATCCACTCTTCTTGAAATCGAGACGATCCAAGTTCCAAATAGTGACACCTAAACAAATGACTTTGATGCAGAACAAACAGATATATATATATACACGGAACAAATAGATTAAGGGAGTATAGTTAGTGTTGAGTAGTGAAAGCAGAGAATAGATGAAGTCAGTGCAAAACCAAATATTACTATTAGTGAAGAATGAATAAAGTGAGTAGTCAAGAACAAATAGAATGGTGATTACAAGGTGTCATTATAATAATTATCAAACTTTAACATTTTTTTTTAACTTTTTCAAAATAAAATTATACTGGTCGATAAAACTAACTCATACATTTTTCAAAACTTATCTGACCCTTTCAAAACTAAAAAGAAAAAAATACCAACAAAAAAAAAGACAAAATACACTGATGTAGTATGTAATAGTCAAATCAAGTGTTCAGAAAAAATTTGATCGATCTCATGCATTATCTCATACTTGGATTAAAAATTATCAAAACCTTCGTCGTGTAGATCAACGAGCCTGATATGTCTCACGTGTGTGTTAATATATTGTTGTTCATCGGCGGATTAACACAATTCAACTTGCATGTTGGTGAGGCGTAAAGGGCAAAGAAAGATCGAGGGTTAGATTAACACAAAACAAATGGAGTTCTCTTTTCTGTCATTGCGCTTCGGTGTAAGTGTGTAACACATTCGCATCTTGCCAATTTATTAAAGTTCCAACAAATATCTTCGGAAATATTATAAGGGAAATAATAGTGTCGGAATTTTCTTTAGTTTATTAGTGGTTGAATCTTTTTAATTTTATTTTCATAATTACATTGGTTGGGCTGTTAAACATATGCATGTGGAATCTCTGGGACTAACATATTAATTAGTCACAAACTTGCCACTGATATGATTTAAATTAGTGATAGCAATTAACTAAAAACAAGAATAATCACTGTACAAATATGATAGGAGTAAATCCAAAATGTTAATTAATAAGTAGTACTTTATTTCTTCTCACATGGGTTATATCTCAAACATAAAGCATTAAGCATATCGCTTCGCTTTATTTGATACGATTTGTTCATATTACTTTCTCCGGTATCAATTATCCAATCCCAGAAAGTTCAAAGAGAAAAATAGAAATGGAATACAGCTTATTTAAAGTGTTTCTGTATCAGTGTATCACATGTGTATAATGTATGAGTGCCTTTTGTATTGGGGTTTCAATTCAACATGGATGGGATATTATATTGGGCAAAACATTTTTCTCTAGGAAACAAGTATTTCATTGTATGGTTGTGGCATCAAGGAAAAGTTCAATTAATTTGTTACTCCTTGTTTCATTTTATTTGTTGTTTTAGGTTTTAGCACACAAATTAAGAAAACATTCAAATTTTTTTTTTTACCCTTTATTAATACACTAAACAAGTTTTTTCATTGGTTATCATATTAAAATAGTAGGGGTAATAAAATAAATTTTATTTAAAATTTGTATTAAAAACCCAAAACAACACTTATTTTGTAACAAAAAAAACCCTAAAACTACAAATAGAATAAAACAGAGGGAGTAGGTGATAGATATTTATGAGTGTAGAAACATGTTTTGTTATGATATGTGAAGTTTTATTTAATTACTTAGAATAATCGAGTACTATTTCGGTGAGAGTTAGGGACCTTGGGGTCAGGTCAATGTCAATAAATGATGTTTATTTAATTTTCCGTAGATGCAACTTAGTGTTTTAAAATAAATAAACGCAAAATTTTAATTAACTATTAAAAATACTAAACCAATCTAATAAAATTTGAAAATTCCTAAAAAAATTTAAAATTCGTATAAATGATTATGTTAGGTTGACTTTTGAAAGCGTTTTGTTGACGCCAACAAAAAAAAGCGTTTTGTTGACTATTAAAAATGTGTTCTCCTTAAAAAAATTAGCCGAAACCCTCAAGTCCACTTAACAAAGATCATTATGTGAAAATTGTGGCTGTTTGAGGGGATATTTGCAAAAATAACTCAAAAGAAAACGCGGGACTTGAGAGATAATTCCTAATTAGGCCTCTTTAAGATTTGTTGACTGTTGACATATCCTTATTTGAGCCCAAATATTGGGCTTGAACTAATCGAGTAAACTTGAGCCAATTTCATTTTTTAATTGGATTGAAGGGATCATCGATCATATGGTTTTAGTATCCGAGGTTGAAGGGATCATCGATCAGGCCACAACATAGTTACCTATGTTACATGGAATTAGAAGTGGGTATGCGGAAGTAGAAACGTTTAGAAACGTATAAACATTTTTTTAAAAAAAATTAGGAAGTGAGTACGTATTAAAAGTGTATATATACATAATAAACATAAAACCATAGTAAAATAAAATGTAAAACAAAATATCCAATACATAATTTGTAAGAACAACTAGTTCACAAATCACAAGAATATGATATGTTTCAAATTTCTAACTTATAAATTTTAGAATTACCTTTAAGCTTCTTCTAATTTAAAAATCACTAGTTAAAGTAACAATTTTTTTTCACATTCTACACTTCTCGTCTCTTTTGTTTCTTTATTAACTAGAGTTTTAAAATTGTATGGTCTTAAAAAAAATGGGCAACAAAACAAATTATAAGCCCACAAAATAATTGTTATTTGTTTAATTTTGTTTTTTCAAAACCGCTTTCGATTAACCCCGATCACGCTTCTGATTTGGAATCGTCCGCTTCTTTGCCGCTTCTAAATACCGAAATTTTGGAATCACGCCTCCGAGGCGATTCTGAGCGCTTCCACGCGCTTCTGTTTCTGCTTCTGCTTCCGTTTCCGCTTTTGCTTCCGAAACGAGAAACATAACATTTTGAGCGATTCCATGCAACATAGATAGTTACATAAAGCCGAGTCACTCGACCGAATAACTTATGGCAATAATACATTTATCAATTGTCACTAATTATGAGACAGAACCTAAACTCGTCGTTTTGATTACTGTAACAAAATATAGACAGAACCTAAACATATTGTTTGCGTATCTTTTCATTATCACTAAACGGCACAAAATTTAGGACTTCTCAAATTTTTGGGGTAATCTTTTAGAGTTTGGTTTTTGGTTTTACCCGTTTTGGAGAAACTGAGACACAATGTAAGAAAAAATCAAACCGGGCCAGTTTCTTGCTCGTCGGATAAGTTTGATTTTCGGTCCATTGAACATATACTGGCACTGTACAAACAAGCATGTTATGAGACACATGTGATGCAGTTTGCTTAGTCCACTAAAATATTTTTTTCTCACACGTTAAAAATTATATATAGAGAAAGTGAGACATACCAAGATAGAAGTGGTACAACTTGTCTGTGAAAGAACAAAAATAAAGGGAAATAAAACGTGGACAAATGAGATGTAGAAAACTGCGGAGTATAAAGTTACTAAAAAGAAAAAGTGATCTAGCTTTTGAGTTTTCATAGCTAGTTTTCTTCTTTCCCATCATCATCCTTCATTTTCTCCAATTTGCTCCCTTCTTTTATTTGAATTTCTCCCCTGTATTTATGTGTAGAAACGTAACAGTGTCACAGTTTATTTTCCTAAGCGAAGACAAAATTTATCACGTGCGAAAGAATCCAAGGAGTACTTACTTGTGCTATTGACATACTGCATACATAATATTTATAGAAGCATCCTAATCCTGTGTTTATCACGAGATTAATGTCTTTACATTAGATTTCATGAATGATATTCACAACTTGTTTTTTAATTATATATACGTTGGTAATCTCTCATAATATGTATTAAAGTTATGGGGTAGGACAGTAAGGGAAAATAAGATTGTACCATTAAATGAGTTATTTATTTTAGATGAAAATATATATTTATTGATTTTATATTGTTTATGAGTCGATCAATCAAATTAGTTAATTACAAAGTTTCCATAGTTAACCACAAGTCGTACAGTGTACTATGTACTAGTATCAGTAATTCAGTATGTACCATGGTCTCGTTATAGCTGTTATTGTTTCAAGTCGATAAAATGATTAAAAAAAGCTTCGATACTCGAAATCTATATTTTAAGCAGAGGCTAGTAGAAGAACTTCTTCACTTGATTTGATGGTGTAAGTTTAGATTTCCAACATTTTAAAAATTCTACTACTTTTTACTCCTCTACATTTAGTGATGTTGGTGACATAATCACTGAATGTAATCACAATTACGTAGTATAAATTTTTGTATTCTATATTGAATTGCATATAAATGTCAATATTCCAAGATTCTTTGATTTATCAATAAAAATAATAGAAAAATACATAAATGATTATCATAGTTTTGATATTACTAGGAAGAAATGGGAATGTAAAACCTGAAAAAGGAGGAAGATAAGCCGATAAGGATTTCGATAAGGATCCGATAAGATTGAAAATCCATACTAATTAGTGGAAGTGTACAACTGTACAATGTACCAACGCCATTAATGATGGAATTTTCAGTATAAATATTATTCGGAGTTAGTGGAAGTGTTTTCACTGGCATCAATTTATCTGACGTAACTAATTAATTAAGATAAAGAGATGTACTAACAGACAATAAAAAAGACTCATCATGATTAGTGTCCAAAAAGGGAATTCTAAATCTGACCCAATTAAGAAAGAACAACACTTTAAAACATCTATTAACCTAATAGGTGTTCATTCATCGATAGAAATCATAGAATGATAACATAATTCAAGTTTCCTAAACCATATACATTGGATAGACTCACTCATTAAAAATCTAAAAAAAAAGAAAACAAAATTTCATAGTTAAAAGGTTAATTAGTTTCGTGGAGTCTTTATTTTTCGAAAATGTTACAAATCAACGGTTGGTGTATCCTTTAAGCCAATCGACCATTGAGGTTAGAGAAGTAACCACATGGTCTAACAATTTAGCATTATCTTGAAAACGTGTAGATGGTGGTGGTTGTTAATTTGTTATAAACCAAAAGTGTCGACAAAATCTCTACTCCAAAGTAGATATGAGCCTTGGAAATGTTGTGTATAAAGCATTTTGTTTGTTTTATTTGACAACCCATCATCAAAGTAGAACAAATGTTAACACAAATTAATAGGAAAGAAAAGTAGGTTTGAATTTATTGAGGAGTCGTCACGGATAAGAATTTTTCGTCGGCTGTGTTACACACGCGCCACCCTTTGAAAAGATAAAGACCCATTTTGTTACAGATTTGACCCAGCAGGTATGTCTTTTGTCCAATCAATGTAGGACACGTGTCGAAAATCCTCTAACCCCCTTATAACAAAACATCATGTCTCTCCTCCATTTTGGAAAGTAAAAACCAAAAAGTTAAAGAAATTAAAAGAAAATCCACAATCTCCGTAATCTTGGAACCCTTTCTCGCCCTTGTTTGCTTTATAAACCGACTGGTTCGCCATTACAGTCATATGCAAAGAAGACGAAAACAATACTCATCAAACAACGAGATCTCCGAGAATTGAGGATTTCGAGTTTTTTTTTAGGGTTTGGAGAGATCTGTGAGAAGGGTAGAAGAAAGTTGAGTCCTTGCAGAGAGAGAGAAATCCAACTAGAATAGGTTTTTATTTGAATGAGTAGTAAGAAGAAGACAGAGAAGGTGATTGAAGAAATGCAACAGAGAGAACTGACAGAAGAGAGTGAGCACATGCAGGCACTGTTATAATGTCTATAACTTTGCGTGTGCGTGCTCACCTCTCTTTCTGTCAGTTGCCTAACCCTCTCTTGCTTTCTCTCTCCCCTCTCAAATTTCTTTAGACATTTCCTTCTTATCTTATCATTTACCTTCTTCTTCTTATCATCTCTTTTGTTGTGCACTTGGCTCGTGATGTGGACAAGACAAATGCGTTTTCATTGTCATAACTTATGTGTGTTTTTCTTCTTCTTCTGTGTGGAGTATTATTGTGTTGAAGTGGGTGCTTGCTTACGCATAAGAATGTTTTAAAGCATTTTTGGTGGAGAAAAGCTCAGATTTTTATATTTGGATTTTTTTGTATAATAATAAATGTTAATTGATGGTTGGTTTCTTCTAGTGGATCTAGGGAAAGCTCGAGTTTTGATGATCATGAGAAACTCAAGCGGTACACATTCTTCTCAACGATTAATTAACTATTGATTGTCTCTTTGTCTTTTTTGGATGTAATCTGAACAGCTACATGCAAGTGAACCTCGGATTATGTTTTTTTCTTTCTTCTTCTATCTTCCTTTTTTTTCAGAAACTAGAAGTGGATCTCAGGTTTTAGCAGAAGCCATAGTTAATGATTGAATTCGTGTGTATGATGATCTTTGGTTGATTCTATTTCAGGCACGCCCTCGTTGTGTTCCGTTTTAATGGAAACATGAAATTTTTCTCTGACCAAGTTGGTAATGAAGCACTGAATCCAGCTGTTTGTTCTTAAAAAGTCTTTGATCTATAATTTCCTTTTTTGTGTTAGGTTTGTACGGATTAATGCGAGTTGGCATTGAAGTATGTCTTGGAGTTAATGTGATCAGGTATTAGGTAGAGATTCACTAACTTGATTTCTTTGCTAGTTGAGATCCAAAAGAAAATTTTGAACCCTATACCTAATGCTTTCTGTTATCCCTTTTCCTTTCAAAGTTTCTTTGTTTCTTGCTTCTGAATTTGCTAGGAATTTTTGTCCGCTGCTTCGTTTTGGGTGTCTTATGGTGCCTAAGGAAAATATTGTTTTCTATTAATATGGTTTATCTCTTATGGTGCCAAAGGAGTTTTATAAATGGTATTTTCTACTGTGTTGAAACAAATAATGATATTTTCTACTGAAATCGTTTATCTTTTGCTGCCAAAGGAGATAAAATCTGTTATTTCTACTAAAATGATAGATCTACTTAAGTGTCGGAATTATTTATATTTCCTCTGATATTACTCTTGTTGGTTTGATATTTAATATTTTTTTGTGCTGGTTAAGTTTATCTTTTCCTGTATTTTGATGAGTTTTATCAAAATCTAAGTGCTTTGATAGTAGATACCTAGTTTTGATCACTTAATGCATTATAATGGGGTTAAGCAAAGGCATGAGTTGTTTTTTCCTGGAGAATGTTGGCTTCATGGCTTGACAAAAGGAATTAGCTTTTTCTAATCTTGGGTTAACCATTTAAGTAAGAAAAGTATTTGTGTTGTTTGTGTTGATGAAATCAAATTGTGAATTGATTTACTGGAGACGTATAAATGCTATAACTGCTATGTTTTCTACTGAAATGGTTGATCTTAAGTTACCTGATTGACGATATCACATCTGATGTTATTCTTTGTTGGTTCGATCTCTTACTTTGTTGTCTAAGTTTATCCTTAATGTTTTCCGAATAAGGTTTTATTCAGATACTCGTTCTTGAATAATTTAATGTGTGAGTTCAAATAAGCATTACACTTCAGAATCTGAGAGAGATAGAGAGATAATTATGTTCATAAACCCTCTGGGAAGATTCTAAATTTTATCTTGTTTTGTTTTAGAATATCATGTTATCATGGATTGAATGTAGAGGCAGATCTAATGATAACTTTGATATATAATGTGATGCTCCATCTGAGGTGTTAGACTACTATGTTGTCTTCCTTTCGTTACATGTTCTATTATAGTTGATAGGTAAACTACCACACAAAAAAAAGAAGTGTTAGACTACTATGTTATTGTGTTCATGTGTAAGCTTTCTGGTAACTCTAGAGACAATACCATCTTAGAAAAAGTGTAGTTCACTGCCTTTTGTAATACTTATGGTGCAAGTGAGTTTACTATAGTTGAATAAGATCTTGTTTTGTGGATTTGCAGACTTTCATCACTAAAAAACCAATGCAATTGAACATCCCGCAATCAGGTAAATCAATTATATAAGCATAGAGACATACTTTCCAATTTAGCAAGAGATTTCTAGCTCAAAGATTCTGGAGAAACATTTATGGGACATTTATTTCATTAGCACCGGTTGCTTCCACTTTGCTTTTTATGCTTGTCATTGTCCAATCGTTTGATTAGTAAAACGATTCAGTGGGTTTGTTGACTTGAAGATAAAGATTGGCAAAATCACTTGTTGGTTAACTATTCTATGATCACAAATGGTTCAGCTTCGTCACCCTTCCTTCCTTCATATAATATAAAATATAAAGTATTTTTAGGTATTCGGTTTCTTCTCTACTTTCTGCTGTCAACAACGTGATTCATGTCGATGGTGTCAATTCTTCTTCTGTAGTCCACAATGTGATTCTTCTTCTTAACAGTTTCCAAAGGGGTAAATAAAATATGTTCTCGTGGGTCAATCATGTTTAATTTAACATCATTGGTTGGTGTCATTTTGTATTTGGAGTGTAAAACTTTTGCCCTTTGTCAGAAAGTTACTGGTATGGAATTATGGATTGCTCTTGCCGTTGAGTCTTTCAATCGGGACACTAAGTGTTGAACTGAACAAATAATCACCAAACTAGATGTTAATATGAACAAGATATGTGGCATAATGATTTGTTGATAAATGATCATCCATTTTTAAATTCGATATAATGCGGACTAGTAGAACAATTTGGGTAGTTGGCCAATTTGTAGAATGGAGATTTTATAATTTCCGCAACAATTTAAGGTCATTGATAAAATGGATCAAAACCTTACCTAAGAGCCGAGTAGTTTAATGTTGATGTTTTGGTTATAATCAATCATACTCTAATATATACTGTATGTAAAAAGAATTGAAAAATCACAAAAAAGAAAGGGTGTGGTGTGGAGTTAGTAGCCACCCACTCGTTGAGTCAAACTGTGTCCCACACTTTTTTCTTTGTAAGCCTAATACTTCCAAACCTCGCCGTGATTTATTTTCCCATTAATGGCTTTTGGCTCAAAATAAATTATTCATAATAATTTTTCCTAGATTAACTTCAGACTATTTTTTTCGAGCAAATACAATAACTAACTGATTTTTGCTCTACTAAAGGAGGTTTTTTTTTTTTTTTTTTTTTTTCAAGTCTATACTAAAGGAGTGAATTTTTGCTATTTGGACGGATTCAGTGTTAAGAAATTGACTTAGGCAGAATTTAGATGGTACGTGGTGGACTATCGTAGCAGTTATATATTAGACAGACAGAAATAAAACTATCAAAATGAGATTTTACCTATCTAATGTAACTATCATATGTTTATACTACATAGCCTGGTCATCAAAACTTCGCCAATATTGCGAGTAATATAGACTGGTGAAATTAAACCTGCTCAGATGTTCATTTTATGGTCCGATCACTATAGATGTCTTTCGACCTCTTCGGCCTAAATGATAATCGTGGGCATATTTGTTAGACCGGACTGGATATGTGATAGAAAACAAAATACCCATTTTATACCCAATAAAACATTGCACAAATATTAGATTAATACTTATAAAAAAAAGGAGAGAAAACATGAGTGTGCCATTTGGGTGGTTTGTAGTTGGTTAACCAAAGTGTACGCAAATACGGTGTCGTATCCTTATTCTCTCTAAACCATCTTATCCCACTTGTCTCTATCTTCTCTTTTCCTTTCCACCCCAAAAAGGGAAAATGAAACGGCCGTTATCACGGCTTGGAAACGGATGGTGCATCTTTAACGGTGACCAACGACGAACCGTTACCGTTAGCAATTGTTGTAGTGGAGAGGTTAGGAGACAAAGGAACACCGGCATCTCCAACGAAGGGCTTACTAGGAGGACACGTGGCGGAGGAGATGGTAGAGGCTAAGGAGATGGGCATGAGGCAAAGACCTTTGCCTTGTAGATACTGCATGGCCGATCCCATGTCCTCTTCCATTAGCTTTGCCACTTGGTTCTCCGTCATCTTGGCCGCCGTCTGATTCTCGCCGGAGGGAGAAGTGTTTTCGTGGGACCCACCGGCATCCTGAAAATTAAACCAAAAAAGCAAAACCCTAAAGCTATGATGTAATCGAAGGTTTTGGAATTTGTTGGAGAGAAAGTCGGCACGCGTGCTCTGCCTTTTTTCTTCTTTTAATTTCTAGTTTTGTTTTTTACTCTTTTTGGACATCTTTCAATCGTGTTAGAAAGTCGGAACTACTTTTGATTTGTCTTTGACCAAAACTTTTTCCATAATTGAATTCCATTTTAATTAGTTTTTGCAATTAATCTCATTCTACGTTGGTATTGGTCATGTCATGAGTCATCCCTATTTGATCATTAAAAAAGTATTGAAAATAATTAACTGATGAAATGAGAAAAAATGTGAACCTGGACTTTTTTTCTCTCTATCTAATCAGATCCTTTAACATTTAAAATAATTAGAATTAAAGAAAAAAAAAGAAGAAGGAAAATAGTTGAAATTACCTCAGAGATTTGAGAAGAAACAGAAGCAGCACCTCCTAGTCTACTCATGCTTAGTACCTGCATACATAATTTACAATTCTAGTCCATTATTATTATATACCTTAACTGTACATTTATGAGGTGATTAAATGTTTTAACAACCCAAAAGATAAATAATTACAAGATAAAAAGGGAGAGGGAGCATAAGGAATTTTAGTTGCAGAGGCCCATATTCGATTACATATTGTAATGTCAACTCGAAGGTAAGAAGCTTCCAAATATAACAAGAATATATTTTAAATACTCATATTTTAAAACAAAAACTAGAGTAAGATTCACCTTGACTTGGAGCTGTAAGAACTTGACATAATCGATAATCTCATCGAGCATTGATGCTTTGTCTGTCTGTTAAATATTATTTTTAGCAATAAAAAAACCTTGTTAGCAATTCTGCATATGTTTATTACTATTTAATTCTTAGATAATTAATTAGCTAATCAGTGTTTAATCATTTGATTGTATAAAAGTCCAAAGCTCTAGATAACCTACTAAACTAGTAGCAAATTGTGGATGGGGTCCAAATTATGAACTTCAGAGTAAAACAAATCAGTGTAATTCATATGATTAACACATTATTTAATTCATGGACATGGATGATCAAAAACTCAGATCAATGACGATTCAACTAATTAATATACTAGTATCAGTTATAGACAACTGAAAAAGGTAATAATTAAAGTTACCTTATTGCCATTAGGGACAAGTTCTTGAAGGGATTTCATTCTTTCCGCTATTCTTTCTCTCCGTAACTGTCCCATAAATTTCAAAAATCACCTAAAAAAATGTATACTATTTTCTCGGAAACTGAAAGCGAATAAAGAGGAGAAACAAAAAATATCGAACCCGTTCGGCGATACTGTGAGGATCAGTGGCTTGACCTCTCCTAGCTCGGACTTTAGGCTTTGTCTGAGGCTGTGCCGTCGTACCACCGGTGGTGGTTGACGCCGTCGCCTGCGCCTGCGATTGCGTTTGACCTCCCGATCCCTAATGTTTTAATCACAAATTAACTACATTCAATAAATACTTTCTCATCTGTAGTATTCGGAAATGAGAGATAAAGTGGAGTATGAATTATGCCTGAGGGAGGTGGAAAGGGAGAGATCCGGGGGACAAGCCATTGAAGAGAGCGTCGTTTGGATGGTGATGAGACGACAAAGGCATCATAGTGATCTGGTTTCTTGAATCGGCGTCGTGGTGGTGAAATCCAGCGATGGCGGCGCAATCGGAGGTGGGAGGTGGAGCGTCGTCGAGGACGGAAGGCCAAGGAGTAGAGGAGAAGATGTGGTGGAGGAAGTCATCGTGGTCGAATGTTGCAGGAGATTGGAGATGTGGAGAAGATGAAGAAGAAGTAGTTAAAAGAGAGGAGTTCATAGCTATTGTTTTTTTTTTTAAGTGAGAATGAATGTTGTTGAAATGTAAACCAAGTTTAAGGCTTTGTTCTAAAGAGTGATGGGGGAATGATAATATTTGAAATTTGTAGGGTTCGAAAAGTTAAATACGTTTAGCAAATTATTTAAATTGTAACCATCATCGTCCTTGCTTTCCGGATATTTGCCTTCTTTTTGTGTTCTTTTCATTTCTTGATTTTTATAATCACCAAAAGAATTCGATCATTGATTGAAGTCACGATTTCTTCAATTAAAATTTTTTTTTGTTGATAATATTTATCACATTTTTTTGTTGCAGTAAGTACACCATTTTCTATAAAATATTTTCGTACTCGAATTGAAAGCTGAAAGGAATCAAAATAATTAGTTGAATTAACTTCACTCAAATTATTATGACTTTTTAGTTGTTTTTTTTTGTAAAACATGTATTTTTGATATAACGTATTTTATACAATTTTCAAAACGGACGTAGAACATAGTTTTATTTCAGACGATTTTGAAAACTTAAATAACTTTAATTATATTTATAATTTCGTCGTCAACATTTTGGCTAGATTTCATTTGGCAACAAAATAGTTATGGGTAACCAAGGACTGATGGTATAATGATGCGGTGAAATATCTTTTTTTTTTGTTAGGATTTAGATTAATTAGGTATCGATTCCATCAACTGCGGATCTACTGTTGATCTTTTTTTCCCTTGTAAATGTTGATCTCTTTCTTTATCACTGTTGACATGCAAATAATAAAAAATATCCAATTTTTTACATGTTTCAGTAATTACCTTTATTACCAACGAATATATATAGCTGGATGAACAATCTAAGAGTTCCTTACTCCACAAATGCAAGACTCTACAAGATAACCATTTGCAATGACAACTATTTAAATATATAAAATTTAGACATGTAGTATAAATGCATAAAATAATTATATCCATTTGGGTAGATTCATCAATGATGGTCTCTGGTTCATGATACTGATCTCTTCGATATTCTACTGTTTACAAATTGTCCCCAATATCACAAACATGCTATCCCCTTAGACGATACTCATCTAAAATGGAGTATAATATTTTTCTTTCTTCAAGGTTATAAACTCGCGCGGTTAAAGTTTCAGTCTATACTCTATACATATTTGTTTAGTAATAAATCAAAAAAAAAAAAGTTTAGTATAAAGATTTAACTGTCAAAGCTAAGCAAATAATATATGCATGATTAAGCACATGGGACATTCTGAGTCTTGCACAAACTCGCAAGAGGTAGAGATCGGCTTTAATACACTTCCTATTTATTAATTGCAAATGTTGGTGAGCATTGATGCACTACACAACAGATAAAGAAATATTATCTCATGTATTAGTATTATACTATGAGAATGCATGTACACAAAATTAATGCAATAATTAATTTTGTTTGTGCTTAATAATTATGTCTACCAAAATAATAAACTAGGGTGTGTAAAATAAGTTAAGAGTTTATGAACGAGAATCTAATAAATTATTGCTCCCAAGTAGAGATGTTAAAAAGGGCTGAAACTTTCAAGGCTAGCCTGGTCCGTTTTAATTTATGTTGACTCTTGGCCCAGAGTTTTATATTTTTGGGCTCATTTAAGGCCGGATTTGAAAAAGACTAGGGTTTAAATAGAGTGGGGTCTGATTTTTTTTTTAAACCTAGGCGTTGATTCAATTGACTTCTCGGAATACACACTATATCGGTTATGGAAAACCAGAAATATATAAAAAAAAGTCGGTCAAGACAATAGTTTCGGTTAAAGATAAACCAGAATAAACCTAACTGGCTCGTTAAACCCAACCGCCTCTTTGATTGAGAACAAAAAAAAAAAGAGCTTAAACCCTTCTTCTTCCGCCGCGTTCTCAAATTCCTCCCAAACTCAAGCTCAAGCTAAAGCCACTTTTCGATTTTTTTTTCTCTTAAGAACCATTTGCTTTCGCATCCCTCTCCGTGATTTCGTTTCCAAGCGTAAGCTTCGTAGTTTCATTTCCATGGTTTGTGTCGATTCTCAAAGTTGCAGCTTCTTAGCAGGAATTAAGTAATTAGATTGATAAACATAATTGCTACGGTTGCTCCTAGAAGCTTTACCTTGTTTATACTGGATTCAATTGTAAAATTTTGGATTTTTTGGAAGCGAAATTAACTGTTTTGGAAATTGATGTTTAGGAATCGCGGAACTTTGCACACTCTCTGAATCATGGCGACTTTAGCTGATGCTCGGGCGGTAAAGTCGCTCAACACTTCCGAGGGGCGTAAGAGATTTGTGGTGCGTCTTCTCCTTCTGCTTCTTGTATTTACTGCTTCAGTTTCAAACAATCCTGAACCTTTTGTCTGTAAGGAAAGAGAGTTGCTGAAGAATTAGAGTTATAATTCAATAATCTATGTGATGGATGAGTTTGATACATTCAGATGAATTAGGTTGTAGCTCCATGGAACTGAACACCTGTTAGCTTAATGTTTCTTTGAGGGGTAAAGAGAGTGAGGAGTTGTTAAATGTTAATGTATTTGGGAATAGATGGTTTCTGTCAGATTTTAATATTGGGGTTCTTTATTTTGGATGCTTAGACGTATATGTTTGCACATGTCTTCTCCATTCCCTTCCGAAACTTCCTTTACTACTATCATGTTGATATTTTTTGTTCGATTACCTGTCATAGTGTCCACTGTTTCAACTCATTAGTAAGCTCAATTATTGGTTTTCGTTGTTCTCTCTAATATGGCCGTTTGTGGTTTATTACTTCTGGATGCAGTTCAAGACTTTCTCTCAAAGAATCAATGACATTGACATCAATGTGTTTAGGAGCTTGGATAAGCTGAAGGCTGAGCCTTCAGAGGGATCCTCATTTTTCAGAGATTGCCTCGTAGAATGGAGGGTATGTTTGATTTTGTTGCCTTGGACTTCTTCCTAAAGTTTCAATATATTTCTCCTGGTCTTGGACTGTTGTGTTCTAAAGTTAAGAATCTAAGTAAATCAATTTTAGTCTTTAGTAATGCGTTATTAGTTTTAATTTTGCTTTATTACCGGCTAGAAGCTGCAGTGGTTGAAACGATAATTAATGGAAATTTTAGTGATCGTGTGACTCATGGATGTTATTGTTAGCATGATATCATAAAGAAACTGCCAACTTGCTAGTTCACCTCTGCAACGCAAAGAATGCTGACTCTCTGTTTTCTTGTTAGTTTGTTCTATAGGCATCAAGGGTGACCAGAGAAGCATTATCTCTGAATATTTTGTTTATGTCTGACCCAGAAGCTGCAATGCATATGATATACTAGCGGGGCTGTTGCTGCTTTTGCTTTGTATATATCTAAATTTGGTTCATTTGGCTGGCTGAATGCAGGAACTGAATACCGCAGAAGATTTCATTTTATTTTATGAAGAAATGTTACCATATGTTCAGACTTTGCCGTTGGTTATTTTGCAAAAAGAATTAATTTTCTCGAAACTTGTCTCTCGATTACAAATGAAAGCAAGGTTGTCTCTGGAACCCATTCTCAGGTATGCTAATTTCTGCTCATTCTTTTAGCTTGGAATCATCTGCCAGTGGAACATATTTTTCACATTTATGGACTTGTCACTTCAGTTGTCATTTTTATCTGTATGCCACCGAATCTTCACTTTCATGCGGTGTAGTTAACCACAGCACTTAGAAATCACGTTCTAATTCCATGTAAAATGTTTGTTTTTTTGTGTGTTCCTGACATCTTTTATAAAGAATAATGTTGACATCTTTGATAAGATAATGGTCGCTAAATTTCTTCTCTTTTTCCACTCCTGAGAGCATGCACTTTTGTAATCTTCTTCTGTATAGAAGTATAAAGAATTTATTTTGCAGGTTGATTGCTGCTCTATCAAGAGATCTCTTGGAGGACTTTCTTCCGTGAGTATTCTTGAACTCTTTATTGTGCTAGTGTACTCTGAAAACATAGTAATCCTTAATATGGCTTACTGGAAGTAAAGGCTTTTTAAAAGCTGATGAATTGCTTTAAGGTGCCTACAGAGTACTCCTTAATGTTGTGGAACTCTGGATTCTCTAGTCTTTAAATCCGTTTCCTTGCCATATGAGAACTGATTTAGTTTAATACCCTACTGAATAGCTTACAACATGTTAACACAAACTTTACCTTCCTTTCCTTGCATACAGTGGCCAGAAAGCGTTGCTAACTTATAACTTGATTACTATGTCTCACTTTTGCCAAAAAAAGAAGAAAAAAAGATTACTATATCTCACATTATAGATGACAGTGCTAGACCACTAGGAAGTAATTTTTCTTCATGACTGATATTTGGCAGATTTTTGACTTTCTTGTCAAGTGTTTTGAGCTTCACTTGATAAAATCTTGTCCATGTGATTAAATTTTCTTACCAATTTCTTTTATATTTTCTTGGCTAGCTTCCTTCCACAACTTGTGAACTCCTTGGTGACTCTCCTAAAAAATGGTGCCCATAAAGAGCCGGAGATTATTGAGCAGGTTGTTGTTGTTCTATAACATATTTTACACTCAAGCAATACTTTAATTTATACTTTCTTTTTTGCTGAATTTTGGCCCTTTTTTTGTGTAGATATTCTCATCATGGTCTTCCATAATAGAGTTCCTGCGGAAGTATCTCGTATGCAACATCGAAGGCATTCTCAGGTAAGTAAAGTAAAGAATTTAAATCTAATCTAGAATGTCTGTTTACTGTGATGGATCTGATGGTTGCACATGGTCTTTCTTATACTTACTGGATTAAGGGAGGCTGCCATAAAAAGGATGAAATTGTTGTTATCATCTTTGAAAGACAATTCATGGCTATCACATGCTGTATATGTTGTTAAATCTACTTATGTAGGGTTTTCTTCATCTTATAGATTTTATTTTTGATTAATTTAATTTCCTATGCTGAAGGGATACGTTGGAAATGAGGTATCACCCCAAAGACTATGTCAATGAATTTATGTCAGAGTCCATGTCATTTTTGTTGAGGAATGCACCAGATGAGCAACTTGAAAAAGGTGATAATTTGCTTGTCATTTGTTTTCCCATGTCTATGTTGGGGACATTCCACTTGATTCACATTCCTATTGATTCTTCTCTCCTGAACATTACAGGGATCAAGATGATCCTTTCTGAAGTTTCACATCCACCCAAAAAAGCTGGAGGAGTTGGTTTACTATATTATATTATGAGGGGTACCTGTGGAACTCTTCATTCAAAAGCTGAGAGAGTTTTGAGGTTCTTGCTAAAAGACTCAACATTATCTTATTGTGATAATTTTCCTCAAGGCAAGTTTTCTTTCTAAAGATATGTTAAGATTATTTCATTTAGAAGGCTAGTGTGGTTGAGTTAGCTTCCTCTTGGTTTTAATTCTTAGTGGAGAGGGGTGAAATTTAAAAAATGTGAAAGTAGTTTCATGGAGTTTTGGTAGTTTTGCGTATCTTTTTGTATTAAAGGTCTTCTGTGGTGAATTTAGGAATGAATGGTTTAAGACGTGTTTTCTATTGTTTGGTGTATTGGTTAGAGACAATGCTTATCAAATTCTGTCTTTTCTTTACAAAAATGATGCTAATATATTGGTGGGAGCCTGGAGGGGAGAATCTTTTTTTAACTGCTTTCATTTTCTTGCTGGAGGTGATAAATTTTTGTACTTCGAAGAGGCTTTTAATTGTTTATATCACAAATCTTCAATGTATACCCTGAACCTGCTTTTCACGATTATCTTTTTTTCCTTCTTATCATTGTTGGATCTTGTATTGCGTTGCAGGCCCTGGTACAGTCGTGGAAGTTGTGAGTTCGGCTTTGCAGAGAATATGCGAGGATTTGGAAGCAGAAAAAGTAGTTGTTATGTGGAAATACTTGTATAAGAAAATAAACAGATCAATCTTAAACAGAAAATCAGTTCATTTAAGCCAACTGTTGAGTGTGCTTACTGCAGTTGTTAGGATTGAGAAAGGTCGCAAGGTTCATGGTGAGTGATTCAACTGCTGATTTGCTTCTCGTTCTCACCCTCTCGTCCTATTGTACACCCTTTTGGCCACACACTCAACATACATTTTTATGACTGTGTTACAGATTACCCATCTTTGATTGGAATCGTGAGCCTCATTGTGTCAACTTTTGTGGCTTCCTCTGAGACCGTTGTAGAAGGGGATAACTTATCTGTTGTCCTTGATGAAGTTCTGCAACTGATATTATGCACAATCGAAAGAGTCAATGAAATGGAAACTATTGCTTCGCAATGGGCACCAATTTTTGCCATGAAGAGTTCAAGGTATTATCTACTATTTATCTGTTTATATATTTTTTTACTTTTTTTTTTTTTTTTTTCCTTTTTTTGTCTTGACAATGATCGTGTTTATTTTCAGTTTGCTGAATTTTTTGCGGGAGTTCCTAAAGAAGGATCAATCAGTGGTTAAAGCCTTTACAAATAATATATTAAGGCAAGACTCACATCATAGTTTTTTTTCATTAACTCCTCTTTGATTATCCTATATTCTGTCTTAGCAACTAAATTCTATTTTGCAGTGCAATTAACAATATGATTTGGGAGTCTTCTGAGGAAGTTATTCCTCTGTTACTAACATTGTGTGAGAGACAACAAACAAGTCACGACAGGGTGACCATCATAAATCAAACATTTGAGAGTAGATACGAGAGAATTCATGCGTTCTTGGAAGAAAATATTAAAAAGGTTCAACAGAATATCGAGAATACCGGATTAGGTCAAATTGATGAGGCCGATTTGGCTGCCATTTGGGGAGTTGTCAACTGTTATCCTTATTTTAAAGTGGATCCATCATTATTGATTTGCTTTAAGAAAACTCTCAGACAGCATTTGACAGTGTCGGATGGTAAGTATCACTGCATGTTCACTCTTTTTTTTGCATGCTAATTAATTTTTTTTTTTGCTGTTTTCTTCCTAAAAGTCGCCACTCGACGAGCTTGATTAAACTGTTGTTCAGTGGACATTGAGTTGTTCTCGAATGTGATTTCATGTCCTGGAATTGGAATATCTAGTAACATCTTATAGAAACGGCATTCTTTTCAGCAAACATTTTTAGTGCCCCAGAATTGATGTGGCAGAGCTTACTTGGTACTGCTTTGAGGTCATGTTACAAACTGCCGGGAAGAATCAACCACAATGATCTAGAGGAAGCTTTGTCTTTTGCTAAAGATTACAAGTCATGTGTACAAGTGTTATCCCCCATAGCTGATTTTTTGGATTTTATGCACAGGTGAGTTTGTCTGTTTTGGTGGTTATTCAGTCATTTCTCCATGTTTGATGACTCTGTGATGGTAGGCTGATCCATTTCCCTATAAAAAATCGTAGGCCTGCATTAGCTCACGATGACAGGTCAAAGGCATATCCAGAACTTCAAACAAAGAAAGCTGGAGATGCTTTTGACATATTTTCTGAAAATTTGCGCCACCCAAACAAAGACATCCGTCTAATGACTCTGAGGATTTTGTGCCATTTTGAAACTCTGTTGTGTGACCCTTCTTTTGAAGAGCATCTTCCTAAGCAGAAAATGAAAACTGAAGAGATTAACAAATCTCTTCCTAAAGGGAATGTGAGTAGATATCCTTTCTTCTGTATTCTAAAAGCGTTTGTCTTCAATCTAATTTCTTACTAGCATTGGTGACTATATGACCATTGCCTCTGCACTCTATCCTGTTATCACTATTTTCTTAAAATTTTCCTTCTTAATACCAGGTTCTTCAGTTATTACGCTCTGTCGAAGAGACTGCTCCCACATTGGATACTGGTCGGATGTTGGTCAGTTTGATCTCTAGGATACAAACGGATCTCTCCGCTGGCAGGATACATGGGGCACATGTGCAGCTTGTATTGAATGGGATGTTGGGACTGTTTCATAATAGATATTTTGATTTGTGGGGTCCGGCATCTGAGTGTCTTGCGGTTCTTTTGAGGAATCACACAAGTGCGGTGTGGAGTGATTTTGTTTGTTATTTGGACCACTGCCAACTAAAATTTGAAACACTCCACAACCATAGTGAGAATGCGAACCACATCATGGCAGAGAGGCATACTGGTAAAGACATCTATTTCATCCGCTCATATAATGAGTTGGTTCTTTCCATAAATTTCAAATACCGTTTCCTATTTATTTTGCTCCTGTTTTAATATATTAGATGAAATATATGTAAGTGCTATCTTATTTTATATCTAACCATCTTCGCGTTCTTATAGTCTGATGCATATATTTTATTTCTTCTAATCTACAGATCTGATTGGCTGTTTTAATTCGTTTCTCTTTCCGTCGTCTGATAGCACGCCTACTGCAACGGTGGTATCTCAGTTGCTCCAGACTTTACAAAAAGTTTCCTCTGTTGCTCAGTCTCGGGCATCTGAAATTCTCCCTTTGTTCTTGAAATTTTTAGGATATAATAGCGAAAATCCTGTGAGGTAATCATGTCTCTATATTTGTTCTTCAGAATAATTTATTCAACTTTTATCATCATTTTTTTCTCTCTATGTGGCAGTGTCGGATTATTTAATGGCCGAGTTTGCAAAGGAGAGGATTGGAAGAGGGTTCTTATACAATGGTTGACTTTACTGAAATTGATGAAGAATCCTAGGTCGTTTCGTTTTAGTCAGTTCTTAAACGACGTTCTGCAGAATAGGTTGGCGTGACTACTCAATTTAATAATCCACTGTTATTTTGAATCTCTTGTAGTAAGAACTTTCCTTCCTGATACAGAATTAAATAATTTCATTGACCTTTGCATGTGTTTTGTGCTTTTTTTGGGGATATTTTTCCAGGTTCCTGGACGATAATGATGCTGAAATACAAACTAATGTTCTAGAGTGCCTTCTGTTGTCGAATGACTTCTTACTCCCACACTGCCAGCATTTGTTGAATTTGATCAAACCTGAAGAATTGAGAGAAGAACTCGCAACCTGGAACTTGTCCGAAGACATTGAAGAAGCTCACAGATCTCATATGTTTTCTCTTGTAATTCGCATCCTTATGCCAAAAGTTAGGACACTAAAGAATTCGGCTTCGCGGAAGGTACATATTACTTCTTTTCGTTTACTTCACTATGCCAATGCAGTTTTCATTTGGGTCCTAACAAGTTCTCTTTGTTTTTCTTGTCAGCATACAAGTATCCGTCATCGGAAGGCAGTTCTTTGCTTTATATCTCAGCTGGATGTTAATGAACTTTCCTTGTTCTTTGCATTGTTGATAAAGCCTTTGAACATCATATCAGAGGAAACAATGGACTTGTTCTGGAGTTCAGGCAAAAGTTCTCTGGAATATTTCCAAAAGTCGAATTTCTTGATACATTTCACTGTTGATTCTATTCCGACATTATCCAGGAATCAGAAATTTGGGTTTCTTCATGTCATCCAACATATCCTTGAAGTCTTTGATGAACTACGTGTCCGACCTTTCCTAGACTTTTTGATGGGATGTGTTGTACGGCTATTGGTAAATTGTGCTCCAAATAGTGATGAAGAAAGGAACGTTGATTCATTGGCTCTAAGAAATGCCACTGCCACACCATCAACTTCAGATGATGAAGAAAGTACTTCAATAAATCACGACCAGGTAAAATGGTTATTGGTGTTGTTTGCTCTCTTTACCTTTCTTGTGTAGGTTATCCATGCAAACAAACCATTATTTTTTCCTTCTTTGGAATTCCTGTCTTGTCTAACACCTTTTCCAATTTTTGTGTAGGCTGTCTCTGCTTTGAAGCAGTTTAAAGAATTGAGATCCTTATGTCTGAAAATTATTGCTCATGTTCTTGATCAATACGAGGATTGCGATCTTGGCTCCGAGTTCTGGGACCTCTTCTTTTCGGCAGTGAGTCCGTTAATTAAGAGTTTCAAGCAGGAGGGTTCCAGTAGCGAGAAACCAAGTTCCTTGTTCTCATGCTTTTTGTCAATGAGTAAAAGCCGAAATCTCGTGACCCTCTTATGTCGCGAAGAGTCTCTTGTTCCAGACATTTTTTCAATTCTGACAGTCACCACAGCTTCAGATGCTATAAAGTCTTCTGCCTTGAAGTTCATAGAGAATCTGCTTTGTCTTGAAAAAAGGTTTGATGACAGTATGTTGGATGACAATATGATCAGTGGATTCTTAGATCCATATGTAGACCCACTGATTAACAGCTTGCACTCTCTGTTCATTGGGGATATTTCGAAAAGGTCAGAACTGTTAATTGATGAACTCAGGTTATTTCCTCTTGTATCTATGTTTTCTTAAAGTCTTGTTTATGTCCAGGAAATCAGTCAAGTATCATGGGGAAAGAGAGATTAAAATTCTTAAATTATTGTCAAAGCGTATGCGAGATCGCTCTTATGTTATGAAGTATTTGGATGTGTTACTGTCTTTCTTGGATAAAAGTGTGAAAGATTCTGGTATGGTTACTCCTATTGCTTTTATTGGTAAAACTTACAATATCACGTCTTTGTATGTGACTGTTTTGTTGCTTTTACAGATATCCGGCGTGAGGCTTTGCTAGCCATTCAGGACATCATATCGTATATTGGGATTGAGAGTACCAGTAAAGTTATAAATACAGTTTCTCCTCTTCTTGTTGACGCTGAACTTGATTTTAGATTATGCATTTGTGATCTTCTTGAATCTCTTGCAAAAATGGACTTTTCTCTGGATGATGTGGTAAGTTTCATGTCTCTGTTTTAAGCTGAGTTATTTTTTTCTCTTCTTGTAATTTTGCAATTGTAACAAATAATTGGTTCCCAACCTGCTGCAGGCAAAGCGCATCCGCGATATGAATGCCATTTCACCCATGGAAGTTGATGACCTTGACTATGAAAAGATAGTTAATGCTTATGTGGATGTTAATGCAGATTACTTTATTAAATCCTCAGAGCAGCATACAATGATCATACTCTCACAGAGTATATTCAACGTATCCTCAGAATCCATTATGTTAAGGGGTAGCGCTCAAAAGCTTTTGTCTTCTTTCATTGATTTTTCGGCCTCAATACTTTGCCAAGAGGCTTCGGCACACTCTGACTTTGGCAAAGAGGTCAAGATAGCTGATGTAAGCTGGACAGGAGATCGTATACTGCGCATTTTGAGAAATTTTATTTTGAAGCACATTGGAGATGCAATAAACAGAGGAGGCATTATAATAAAGGTACGGTAATCCTTCTAAATTATGCAGAAAGAAATGCTCGGAAGAAATAAATTGGAAAAAAAGTCATTGGACACTAGCTGTAGGGCAGGTTCAGTAACTTCACAAATTTAGGACGTTCCTTATGGTTGTCTTACTGTCATGCTACTGATTTAGGGATAAGTCTCTGATCTTTAGGGATAAGTCTCTGATCTTGTCGTAAGATAAATCTTCCTGGCCCTTTTCTTTGCACTGACAATTCTCTGAAACAAAATTTTCTGCCACAGGAGTGGATTCTTCTGATACGTGAAATGGTGACCAAACTTCCAGATGCCGGAAATCTTTCTGCGTTCAGACCTTTATGCTCTGAAGACGAGAATGTTGATTTTTTTAAAGCCATTGTTCACATTCAGGTAGGCCATTTTATCATATGATTCCTTGAGTCTACAATTTTTATTCGGGCTATGGTGAGAATCAAAGTCGATATGATAACCACACAAAAACCAATACCACTTCTGATTTTGTTTTGTTCTTCCTTTTCCCTCAAATACAAAATGATAGGTTTGTTGAGACCTAATTATTCCATATAGGATGAAGCAGCGTATAGCTCATGAAGATCGTAGAAACCTTTCAATAATTGATTTCCTTTCAATGTCTTGCAGGCACACCGTAGAGCAAGGGCAATTTCACGTTTCGCAAATGTGGTCAAAGATAGCAGTCTGCCTGAGGTGATCTCTTGAGTTTCTTACATTTTTAAATGCAACTGCTGTACTGTGATAGATTTATGACCAACATGTTGGTTCTGCAGGGAGTAGTGAGAAAACTTTTGGTCTCAGTCTTTTTCAACTTGTTGCTCGATGGACAAGATGGAAAGGATAATAATGTCCGAAATGCATGCACAGAAGCCCTTGCATCGGTATCTGCACATATGAGTTGGAAGTCGTACTATGCACTATTGAATCGGTGTTTCCGTGAGATGAACAAGCATACCAAAAAGGGAAAACTTCTGCTGCGGCTTATCTGCTTGATTTTGGATAAATTTCATTTTGCAAAAGATGGGTGCACGCAGGAGGTTGAGGAAATTAGGACATGCCTTCAGAAAATTGTGTTCCCCAAGATGCAGAAGCTGATGAATTCTGATTCTGATAATGTTAATGTTAATAGCAGTGTGGCTGCGCTGAAGGTTCTAAAGCTACTCCCGGAAGATGTAATGGACTCAAACCTATCCTCTATCATTCATAAAATTGCCAGTTTTTTGAAGAACCGGCTGGAGAGTACACGTGATGAAGCCAGATTGGCTCTAGTTGCGTGTTTGAAAGAACTTGGACTGGAGTACTTGCAAGTCATAGTCAACATTTTACGTGCTATCTTAAAACGAGGATCTGAGGTGCATGTGCTGGGGTACACTCTCAATTTTATCTTATCGAAATGCCTGTCCAATCCTACGCTTGGGAAGTTAGATCATTGTTTGATTGATCTCCTTGCTGTGGTGGAAATTGATATCCTTGGAGAGGTTGCTGAACAGAAAGAAGTTGAAAAGTTTGCATCCAAAATGAAAGAAACAAGAAAACGCAAGTCATTTGAGAGTCTGAAATTGATTGCTCAAAATGTAACGTTCAGAACCCATGGATTGAAGTTACTCTCTCAGGTCACTTCTCAGCTGCAGAGGCATCTAACTCCAAAGATAAAATCAAATCTGGAGAAAATGTTAAAACAAATTGCAGCTGGTATTGAAGGCAATCAGTCTGTTGACCAAGGAGATCTTTTTGTTTTTATATATGGCCGTGTTGATGATGGTATTAACAACAGGAGTGGTCTTGGAGATCAAGTGTCTTCTTCAGCATCCAAAAAGAAAAAGAAATCAAGAGATCTGCAAGACACTAATGGGTTGATTTCTGGTGCTAAGTCATGTCCCCATCTTTTAACCGTGTTTGCTCTGGACTTATTGCAAAACCGAATGAAAAAATTGAAACTTGACGTAACTAATAAAGAGCTGCTGTCTAAGTTAGATCCATTTGTCAAGCTTCTTGCTGAATGCTTGAGTTCTAAGTATGAGGAAATTGTATCTTCATCTCTTAGATGTTTCACTTCATTAATAAGGTTTCCACTGCCTTCCCTCATTTCTGAAGCAGAGGAAGTGAAAACAGCGTTGTTAACCATTGCTCAGTCTGCAGTGAGTTCCAGCAGTCCTCTTGTGCAGTCATGCCTTAAGCTGTTAACAACGCTTCTCGGCAATAAATATATTACTTTATCACCTGAGCAGTTGAAAATGTTGATTCAGTTCCCCATGTTTGTTGATCTGGAGTCTGCATCCTTTGTTGCCCTTTCACTCCTCAAGGCCATCGTGAAACGGAAGCTTGTAGTTCCAGAGATATATGACATTGCAATTCAGGTTTCGGAGTTGATGGTAAAAAGTCAGGTGGAATCAATCCGCAAGAAATGTAAACAGATACTGTTGCAGTTTATGGTCCACTATACACTTTCTAAGAAACGTTTAGAGCAGCATGTGAACTTTCTGCTGAATAGTCTGAGGTATGTATATTCCCTAGCTATGAATTCAATTTGGCTCTTATTATTCTTATAGTAATTGAACGTTTTTCAGGTATGAACATCCAACTGGAAGAGTAGCAGTTCTTGACATGCTTCATGCCCTGATCTTGAAATTCTCAGAACCTAATTTTGGCAAGCAGTCGATTCTTGACCAGCACTCGCAAACATTGTTCCTTCAACTTACTCTTTGTTTGGTCAATGATGATGGTAAAGAAGTGCTGCTCCAGATTGGTACTGTGATTGAATTTTTGATAGGCCGTATGAGTAAAGATCAAGTTGTTTCCAGTCTCTTTTACTGTTTGTGTTGGTATAAGCAGCAGAACTTACGGGCTGCCGCGGCACAGGTAAATGCTGAGGGTGTATGTTCTTATTGAACTCGTTCCGTGACAATAGTTAGATGTCAGACAGTAGGAAGTAGGAACTTATATTTTTAAATATGGAAGAAACAGGAGTAACAGGTGGTGTTACCTGAAGGTTTTTTCTTACGAGTGTATGGCTTGTAACATCTTCATAAAGCCTGATTACGTTCATTTTGCATGCAGGCACCTTTTGTAGTATGTTCATTGCTTCTTGCGGAATTATAACTCAATTCATTTGTTGGCTGCCGTGCAGGTGTTGGGATTTTTCATTGACGCCATGAAGGAAACATCTCAGAAGCGTATCGACAATTCAGTGAAGAAAACATTTCAGGAGCATATCTACAATACAGTGGAGGATGCTAAATCGATTTTGGAGTCTGCTGTTAATGCTTCCAGCTTACAGTTGCAAGATACTATTGAGGAAGCCAGTCTTCCTTTCTGGAAGGAAGCATACTACTCACTGGTTATGATAGAGAAGATGCTTGAGGAATTTCCTGATTTAAGTTTTGGAAAACATTTTGAGGTATGCAGTCAGTCACATGATTCTAAATTTAGTTTTTTGCTGTAGTAGATTTTCGAGAAGTGCTTGCCTTGCATCTTGAAGCTCTGATATATATTAGTTTCTTATAGTTGTAATTTTTGTTGTCCCGTTATCAAGAGTAAAGGACCATTGATCTTGGTTTGTTGTCGAATCTCTAAATAGAGGTCCCAGCTAGAAGCTCTATCAGCATCAGTCACTACCTTGGACTTAATTGGGAACTTTTCTTTCTGAGCCTGTCATTTTTTTTCCTTCTTTGATGCTTTGACTTTTTCCCTTTGTTTCCTTTGAAAGAATTAATATAATTTCATTCTGATTTGACCTCATATTTTTTCTGATGTGTGTTACAGGATATTTGGAAAATGGTGTTTAAGTTGTTGTTGCACCCACACGAATGGTTGCGAAACATATCCTGCCGGCTCCTGAATTACTATTTTAAGGCATTGGATGGGAGGAAAAGAGCAGAATCGCAGACATTAGTAGCCAATTCTCTTCTAGAGAAGCCAAGTAGCCTGTTCATGGTGGCTGTTTCTCTTTGCTTCCAGTTAAAGGAGCAACCCACCACGGGCAACATTGATGTTAAACTCCTCACAGCAAATATTGTTTCTGCAGTCTCTAGTCTTCATTATCTGATTGGACAATCTGATCAAGCTACCCAGAGTGGGTTTTGGTCCAGTCTTGGCGAGGATGAGCAAGTGGTTTTCCTTAATGCCTTTGAAGTGCTTGATTCAGGGAAAGGAAGGTCTACTTTTCTGGCTCTTACCTCAGGCAGACGTACTGAGAATGGGGAGGAGGATGCGAATGATGTAAGAAATGTATTGATCGGAAGTTTGCTCAAAAGAATGGGGAAGCTTGCTCTTGATATGGAGTCGGCTCAGGTTTGTTTCATTCCCTTTTCTGATCAGAAATTAGCTTTTGCAGGCTCTAGTAACTAAACCTATTTTATGGTATGCTTATCATATGCAGATGAGAGTTGTGTTCAACGTCTATAAAGCTTTTGCCTCACAAATGAATCAAGAAGAATGTCGGTTATATGCCTACAAAATTCTGCTTCCATTGTACAAAGTCTGCGAAGGATTTACCGGAAAAATCATCACAGGTATTATAAGTTTTTTGAGTGTTTCCCTCTGCATACTCGGTTTTTGTGTCAGAAATGTAACAAAACATTATGGTTTTATCAGATGAGTTGAAACAGCTAGCAGAAGAGGTACGAGACAGTATAAGGGACAAGACTTTAGGCAACCAAGTGTTTGTGGAAATTTACAGTGAGATAAGAAGAAATTTGAAAACAAAAAGAGAGAAGAGAAAGCGAGAAGAGAAGCTAATGGCAGTGGTAAATCCAGGGCGAAATGCCAAGAGGAAACTGAGGTTAGCTTCAAAGAATAAAGCAAACAAGAAAAGGAGAATGACGAGCTTGAAATTGTCTAGATGGGCTTGCTCTTAAAACCCCTGTTTTATGGAAATTTTGTTAAGCTTATAGAAAACACTGATAATCACACTTTTGAGTCCTATGTTTCAATTTGAATTAGATTAGTGACATTTTCTCAAGCCAGTCAAAGGAGATTTATGGGCATACTCGGTTTATGAGTTTTGAAGTGTTGTGGTCGAAGTATGAATATTTTCAACTATATATTTAAATAGTTTTTAAAAGGGAATGTTAATGACCCCCCCCCAAAAAAAACAAATAATAGAAAAGCGAAAGCAACAGCAAACTTATCGCGACAAGTTGAAGTTCATCCACAAATCTGTCGTGTCCGATGTGATCCCATCTAAATTATTTCTTCCATTAAGTAATAATTTTTGAGTTATGACATGACATGTTCGTCATCATGCTTATGTTACAGTCCACAAACAAAAGGAAGAAGAGAACCTTAACTGTTCAATTTTCTTTTTGAGTTTCTTCAATCTCTCTCAGAGTTATCATAATTCATAAAAGAAAAAAAGAAGGCATGAAGCAATCTTCATGGGGTTGTACAATCTTCATCCAATTATCTCTCTGTCTCGTCGTCTATGTATCTCTGCATTTGGGTCACCCATTCTTCTTCTCTACTAATGACACTGACAATGCCACACCTCTAGATCTTCATTTCATCTCCGTCGCCGGAGGTTTCAGGCCTCTTCACAGCCAAACTCGCCTTCTCCAATTGGTTTGTTTTACATCTTCTTCCGTTTTTAGTTGGAATATGGAATTTGTTTTCATCTCTGCAGTTTCTCTGGTTATCGAGTCCATTGGTTTCAGGATCAAAGTTTGATTCTTTATAGAATTTCTAGCCTCGTGAGATCGAAAGTTTGAGTTTTTGAACAGAATATTATATCCTTTATTAGATAAGAGATCATTCTACTTATGTTGTTACTGTTTGATCGATGAAGATGGAGAGAGTTGCAGAAACTTACAAGGCAACATTTGTGGTGAGCACAAGTGAATATGGAGAACAAGATCCACTCCTGCAAAATGTGAGCTTTTTAAGGTTAATCTTCTATTTTGGGTTAACTTGTTATGCCTCCTTGAATTTATTTTTGTTCAGACATTTAGTATGAGTAATGAGTGTATTGATCTTTTTGCAGGCTACTCGAGTGTCTTCTTCACTGAAACTTCCATGGTAACTTGATCCTGTGGAATAGGCCCTTTGAGTCAACTTAACTTGTGTTGCTGTAACAAGAAGACTGATCAGTCTGATGCGTTATAGGTACACTAGAAAGAAAGGATCTGGATATTTCAGAGACCGTATCAAACTGCCTTTTGGTGGATCCTTGGATGTTGTTTTCGTAGATGCTAGCTCATTACAGCAGGTAGAATCAGTTTGTTTCTGTGAGTTTGAAAGAACTATTGTATAGGCTTTTCTTCTGATTTCATTGATTGTTTCCTTTCTCTGATTGATTCTACCCTCAGGAAGTGATCGATGGAGCATCAAATGGATCGATGATCAGTCAATTGAAAGGGCTGACAAGGATTCTAAAAGCATCAGATGGAGACTGGTAAGTTGGCTATTCAGCTCATAGACTATCTTGATCTCTCTCAAGAACTTGTAGAAAATACCGCAACAAGTTCTCTGTCATCCAATTTGCTATCTACTCTCCAAAATCAGTCCATATAATCGGTCCCATGTGCTGATACAGGCGTATTGTGGTTGGATCCGTCTCGTTACTCGCATATAATATGACTAAGGAACCAGAGGAAGCCAGGGGCGTTGCAAGCACATTTCATCTAATCATGACCAAATATGGAGTGGTAAGACATTGAATATCCCATAAGCTTTCCCGAGAAATTTTATCTAGTCAAATGAGATGGGAAGAATCAAGTATATGATTGTTCTGAGAGGAATAACTTTGATGAAACAAGAACTTATATATAAGCGACAAAGGATGCACCAACGGAGCCAGCAACGAGAGCTTCACTTGCATTATGGTTCCTAATCATTCAGAGAATCAAGGTTTAACGAATGATAGTAACAGGTAACAAGATCTCTTACGACGTTATAATCATAAACTATGAAAGCTCAATCTCAATATCTGAGAAAAATGCATATTTTAATGTCAGAGAAATGGAAGGTGGGTTTCTTCTTCACAGAGTTAGCTTCTCAGAGTTTGTAAGTAGTTTCTTCTACAAAATTCTTTCTTTTGCTAAATTATGTGAAATAAGCATAACAAAAGTGAAATAGGGTGTTCTTTGTTTACCATACACAGGTTACTTATACTATCAACTTATCAGGACAAGTCATAGACACAAGATTAGCTAAGCAGAAAGGCAAAGAGGTCATCTAAAGATTCCAGTTTTTGTTTTACAGTTTTACTCCATTGTTGTAAAGCACAAACATTTTGTATTCATCCTTTAATGACCGAAATACCCTTTTACTGATACCAATCTCTGTTGAATCGTCGGAGGGTGAAACTGGAATTTGGGCACTATAAATTTCCCCAAAGAGGAGTGACCTTTAGGGTTTTGGTTTGGATTCACTCTCATTAGTTTAAGTATGAGGCTCTGCTCTCGGAGGGGTTTTCCTTCCGGTGGAAGCGGAGCCGATGATTTCAAATATTTCTTGATGAACCACTTTTACAAGTGGTGATGAATCATTCAGTAATCTCCTCCATCGCCATCACCACCACCATCTCCTACTCTGATCTTCCTCGTCTTATTGTTACTACTTTCACTTGGATCTCTTCCATCTTCTTCTTCTTCTCCTTCTTTATTTGTTGGCTTAAACTCTCTTCTTCTTCTTCGGGGACTATGATGATTCTTATGAAGTCAATAGACCAGACATTGTGGTAACACTCTCTTTCATGGCGGGGCTATAAGAAAAAGGCTCTCTTTTTATCTGTTAGCAGCCATGGAGGAAAAGTTTTATCCTTTAATTTGTCTGAGAAAAGGCGAATCTGAGTCCTCCCTTGTCACATGCAAATATTTATCAAAAACCTTTAGTAGCTACTTTTTAAGCTTATTAGATGCATCATCTTGTAGAATCTAAGTTTTGACAGGGCAAAGACAATGGACAGATCTTCCCTATTTAAATTGTGGATTTAAAGACAGGACAACTATTGTTGTCAATTATCTTCTTCTATATCTATCATCAAAATCACATGGATGTGAGCAATGGGCATATATATGATTATTTTCAGATGAGTGTTGCCATGAAAGGATTTCAGATTTAAAACACAAACAAGATACAACAAAGAAGCTCATCGAAAGGAATGATGGAACTCTATCTTCTTTACTGTTTACTTCTAAGCTGGAATAGCATTATTGGCTGCTTAAAACGTTAATTGTGGACCTAAACCCGTAATTTCAATTGAGATAATAAATGAAAAATCAAATGGAAAAACTTGATTTTGAAAAAGTTTGCATTGTCCAATGCAACTATGATTTTGTGACAGCCCAACGCACTGATGTGATTAGAAATCTGTCTTGATCAAGAATCTGAAAATGTGGGAAATTATTCATTTTCAAACTTACCAGTTTAGGTTAACATGATCAAGAATCAGAATTTGATTTGATTGATGTTAGGGTTTGCGAATTGGATGTATGGTATCAGAATTTGATTTGGTATCTTGAGAAGGTGTCTTGCAACAGGAGGGATCTCTTTCAAAGAATCGTCGTCGCGGATAAAACCCTCATTTCATTTTTCCCCACAGATTTGAGTCCCATAACTTCAAAGCGATGTCGGTTTGAGACTTCGAATTCTAACCCGTAACACGATACTAGGCCCATTAAAGTTATTGGACTAGGCCCAGAAAAAACATTTTATATTCTTTCTTTGCCGCAACTGATTCTGCTTTTTTCAAACGATAATAATATAAAGGGTTCTAAGAAGATAAATTTCTCGGTTCTTCATCGGTTTCGTTCTTTCCGACCTTGATTTGATTTGATTTGATTGAAATTAGGGTTTGCGAATTGGATGTATGGTATCCGACTTTGATTTTGAAAGAAGTATAATTGGGGATTTAGTTAGCTTATTATTTTCTTCTCTATTTGATTATGCTTTTTCCATGATTCAGTATTTGGATAGATGGTTTGAGAAGTAGATTTATTATTGTCAAGGCTTTTATTGGGAGATCGAGAGATCGACCTAAACCGAAACGAGATTAACTAAACCGAAATGAGATTAACCGAACCGAGATCAAGAAAGATCTAGAAGATTATAAATAAATGTCAATGTTTAGATTAGAAAGTTTAGCTTTATCTCTAAATATATTATTTACATTTATATTTATCTTTAGATTAGTAAAGTTAGATTATTCCATCTCTATATAAGAGATTGTATCTTGTACAGTGGCGGACCCAGAAATTTTTTTTACCGGGGTCAAAAACAAAATGGGCTTTGGGTTTTGCAATTGTTGGATTTTTTTTAAAAGTAAGTTAATGAGTTCAAAAAGTAAATGGGCTAAAAAAACCTAAAGTTTCGTGGGTTCAAAGTTGATTTTTAACAAAAAAAAATTTTTATATACACAATTTTTTTTTTGTGGGGTCAGCTGACCCCACTCTACTATACATGGGTCCGCCCCTGATCTTGTATCATTATACTCATGAGAGTCTAATATAATTCTTCCTTTACACTTTTGTGTTTATTACTCTCATCAAACTTATCATGGTAGCAGAGCCTTGATCCAGTTCCTTTGGATTATGGTTCCGTAGTCTTCCGCAAAAAAGTGTTCGTTGTGTTGGAAAATCAAAATACTTCATTGATTTTCTGTTCTTGTTCTACTTCGTTGCTATTATGAAAAGAAAGAAAAAAAAAAAGGAAGCCAAAGACTATCCGGCAGACATCTAAAATCCTGGTGAAAGAGAAGCGTTTGCTTACAGACTACTTTGAGGTGATAGGCCAGGACACTGGGAAGTTTCTATCTGGCCTGGATGATACGTTGTACGCCCTGGAGTTGGGTGCTGTTGAGACACTTATTGTGTGGGAAAATCTTGATATCAACAGATATGTGATGAAGAACCGTTCAACGGGTGAAACGGTGATCAAACACTTGAACAAGGAACAAGATGGCAACACAGAGAATTTCAAAGAATTGGATGTGGAGGAGAAGATGTCGTTAGTGGATTGGCTGGCTAATGAACACATACGTTTTGGTTGTGCAGTGCTAGAGTTTGTAACCAACAGATCAGCTGAAGGTGCTTGGTTTTGCAGAGGGTTTGGAGGAATTGGAGGGAAACTTGGTTACCCGCTTGACCGGAGTGCCTTTGATTCCGAGGATGGTAAGCTTAATCAAGCCTGAACCAGCTTGCGCGGGGTCTTCATTTCAAAAATAGTATGGAAGTAATTGGAGAAGTATCTTTTTCCAAAGGTAATAGGATCTCTTAAACCTAAACAGGTGGAGTATGAAGAAACAGATGGAAAATGAATTTCCTGTATTGGCTACAACGTTTAGCTCATGTCATCTGTGTTGTTTTCTCTTTTCGGTTGTTCTTCTTATAAATGTTATTAGAGTCCCTTATGTTACTTTTGAATAAGTCTGAACTATTTGAGACCATCAAGCTTAAGACGAAAATCAGCCAAAACGAATGTCGTCGGCTTAAGACACGCAAATATTTTATCAAAAACCTTGATTAGCTACTGTTTAAGATTATTAGATGCATCATTATGTAGAATCCAAGTTTTGACTTTTGACAGGACAAAGACAATGGACAGATCTTATTTATATTGTGGATTTTGTCTTCAAGTGATCTCATTCAACTATTGTTCTCAATAATGTTCTTCTATATCTATCATAAAAATCACATTGATGTAAGCAATGGGCACATATATGATTATTTTCAGATGAGTGTTGCGAAGAAAAATTTCAGATTAAAAACATAAAGCAAGAAACATCAAAGAAGCTCATAGAAAGTATTGAGGGAACTTTATCATCTTTATTTTACTTCTAGTTAATTAACAACAACTGTGAAAGCTGAAACAGCATTATTGGTTGCTTAAAACGTTAATTATGGACCTAAACCCGTACTTTCAATTGAGAGAATGGATGAAACAACAAATGGAAGAACTTGATTTTGAAAAAGTTTGTGGTGTCCAATGCAACTATAATTTTGTGACAGCTCAACGCACTGATGTGATTAGAAATCTGTCTTGATCAAGAATCTGAAAATGTGGGCAATTATTCATCTTTAAACTTACCAGTTACCTGTTGTGTTTATTACCAATTGTGTAATCTGTGTTTATTAGTCTTGTTTCAGACTAATCTACAGAAAAAGAAAACGGTCAATTAATTTTGTAATTTGGTAATAAAGTTCCTTTAGAGCCATGTGATTCTTTTATGGAGCCTCCCGGAAAAATCAAGTGGTCCAGTAGTCTTCCTGTGTGTATACAATGGATGTAATATTTCTTCCTATTCCCATAAACATTTTAATATTCTCAGTTGAAGTGTCAGATTCTTCTCTTGACATTGTGGTTCTTGAAAACACACTTGCAACAATCCAGTTTTTCAGAACTCAATCTAAATGTTATACTGGATTTTAGAAAGAAAAAGTATAAATATTTCTGTAATCAGGTGTATGTGGAGATGGGAAGTTAGCTCTGTTTGGATCATACATGTACTACTTGTATGCGTATGAGGTCTGAATTGATTGTTACTCTTTTTGTGTTAGCATCATCCGTTAGAGAGAGAGTCATGAAAAGTTACAGAAAAAAAGACAAATCGTTTTCCTTTTATATATCTCGCTTTTTTCGTCCACAAGCTCCAAAAGAGTTTTACCAGTGAAACCAAAGACGCTTCTTATTTATTATCTGTATGTGTCTGAGTTGTTTTTCTGCTCAGGGAGACAGAAAGAGAGAGATGGAGAGAATGTCAGCTTGTCTCTGTCTTGTATTCCTCTTCTTAACTGTTGTTGCACAAGCAAAGTCTCTTCCACGAGGTTCCTACCATCTTTTATCTTTGAGACAAAACATGAAAACCTCCAAGTCCAAGCCAGAGTTACCATTTCACTTTCAGACACGGTACTTCCCTCAGAATCTTGACCACTTTAGTTTCCAACCAGAGAGCTACAGAATCTTCCCCCAGAGGTACCTCATCAGCAGCCATTTCTGGCGCAAAGGTGGCCCCATCTTTGTCTACACAGGCAATGAAGGTGACATTGAATGGTTTGCTTCCAACACAGGCTTCATGCTGGACATTGCTCCCAAGTTCCAGGCTCTTCTTGTCTTTATCGAAGTAAAAAGCTTTTGCAAAATCGCCTAATGTACATCTCGTCTCAAGAATCTAACTTAAAAACACTAATGCTGCTTTGTTTGTTTGGTTTTTATATATCCTTGCAGCATAGATTCTATGGAGAGTCTAAGCCACACAGGTCGGCCAAGACATTGGGATACCTGAACTCACAGCAAGCGTTGGCTGATTAGGCAATCTTGATACGAAGCTTGAAGCAGAATCTATCGTCCGAAGCATCTCCTGTTGTAGTATTTGGTGGCTCTTATGGTGGAAGTAAGATCACAAAATTCTAGTGAACTTTACACTTCTTATTGTTACACATCGGTTCTTATAAACTCTCGTGTGTTTGAGACAGTGCTTGCAGCGTGGTTCAGGCTGAAGTATCCGCATATAGCAATTGGTGCATTAGCATCCTCTGCTCCGATTCTGAATTTTGATAAGATCGTTCCATCTTCAAGCTACTACGACACCGTTTCTCAGGATTTTAAGGTCTGTATATTTCTAACACGGTTGGTACAAAAAGTATATTCAATGATGAGCTTCTCATGCTTCTTATTACGAGCAGGACGCGAGTGTTAACTGTTTTGAAGTCATCAAGAGAAGCTGGGGTGAACTGGAGGCTTTTTCCACCATGAAAGATGGCTTACAAGAACTCAGCAAAAAGTTGAGAACTTGCAAGTAAAAATCTGTTTTCCCTCATTGTTGACAAAGCTAATCTTCAAGCTCTCTCTACCTTGTGATGATTCATGATTTATTATCTAATCTTTTGCAATGAAAGGGATCTTCATTCAGTCTTTTCAGCCTCAAACTGGCTAGAGTCAGCCTTTACTGTTACAGCAATGGTTAATTACCCAACAGCAGAAAATTTCATGGCTCCACTGCCTGCTTATCCAGTAGAGGAGGTAAGACATGTTAGAGAGTATAAAGTAATCTCTTTCTTGTAGGGCTTTTTCACAACGAGACATCTTATATTACATCAGATGTGCAAGATCATCGACGGGTTTCCTGTAGAAGCCAGCAATCTTGATCGTGCGTTTGCAGCTGCAAGCTTATACTACAACTATACAGGTTCAGAGAATTGCTTCGATATGGAAAACCAAACTGATCCTCATGGACTCGATGGTTGGGATTGGCAGGTATATTCATGAGTCCTGTTTCTATTTAAAAAAATTAATTGAAAAAATCTGTTATTCAACTTACTAATGGATCAATGTGACTTCCGGATGGAAAAAAAGACATGCACAGAGATGGTGATGCCACTGAGCTGCTCGAACCAGACCATGTTTCCACCATTCGGAAGTGATGATGATCTAGGATACCTAGGATCCTGTCTGGTGGAATACGGTATCAAGTCTAGATCACACTGGATCACCACCGAATTTGGCGGACAGGTTTGTTTCATTTTCTTCTCTTTTGTTTTCCAGATAACAGACCTTAAAGCCCACCTTGTGATCAGAGTCTGTTTACTGCAGAGAATAGAGATGGTGTTGAAGAGATTTGGTAGCAACATCATATTCTCCAATGGAATGCAGGATCCATGGAGCGGAGGAGGGTGAGTTCCCCCATTCCCTCATTCCACATTCCATGTCATAGAAAATATCCATTGATTTGATGTTAACCGGAATTTTCAGGGTTCTAAAGAACATATCAAACAGCATCATTGCGCTTGTGGCCAAGAAAGGTTAACATTTGTGAAATTTAAGAGCGAATACACTTGTACATACAACTTTGTTATAAACAAGGAATCTGAACATTGTTTGTTTAAAGCAGGAGCTCACCATACTGATCTTAGGGCTGCTACAAAAGACGACCCTGAGTGGCTGAAAGAACAGAGGAGGCAAGAAGTTGCTGAGATAGAGAAATGGATAAGTGAGTATTACAGTGATCTGAGACAAGAAGAGCAAGAGACCAAGTAAAAGGACCAAAAACACCTATGATTAGAACATTGTATGTTTTTAATGTGTCTGTGATGAGATCGTACAAGAGTAAAAAATAATCGATCACTTATTGTTCAGTGTTCTTCTTCGCAACGAACAAAATTATGTTAGATCACTTGGAGAAACACCAATCAACAAGTAGAAGATAAGAATGAAATATAGCGTCTTTTCGGAAAGACTATGGAATTCAAAAGGTTAAACCATAAATAATATATTACTGTTTACAGTGAAAGTGTGAGAAATGCACCACCGACATCTGGACCGGATCCATTAAAACGTCGTCGTTTTCTTGTAGTTTCTTCTCCGCGTTTGGCACATCAACACTTAGCTGTGTTTCTAATTCTTCCTTTTTTTCGCTGATAGTTGTTTCATTTTCACACTAATCGCCATTGTTACTGTACATCGACTCTGATTCGTTCAATTGAACATTTGGTTCTCTGTAACGATGGCTCGTCGGTCTGGAGATTGCATGAGATGTCTGGTGATTTTCGCGGTTGTATCAGCTTTAATTGTGTGTGGACCTGCTCTTTATTGGAAATTTAACAAGGGTTTCGTTGGATCCACTCGTACGAACTCTCTTTGTCCTCCTTGCGTTTGTGATTGCCCACCTCCTTTGTCTCTTCTCCAGATTGCTCCTGGTACTGCTTCCATTTTTTTCTGATTGGATCTAGATGTTCCTCGTTTAATCACTGGATTCGTGATACCAAGTTTGTGAAATTTAGTTCCTTTTAGAGTAATGATCATAACTTTGAGGTGCCTTTTTCCAGAATTTCGATTTGCTTCAATTTATTGGATCTTGCTCTGAAACATCTGATTTTGTATGGTTTCAATATGGGATCTTTCAATCAAGCTGTCTCTTTTAGGTTTAATCTCTTTGTTGTCTAAGCAGTAAGAAAGAATCTCGACTTGCATATTGTTTAACAAGTTGCATTTTTTTCTTTTTGTTTGCAGGGCTTGCAAATCTCACTGTTACAGGTTAGATCTCGATTCTGAGCTTGGCTTTGTTTAGCTGCTATGCTGTGTTGTTTCCTTTATTTATTTTTTTCTGTAAAGTTATAAAATATGGTTTGAAAGTTTGATGAATCAATAACCGTTTTCAATCCCAATAGAAGCTTGATTGCAGAACAGGATTGTCACTGTTACTTTGATTGTTATCTGTGATCAGACATGATAACTTTACCATGCCCTTTGCGCTTTATGATCCATTTCTTTTTTTTGCCTATATGTAACATATAATTGCTCTGGTATTCTCCTGTCAAGACGTTCCTTCTTTGGTGTTTGATACCTGAAAATGAATTCTGACTTGTGTTGTGAACAGATTGTGGAAGCGGTGATCCAGAGCTCAAACAAGAGATGGAGAAGCAATTTGTTGATCTTCTGACCGAGGAGCTGAAGCTGCAAGAAGCAGTTGCAGATGAACATAGTCGTCATATGAATGTTACCCTCGCAGAAGCTAAAAGGGTTGCATCTCAGTACCAAAAGGAGGCTGAAAAGTGCAACGCTGCTACTGAGATTTGTGAATCAGCTAGAGAGAGAGCTCAAGCTTTGTTGATCAAGGAGAGGAAGATCACTTCTTTGTGGGAGAAGAGAGCTCGGCAATCAGGTTGGGAAGGTGAGTAAACTGATTGCACTTCTCAGTCTACCCTGAAGAGTTTCTATCTGAGAAACCAAATTTTCACCACTCAACTCAAGTAAAGAGAATTGTTTAACTGTCAAGTCAAAGTCCAATCTTCCACGTTTCTTCATATATGTAGTCATTTTGTTTTGCCTTTGGATCAGAATGTAGCTAAGGAAAGGCTTCGCCTTGTATTGACTTTTCTTCATATATATAATTGTTCATTTCAGGACCACTAAGTTTCATTTACTTCTCTCGTTAGATAAGAAGTCGGTTCTATATTTTGTCGTTCATGTTCTTCGGCAACCCCAACCATCACATTCTCAGTAGTCAATAGCCAAAGAAAAGAGTGAGCTTAGTAGCTCAGGTCAAGGCTAAACAAACCCAAGCTTTCTAGACTCAGGTTATCTTGGATTTGTTGAAAATGCTACATTTCACTGAGACGGAACAGTTTGTGAATTGATGATTCAGTTGTATGTAACGGATCAAGAAGAAGTCATTTGAACTCTGTCTTCTTCGTTGCTTAAAAAACTAACAAAGAGTTCTTCAGACGTCAAGAGTTTGTGAACAGAGGGAAGAGCTGGGAAGAGACAAAAGTGGAGAAGTCAAACGCACTTAGGTTGACATAATTATGATCGAACCAGGTATCACGCGGTTTCGGTTTTCAAGATTCCTTCATTTATTCACAAAAACAGCTGTATTTATTTCTATTTTTTTGGCGTCAGCCATTAAAGTGCTCTGTTTGCATTATTCTAATATGCAGAGGGACAGAATCCATAAAAGCCTTAGATCTACCATTAAAAGAAACAGATCTTGGTTCAGAGACTCCTGCAAAACCGTCCACTCCATGTGGGTTGTAAAAAAAGATTCATTAAGAAAAGATAGCTTTTAGACTTTGGTTCTAGGTTCAACTAATCTCTGTTTCTATTTCTTTTGTGTTCTTCGCTGAAGCTTCCAGTGTAGGACTTATGCTCTTTTCTCCAACTTAAGAAAGTGCATTTAATTCGTATCTCTCTAGGCACAGAGATTGATAAGTTAGTTTACTTTAAATGGAAAGTTCGATGAACAAGAGAGGACATGGACCCAATCAAGAGTATACAGATAACTTGCCAGAATTAAAGAGACAGAAGCTTCCTGCTTTGTCAAGGTAAATCATATTTAACATGTGCTATTTTGTTGTAAATTCGATGAACTCCTTTTGGATTGGAGCGTAGCCATGTTGAGAGATGTTCATTAGTTACACTGCCCCCAAAAGCATAGTACTGTGAAAATATCTTGCTATTCAAATTCTCAATAGTCTTGCTTAGCCTTGCAAGGTCATCAAATTTTCTCAGACGACGTTTTATGAAAACAAAAATTATTTTACAGTGTCATCGTGGAACCTGTCAAGGTAGATGGTCTTCAGAGGCTATGTTCGTCTTTGGAACCATTATTTAGAAGAATCGTGAGTTCGATATCCTATTTCTAAGTTTAACTTCCAGATAGACCAAATCTTGAGAAACCTGTGGGAGTTGTAAACTTTCTTGATAAATGGACAGGTCAGTGAAGAGGTGGAACGTGCCTTATCCAAGTTGGAGAACTCGAAATCAACTACAAGGTATTTTCTCTAGTTAATTACTATTTCCTTTGCTGGACTGGTTCCATGATCTTTACAGCAATTTGAATTTTCAGATCTCCAGAACCAAAGAAGATTCAAGGCCTCGATGGAAGAAACCTGCAAATTCGCTTCAGAACACGAATGCCTCCTCATTTATTCACAGGTGGGAAAGTAGATGGAGAGCAAGGTTCAGCCATTCACGTGGTTCTTATAGATGCAAACACTGGAAATGTTATTCAAACGGGAGAAGAATCAATGGCAAAGCTGAACATTGTCGTGTTAGATGGAGACTTTAATGAAGAAGACGACGAAGATTGGACGCGAGAATATTTTAAGAGCTTTGAAGTGAAGGAACGTGAAGGGAAACGTCCGATCTTGACTGGTGATAAATATGTGATTCTTAAAGAAGGTGTAGGAACTCTAGGACAACTTACTTTCACCGACAATTCGAGCTGGATTAGGAGCAGAAAGTTTAGGCTTGGTGTTAAGGCAGTATCGGGGTTTCGCATCCGTGAAGCTAAAACTGAGCCATTTGCTGTTAAGGATCATAGAGGAGAACGTGAGTTTCTTAATACTTTGGATTGACTTGAGAAGCAGAGAGAAAAAGAGTTTCGTGGATTGTTTATCTGAATCTTGTATTATCTTTTGGCAGTATACAAGAAACATTATCCTCCGGCTATACATGATGAAGTCTGGAGATTGGATAGAATAGCGAAAGATGGAGCTCTACACAAGAAGCTACTGGAATCTAACATCGTGACTGTTGAAGACTTCCTTCGGATGCTCGTGAAGGATCCGCAGAAACTAAGAAGCGTATGTATCTCTAATATGTGAACATCTACACAAGAAATTATTGTTTCTTTACTTATTTTCTTGGTATGTGTTTGCAGTTACTTGGGAGTGGAATGTCAAATGGAATGTGGGAAAACACGGTGGAGCACGCAAAGACCTGTGTATTAGGTGGGAAACTTTACGTCTATTACACAGAGCAAACGCACGCCACAGGCGTTGTCTTTAATCATATATATGAATTCCAAGACCTAATAGCCAATGGTCATTTCTTATCTCTGGAATCTCTTAACCATGACCAAAAGGTAAAACACTTCTCTGTAAAGCTAGTTCCATAATCTGTAGTCTTGGCGTTAAAAGATTACATTAAAAAAGATTTGAGTTTTTTTGTTTCAATTCAACAGATTTCTGCAGACATTATGGTGAAGACGGCTTATGAGAACTGGCATAAAGCGGTTGAGTATGATGGTAAAGTGTTGAATTGCTTACCAGATGCTAAAAAGGAAGGAAAAAGCTTACCGGAGCCAAAAATGGCTCAGAACCATCAAATACAGCAGACGACTCTGCAATGTCATCAGAATGGGAATAGCTACTCATTGGTTCCTGAGCGTCCAACAAAGTATCCTTTTGTCCAACACACTTGCAATCAATTACGAGACTACACATCAATTTCGGGCTCGTACAATGGAGGACTTAAAGATATTTTCACAGAGGAAATCCGGTTGAGGAGTTCAGAGATGCTTGAGACCAATGATATGCAGAGATTGCTGAAAACATTTGGGATATCAGGCGGGTTTGGTCATACGGATGAGTCTTGTTACGGTTTCAATGATCAGTATGAAGCTCGGATTGATAAAGGTTATGGAAGAGAAGAAGGTAGAGGCTCAGGGAAAGCTGTGGTGGGATGGCTTAAGCTTAAAGCTGCATTGAGATGGGGTATCTTTATACGCAAGAAAGCTGCAGAGCGGAAGCCTCAAATTGTGGAGATCGACTAAGAAACTATAAAGATTCCGAGAGCTACTTGTATAAACTTGAAATGGTTCAATCGCGGTATAGCAACTACTACCATAAACTCAAGAGTTCATCTTCTGGATGAGCAAGAGAGAAAGAATAAATTCAATCTAGGGACTTTGCATTGTAATGCTTTTATCTGTTTGTATTATGTTAATCATATTCTCGCATTTTGTTGCTTATTTTCTTTAACTAATTGATATAATTAATCTAAGTAACTTATGTACTTGTCCTAAGGAACACTGGATAATAGCTCGAGGAAAATGCTGATTACATCTTTTCTCTGTTGCTTCTCCTACAAGTAACGATGTGTTATAGAAACCCCCAAACTTGGTGCTACATTTTACAGGAGATTGAACATGGAGCAAATACCCAAGAACAGGGGCTACATTCTACAATGAGTACCTCCTAAGGTGATCATTGTTCCGCCATTGTCTGTGACCCTGTGTTTAGCATTGGTTTTGACTTTTGATTGATCACATTGAGGAAATGACTCTGCACTAGCTTCTGAGTGTTGTGAGTTGAAAACACATGCGAGATGCAAAGTAAGGAATCTACCAATTAGTCTTCTGATTCTGCTACGTACTACCTCAGAAACCCAAGCCTACTTTTTCCCAAATCTCAAGCACCGATTGTGCTTAGTCTCGGTGATACTTGGCTCATTGGTTAGTTGTTTGGGTGGTGGATTGGTTAAGGAGAGTTTCTCCATTGCGTTTATGAACTTGCGCAGGTGCTTGATGTACTCAGGATAAGTCTCGAGGTTGCAATGCCCTCCTCCTTTCACCCATAATGGATCATACTTCTCTTTCGCCAGCTCCCACAATCTCTTCCCGTGAGACAAATCCACAATCTCATCATTTGTGCCCTGCACAAGTCATCACAAATCAACAAACAAATTCACAAGATTTCTCCAGCCGTAAAGCAAAGCTTACATACATGTATGACAAGAACTTGGGAGTTGACATGGCGAATCTTGTCTATGTTCTGCAGTAAGACATACAAAACAAAGAGATGAGACAGAAGCAGAGTATATATAGACCCAAAAAAGAAGACTTCTTTTGTGTGTGTTTACTGACTTTGAATATATCAAACCAGAGTGTCATTTTGACAGGATACAGGACTCTTAATCCGGAGAGAATAGCGCTGTGAAGAACAACTCCTCTTAGCCTCTTCAACCGAGAAGCCATGTGCAAAGTTGGTCCGCTCCCTACAGATTGTCCGTACAGAATCAGCTCCTCTTGCTTGATCCCATAATCGCTCCTCAAGCAATTGTACACTGCCTCTATGTCATAATATGTGTTGAACTCGGACGGCTATACCAAAAGAACCAGAACAAACAAACATCTAAAACTCAAATGAAGATTTTAAAATTTGAATGATTTCTCTGTGTTAGATATACCTTTCCTGTTGAAACTCCATAGCCTGAATAATCATAACTGTTTCAGTGACATCAGAAAGAAAAAAACAAACATTTTAAATGTAAGAATCTAACAAAAACCCATGAAAACTTTTTTGGTATTCTGGCAAGTCTTTTGACCTCATGATGTTGACACGGAGATGAGCACGGAGCTCGATGAAGAGCTCAACCATTTGGCCAAGATCAGCGGCATTGCCATGGGAATAGAGAATCGTGAATCTTGCAAAAGGGTGTCTCCAGAACGTGGCTACAACTTTGTTACCAGACTTTGTGCTGAGCTGGTGGACCTCCACGTTCTTGTCCGGTGAGACTCCGGCGAAGACCAGCTTCCCGGTCTCGTCATCTTTCGTTATGCCGTATGTTGCTGGATCCGGCGGGAAGAAGGCGAACTTGGCAGCCACATTTGACGTCACATTACCCATTTAATCAAAGAGAACTTTCAATGAAGAGAAGGAGAAAACACACAAACCCAAAATCTCCCTCTCTCTGTCTAAGAAAAGAATTTTTTAAAAAATTGTTATTTTGGTTGTTAATTTGTTTCCGGTTTTTTGGTGGTTTTGTGATAAATTCCTGACATGTAAATTGGAGGCAAAGAAAATGGAGAGAAGGTAGTGGAGGAGACGAAGTGATCCGAACTTGGCGGGGGGGAAGAAGACGATGAGCTGTATCCTGAAACGAACTTCTTTGCCTCTTCTTTCTTTTTATTTTAAGGGTTTTTATAGATTCTTAGGATTTAATAAACATAATTTTTGAACCTCGTGCATCGTTTGGTAATTCTGATGGCGTAATACAAAAAATTTCTTTCTTTTTTTGGGTAAAAAGAAATTCTATTCATATAACTAATTTATTGCGTAAGCTTTTTTAACTTATGTTCAGCTTTAGGAGCAAGCTGAATAATGGTGAATGTTCATTTGTGGCAATTTATTTGTTAAAGATGTTCATTAGAAAACATATTTACGTTTTGGTCGTAGACAATAAATCATATTTTAGATTACATAAGAATGATCCTTTTATTTTATACTATTATCACCCTTTAGAATGATATTTTTTCTTCTTCTTAAAAACATGTTTATTTTCTTAGTTCATTGTGCTTGCGTCTTGAAATAAGAGCGAAGGGCTAGGCTTTGGTCAAAGGCTGCAAGTGATGGCTTTTAATGGAAGTGCTGTCAGAGAGTAAGATATTCCTCCATGTATGGCTTTTTTACTCTTGCTCTCTTCTTTTATTTTTAACCTACAAATGATCTTTAATACTATTTCTACTGTTTTTTTTTAATCTATTCGTCACGTTTTCACTTCACAATTTCTTGTTTAAAGAAAGTACAATAGAAAAAACAAAGGAGACATTTCCAGTTTGGACAAGTATGCTTTTAATTTCTGACACTATTCTGTGTGCTTTGGACTTTGTCAGCTTCAGATTTTGACCAAAATTATTAGCAAATGGTGTAAACTAATGATACAATTGATATTCATATATTAACTAATTCTGATTAGTTAAGGTTTTAACTGGGCAATGGGCCGTGAAATCCGCCATATTAAATGGGCAATTACAGGTTATATTCATTAATTTTTCTATTGCAGACCGTTCGTTGTAGATAACTTTTTCTGCAAAGGAATCTAACTGTCTGCAATCTAACTGTCTGCTTAAGGCTTAAGAGGTCTAGAAGATGGTAATATGATAGTAAAAAGAATTCTAATGTAGTGCATTAATCATTATGTTTGCATACCATGGATAATTGATACAGCATATATACACGTATTATATTCATGCAATTCTTCCATCTATCTATATGTACATGACTCGGTCCAAAATGGTGTAAATCTGTTGTTTGGTTGGTAACTATATCTTGGTGAGATCTCTAAATATAGTAGATATAGTCACATTTCTCATTTGTGTTATCTTATATTTTTCTTGGAATAAAATAATTAATTGATAGACCTTCGACCAAGTTACACAACTAAATCTTTTGAAACCTTATTACATAATTCTTTTGGAATAAAATGATTAACAAAGATGCCGTTTAATCATTTTTGTTAATCAAAACCGTATTACATTTGCATGGTCAGCTTTGAAGACATTGAGCTTGGTCCAAAAGAGGAAAAAAGTGTCCTGAGTCAACAAAGGCATGAGAGTTTTGTATGGAAGTTTGAGCTCTTAAATCTTAATCATCAAAATATAAAGCCAAAGGCATATAAGAAAAAGTAACGAGACTTGTAACTCCTTTACCACTTTTTGTTTTTCATACTTTGAACATTTATGTACCAAGATAAAGATAAGCATAACTTACGTAACTTACCACACTGACAACAACTTCACAAGTAAGCCCAAAGGGCTTCTTTTATACGTTTGTTTATTGTGTAAATGACAAAGTACTGTTGGGAGAACCAACAGATTATGTAATCTCGCAGTTCTTTCACCCAAAAAAAAAAAAAAAAAAATCAAGATAAAGGACAAAAAATAGCCTATGTTCCTCTTATGTGTCTGTCTATATGAAAGTAAATAGAGCTTAAGAATGGTTTGTGTGATAGAAACACAGAACTCAGTGAAGGGTTTCAATGGTGGATACTACTCAGTGACGTTTCATCTCCTGGAAAATGTTGGAAACTCTCGGAGACAGTCTTGGAAGGAACTTAAACAGCTGCATAGGAGAAAAAACATATGAAAATGCAGAAGAGATAATGAGCAAAGAAGAAGAAAGAAAGGAGAGACGCATAAATCAAAAGAGGATATATAAAAGGAGAAAAGAAGATTACCCAGAGCTTAACACAAGCGTCCATAATAACGGGAACTAGGCAGATAAAAATGGTAATAGTAGATTGCTCAACTTCAAGACCATAATGTTCCATTATTATCTCTACCAATGTCTCCCATCCAGATTCAGAATGATACCTATAATGACAAGAATTAAGTTATATACCTTCTTTGCACAAACGGGCTATCGATAGCTTTTGTTATTGGGACAGTAACAGCTTTGATTTTAAAGTTTGTTATGAGCTTCATTTCCTGGTGTTTGCTTTTAATAAAGGCAAAGATTTAAACATTTACCCCAAGAAAATGTCAGTGATTAGGATGATGAGAAATGCTTTTCCCGTGTCTGAAATGTTGTTTATGATTTTATTTCCTGTAAATTTCAACAAGGCTACCTGAAAAAAGTTCATGAAGTAACCCAAAAAGGCACATGTTAGCTTGAAAAGAAACTTAAAATGATATTCGAAGTTGGTTAATTTCCTGGATGGACACAGAAACTTACTCTACCCTGATTGGCGTACAAAAGAACGAACAACGAGATCCCAAACACCATATCAGACCATATGTTGGCAAATGCTTTCCGATTCTCTAATCTCCACTCATCTCGCAGCTCCAAGCTGTTGAAAAAACCGATGACAGGAACAAAAAAAAACAAAGTGAGTTTATCCGTAGAAAACAATTATCTGGTATGAGATCAAGATGGGGTTTAAACCCTTGGTATCAAAAGAAACAAAAATTGTGGTGTTGAGTCTTACGCTTTACCCCGCAACTCCCACCATAACTCATCGTCAGAAAGAGGCGGAGATTTGCCAATCTCGACTTCAAGACGGTACCTAGCCTTTTCTCTATTCAAATCCTTTACCATTTCTAGCTTCTGACTTCGTCTCACATCAAGTGTCTGGGCAGCAAGTGGTACAGTCTTCACATATCTATAAGTAACGGTACAGACTTAGATAATCAAACTGGGGACTAACACAACGTATATAGAGACAAAATCTGGGGAAATTAACAGTAAAAATGAAGAAATCACCTGTCTAAGAAGGGCATAAGTACATAATCATGAGCCAAAAAGTCTAACGCCCATGGAATGAGGATTAATACCGCCAAAAATTTTGCCTGTAAAGAGTTACAATGTCAATGAGCATTGATCAGTCATCTCGTAGACATTGCAATTTTGAAGGCTCTATTGTGCTACGTAGCATAGTGCAACTATATCATAACTTACAGATTTTGAAGATGCATAACGAAAAATACGGTCTTCGTATAGAATATCTTCCTGTTCTACTCCTAAAACCATATCCCTCACCGTTTTAACCAACCCTCCATCTGGAATCGTAAATTCATCAAGCTCTGATTTTTCGTCACTTCCCTCATTACCAGCAGAGTCTCGGCTCCAAGACTCAACTAAACTATCATCTGAATCCACAATCCAATCCTCCCACTTCTTTCTCACATGACCATCATCAACATTATCCACAATCTCCTCCTGACCTTCCCGTAGCTCCACAATCGCCTCTGCTCGGCTCTTCCAAGTCTCGAATTTCTCTTCATCAGACATCTCATCATCGTTAGCAAGCTCAGATGTTTCATCAACAATGTATTCGTCCCTCAAACCAAGCCAATTCCCATCATCATCAAAGAAAAACCTCTGCCACCAGCTTCTTCTCCTCTTGTTACTACTACCCGTATGACTGTTCTTCTTCTCCGCACTCGGAACAAATCTCCGAAGCCCCTTTCTTCTCTTACCCCGCAACGAAATCGAGTCACACGGCTTATAACTAAGAGAAGATGATGATTCAGGAACTGGGTTTTGGCTACTGAATGATAAGCAGTGGCATAAGACCATTGACGAGCTCATCAAGGACATGAATCAAACCCAACATTGTTTGGACTTCAATATTAAGGAAGCAAAACGGATTCTTCAACAAAATCCAGATAAACCAGCATATTTTTCTTTGAAAATTCAACAACTTTACGAGCCCTAAACACGGAATTCAGTGAACAAGAAGCTCCGAGCGGATAAGTATTAGGGTTCTGCCCAGAAAGTTACCGAGATAGAGAGAGAAGCAGACCCCAGTAGATGATGATGGACCAGATGCTAGAACTCTCTCTTTTTTTTTTTTTTGGTTATCTTCTTCAAAGTTCAGAGTAAACATGTAAATATCTGTTATCCATAAGATCGCTTTTTGGTTTCAAATAATATTTTTCCAATAAAAATATAAATTTTTGGTCAAAATTGTTGTTTCAGTCGTTTTTAATTGGCTACAATTACATTACTGTACATATTGAAAGATAAATTTATACTTTAATGTAATATCCCACTTTTTCTAATTTCGGGGCTCCATCATCACAATCGTACTAACACCAACAGAAACAGAGTATCCAGATCTGTCAAGATCTTAAACTCAAGGAGTCATGAAAACCCCAGAAAGTAAAGTTTCGCTCTTCGTAACTCACTGATTTTGCTCTCTCTTTGTTTCAGGCATTCTAACGAACACCTTCTCTGCAATCACTATCAATTTACAGGTGCCAGTGTTTTGATCTTTACGACCAATTGGTTCCATACAAGAAAGCTTGGTCATGGCAGAAAAGCATTGTCAAGGAGAAAAAGGCATTGATTGACAGAAACCAAGACTGCCCAGATACAATGATTTTATTGCAACACTCACCTGTTTACACAATGGGAACTGGTAGTACAGAGGGTTATCTCAATTTCGACATAAAGAATGCTCCTTTTGATGTGTATCGAACTGAACGTGGTGGTGAAGTCACTTACCATGGCCCTGGTCAGGTAATAATGCTAACAAACATTGAAAGTTTCTTTGTTTTCTTATGATTTTTCAAGCTAATGGTTGATTGTTTGGAAATGTAGCTAGTTATGTATCCTATAATCAATCTTCGAAATCACGAGATGGATCTTCATTGGTACCTCAGGATGCTTGAAGAGATAGTCATCCATGTGCTTTCCTCAAGTTTCTCTATCAAAGCTTCCTGTCTTGACGGTTTAACTGGCGTTTGGGTCGGTATGTCTCAGATCTCAACATTGTTTTTAACACTCTTAGTGTGTTTTGATCTCTTTTGGATGATTTTATCAGTGAACTAGATTGATCTCTTTTTGTCTGCAAATGGTATATAGGCAACCAAAAAGTGGCGGCGATTGGTATTCGTGTGTCGAAATGGATAACATATCATGGTCTAGCTCTTAATGTCACAACAGATCTAACACCATTCAACTGCATAGTTCCATGTGGGATTAGAGACCGACAAGTTGGAACCATAAAGGGCTTGCTTAAAGATGGAGAACATGGAAAGATCGATGATTTGAGGTTGATTGATATAGCTCATGAGGCTTTACTAAAGGAATTCTCTGAAGTTTTCCAGCTTCAGATCGAAAAGCAAACAGTTCCAGGTCCTAATATTCTGAATGCTGATTCTTTTAAACTATTTGATGGCTAAAAGAAAGATGTTATTTGTAGAACAAAATCCTTGCAATCTCTATACCATTCTTGTTAAGTCTTGAACATAAAGCTCTTATCTACATAAAAGGTTTTATTGGCTGTTTGTAACATTGTCTGCTTCTTGTAGATGCTTGTTTGAGATTAGTCTCTCTACTTCTCTTTTGCAATGTAAAGATTTGTGAGACTGCTTGAAAAGAAGAGTGTTTGAGTGGAGGATGCAGGAAACCCAAGGCAAGGAAACTGCTAACAAAAATGTCTGATAAAAACTCAGATACAAGGCTGAAGTACCAAAACCAAGTTTACAAAAGGTATATTAAAAAGCCAGCCAAAATACCCAGAAGCCAGATATTTACAAGGCTGAACATATTCTTCCCACTTCTGAGTCTCTTTGGCACTGACGAATCGTAGTAGCTGCGAACTCGAATGGTTACTCGCATAGGATTCCATCCTTCAAGCCCTTTAAGAAAAGACATAAACATTGGGTTTGTATCCGAGATTTCCAATTAGCATTCTAGTGTGTGCTGCCTTGAGTCATTTTCTGTAATTGAAGGCCAAGCCCATACGTTAAAGAGAGAAAGGTAACAATTATAGAAGTCCAGTGATGATGAATTCAATAAATTAAATGAGTTTATTCAGTAGAGAAGTTTCCTTAACTAGCTGATATTTACTTTGATATTAACCTGTCCTTTTGCAGTTTCCACTGTTACACGTTTGCTGATGGAGATCCAGGTGCTGTATGGCAATTATCAACGATCCCTTTGCTGTCCTTTTAGGTGATAATAGAAGATTCTCCAACTGCCTTGTTCAATTTAAGTATATACTTGCGTATTTAAGATCATATGATCCTAGTTAATGTTTCTGATATCAGAAGATTTACAAGCCATCCTACTCTTTTTCTCGCTCTTTCCCTTTTCTCCACTTTGGTTTGTTCTTTCCATTTCAATGTTGTTAGGCTTGGTTTCTCGGATCACATGAATACAACAAGTATCCCGGTTCCAGGTAAAGCTTTCACTTGAAGCATCTTCTTACTGGTCACAGGATTTGGATAAAATGTTATCATTGGTTGTCGATTTAACTTAATGACTTCACTGATTTTCTGGCTAATACATGGATAAAAACAGGAACTTTAGCTAGCTTTGGTTTGATCGAATAGCATCTTCAGAAACTGCGGTGGTTCGTACGCGTGTCTCAACATGGAAAAAAAACGGACATCTGACTTGTAAGAAACTGTAGGTTCTTCTTCTCCTTTTCACTTTATCTTTGTGGTGTCTATCCTTTAAGAAACGTATGCTTGAAAAATAAATGAGCCTTTACCTTGTCAGTTGATTCCCGCGGGTGGAACTCTCGAGGACTCTACTGCTACGCTGGCACAACCGCAGTTTCTTCATTGCCACGTGCTGTTGATAAACATTGCGTGCCTCTCCATTTCATCTCCACCTGCTCCATAGGTCAACACAAATGTTCTCTTTGCCTTCAATACCCTCACTTTTCAGTTTCAACAGTCCCTTTACTTGTGCATAAAACTGTCAAACACTAATCTGAAAACTCTGCTTGTGTCATGGATGTAATGTCACCCTCTACTCCTAAATCTTCTTTTCTTAGCTCTTCACTCGAAGAAGCTCATGAAAATCGAAGATTGAAATGCTATAGGGGTGTCCGAAAGAGGGCGTGGGGCAAGTGGGTGTCTGAAATCAGAGTTCCAAAGTCTGGAAGACGAATATGGCTAGGTTCATATGATGCTCCAGAGAAAGCAGCTCGAGCTTATGATGCTGCTTTGTTCTGCATTAAGGGTGAGAAGGGAGTTTTCAATTTTCCAACTGATAAAAAGCCGCAACTGCCAGAAGGTTCTGTGCGGCCTCTGTCCAAGCAGGACATACAGACTATAGCAACAAACTATGCTTCATCAGTTGTGCATGCACCTTTCCATGCCACCACACTCCCGGTAACAGCCCAGGTTCCCTCCGAAGTTCCTGCTTCCCCTGATCTATCTGCCTTTGAAGTTCCTGCTTCCCCTGATCTATCTGCTTCTACTGAGATTACAGAGGTGGTCAATGACTTCTATCTCCCAACCAACGCAACCGAAGAATCAACATTCTCAGTAGAAGACTTACAACTGGATAATTTCCTCATGATGGACATTGACTGGTTAAACGATCTAGTCTGATTGTAACGCCACTAGCAGAGTAGCAGTTACTTTTAGCTTTAATATGGTTTAACTACCAGTTATCTGTGTCTCTTTTTAGCTGCTTCTTGTAAGGGTATTCCTTGTCTTTGAACTTGTTTCATTTAGCATGCAGTTTGTTGTTCTTGTTTTGCATGTGTATTATCTCTTCTTTTTTTCTTTATAATCTCTGTTGGATTTCATGAGATGTGGAACATGAATGATATTATTAGGAATTTGCGTCCAACCTAAATCTTCTGTTGCATGTTTGAGGCCTTTTTTTCCATATCGTTCCCACATGTTCTGCCTCCTTTTCTATACTTCTCCAATTACCAACCTCTGCATAGACCATATATTATCAGGGAAAGACTCGAAATCACCTTGTGGATATGATACAACATTATGCCAGTGCATGTTTGTGCTTGGTTACACTAGTTGTTTTCTTATGGCCTCAAATACATCTTCTATCTATCCCAGGCCCGAAATGAAATTCTTTGATATCTACAAAGTTATGCACCTTAAATTACACGAGACCAGCTGATAAAAACCTCAAAACAATTTTCTTTCCAGCTTCCTTTGAAAGGTGTTAAAATGAATTGTCCCACATCGAGACTTGTAATGATTTGTGGACTAATATATAAGTGTTGTGGCAATCCTCCTCTCATGAGCTAGTTTTAGTGCCACACTTACTAATATGGTATCAGAGCAGGCCCAATTTCTCGATTGTGGGGACCATCCGTGGATGTCCAGTCCCACAAACTTCACGCTTCAGATGCCCAATCCTGAGCGTGAGGGGGGGGTGTGTTAAAATGAATTGTCCCACATCGAGACTTGGAATGATTTGTGGACTAATATATAAGTGGTGTGGCAATCCTCCTCTCATGAGCTAGCTTTTGGGTGTGAGTTAGGCCCACACTTACTAATAAAAGGTCCAAGCTCCCCACGGTAAATCCTCAAGGACCTCAACCAAGCCTCTGTAAGCTCTTTGGATTCCGATTTTGCATTACTTTTTCTTTCTAAGTTGCTCTAATCTCATTATCACCAATACTGATGGAGGTTATCAGCAAGAAAGATTACATAGTAGTGTGTGCTATCCCCCTGCAAGTAAGAGATGAAACGCACTGATAAGCTGAAGGTTCTGATGAAACCACAAAAAGACATTACAGTACCTTCAAGCTTCAGAAAATGCAGGCTTCATTTATGGTCTCCCTTTCAGATCCATATTAGTTCCGTTCTCTTGTTTTTCCATAAGATATCCCCCTCCTCTGGTAACTGGAGCATAAATGTCACTTCCGGGAACCTTAGCATAGTATTACATCAACAAACGTCACTTAGAAAAGGCTCAGATTGGTACAAGAAATGGAGGCATAGCATAGCAGAGCACATCATAAACTCGTGAAACAATCATACTGGCATCGCTTAGAGATAGGTTCATGTGGCCAAGCTATAACAAAAGCATGAAATAGGATATGCGGCCATGTAAAATTTACACCCATGTAAATCAAATTCAGCAAATATTGATGAGCTATTCTTTACTTCAGTTGTTGGAACATTGTGCATCAGTGATGCTGCTTTTGAATTGCAGAGAGAGAACAGTACTTAAATAGAATCTTCATATAGGACACCAAGATTTTCCGTGGTAATCTACAATCTATTGTTCAGAATTCAAGTTTACTGAATCCATAGCATTTGTTCAATCGCCGTCTTTGCATAACCTTCCTCACTTCTTCTGCAGCATGGCAGTTACCAGATTCTGTGTGAATCTTGCTTAGCAACACATAATTGGCTGGATTGTCAGGTTCAGATTTCATTAGCTCGTTTGCAATATTTTTTCCTGCAACATCCAGCACGCCATGAATCTCGGAAGCAGATAGCAGAGAACTCCATATTCTTGCACTTGGATTCATGGGCATATTTATTATGACCTCAAAGGCATCATCAATCTTCCCAAACCTGCCAAGAAGATTGATATAGCAAGCATAATGCTCCAATGTGACTGGTATGTGATATTTCCCAGCTTGCCTGAATATGGTTTGAGCTTCTTCTACCAGGCCAGCATGGTTGCAAGCCGATAAAACTGCAAGAAATGTCACTCCATCTACTTCCACTCCATCTTTTATCATCCCTTGAAAGATTTCTAAAGCTTCTGAACCATGTCCATGAAGACCGTGTGCATTAATCATTGAGCTCCATGACACAAGATCTTTCTCATTAAGTTCACAAAATACTTTACGCGCTGCAAGAAGACTGCCACACTTAGCATACATATCTATGAAGGCGTTGCCCAATAGGATATGTGACATGAAGCCACATTTCAGGATGTGAGAATGGATTGTAGATGCAAAACTCAACGATGCCAAATGGGTGCAAGCTGAGACAACAGCCAACAGAGTAACTGAGTTGGGTTCACTTTCTTCTTTTCTCATTTGACTAAACAGATTCACAGCTTCAGAGCCATCTCCAGTCTTGGCATAGCCGCTAATCATGGAACTCCACATTACAACATCTCTCGCTTTTGATATTTCGAAAAGTAACCTAGAGAGACTTACATTACCACATCTGCAATACATGGTCATAAGAGCAGCTGTTAATCGATCATCCGAATGGAGTCCATGACGAAAAGAAAATCCATGAATCTCCTTCACCAACCTTAAGCCAGAACCCAATTCTACACATGCAGGTAAAATAGACAACAGTGTGACACGATTGGGCCTCAAATTTTCTCTCTGCATTGCTAGAAACAGATTAATGCCCATTTCATATTTATGATTAGCAACACAACCCGAGATTATGGCGGTCCATGAGACCTCATTCTTCACCTTAATTTGATCAAACACATGGAAAGACGCTACAGGATCATCAAATTTTAAGTACATATCAACCAATGCCGTTGATAAGAGAACTGACTCATGCATCCTATCATCAACAAGAGCAAGAGCATGAAGCATTCTTGCTACCTTACTGCTGTTTCCCATGCGAGTGCAGAGAGCCAATAGAGATGCAACCAGCTCGGACTTGGGAACAAGACCATAAAAATACATCTCCTTGAGCAACTTTAGCGCTTCATACAACAACCCATCCTGGCAATAACAATTAACGATGGAGCAATAGCTAACAGTGTCTCTTACAAGTATTTCATCGAATACCTTACGTGCAGAGTATGTGCTAGAGAATTTCGCATACATAGAGATGATAGAATTGGAAACAACGGTATCACAATTAGCGCCAGAAGCTGTGCGCCAAGTAAGAAAGACTCCTGTTGAAAAGAGCAAGCTTTGATGACAGAAGGAAGAATCGAAGTGAAGCCATAAGTCCCCAAAGGATGAATATAATGCTTGTACAGTCTCAATGCTTCATCGTGGAGTTGTTCTGAGACTAATCCTTTGAGCTTATTGGCCAGCTCCAAGTTTAGGCGGGAGGAGAAAGATCTTGCCATTATAAGACGGTTCACACATCTCATACCAACTAAATATGATATGACCAATTAGCGAACTTTTGAAATTCTGTATTGAAGTTGTTTTATGTTTACTATAGTCAGCAGGAAGCACCCATGGCCTAATGGATAAGGCGCTTGACTTCTAATCAAGCGATTGTGGGTTCGAGTCCCACTGGGTGTGTACATATCGTTTTTAGTATAATATCCTTTTTCTGCTCAACCGGATCGTTGGATAAAAAACAAAAGTTGTAAAAAGCAGATTTGAAGCCCAATAAAGTTGGAAGATGGTGGGCTAGTAATGGGTCGTTGTTTTGAGACAGAAGCACGTGAGGATCACGTGCGTTGACGTCGAGGTGGGCTGTACCAGTGGATCTCGAATTCCTCCTCCCCCTCCCCTTTCCCTTTTGGCTTCTCGAAGGCGAAGAAAACTGTCGGAAGCCAATCATCATCGCCACTTGTTCTGCTCTTCGAGATATTCAAATCCTCCGTCTCTAGAGAATTCCAGATCAAGATATTTAGGCAAGTGGCCGATTCTCGGATCCCCAGTCAAACTAATTCTGGTTTCTTAAGTCTCCTGTTCGTTTGATTTGCAGTGTTTTCGGTAGATTTTTCCGTGGTGGTGGTGGGAAGGTAATAGGATATGGCGCAGGAGCAGGAAGGAGCGGTGGTTGAGAGCGGTGAGCAGATTGATTCCGCTGCTGCTGCCGTGGACGCAACCTCCGATAACGTGAAGAAGAAGCAAAAGGGGTTCTTCTCGCGTTTATGGAATGGGATATTTAGAGTTAGAGGCGACGATTTTGAGAAGAGACTTCAATACATTTCAAGGGAAGAAGCAACTATTTTATCCAGGATGAAGCATAGATCGATTACATGGAGGAAGCTCACGAGAAATCTCATCGTTTCCTCTGTGTTGTTAGAGGTCAGCAAGATTTTGATGTTATAAGATTGAGTGTGGTGAATAGTTTGCGATGAATATGGTAAATATGCCAACTTTCAGATAATTGCTGTGGGTTATGCGATCATGACTACGAGAATGGAAGATTTGGATTGGAAAATGAGGAGTTTCCGGATCTTGCCAATGTTTCTCTTACCTGCTGTCTCTGCTCTTGCTTATTCCTCAATCGTCAGCTTCTCTAAGATATGTGAGTCTTGTGTTTTTCTTTCGTTTAGATGCTCATTTCATGTTAAGATGTTGGTGTTTTCTCGTAGCACCTGTGTTTCTAATCGTTTTTTCTCTTGTAAAATGGTTTTATAGTTGACCGCAGAGATCAAAAGACCTTGGAAAAGCTTCGAGCAGAAAGGTTGGCTAAAATCAACGAGCTTAAAGAAAGGACCAATTATTACACCACACAACAACTTATTCAGGTGAGACAATAGTCTTGAACAAAGAGAATTTTGTGAGTGGCTGGTTCACACATCAGCATTTTGGATTCTATTAGGTTTCTGTCTTTTTATCACTGCCTTGTATTCCAATGTTCGCATCCTTTTCTTTCTTGCTCGTATTACTTTGATCAAGTTCTGATGCGTTCAAAGGTTTATCATTTATAGTTTAATGGATAGTGACTACGTGTTCAAAGATTGGGAAATGGCGATTATGAATAGAAAGTTGGAATCTTAGTTTGGCAGTTAGAATTATTGTATTTATTGCCACGGTGACAAGCATCCATGCCTCATATAGAAAGAGAAAGACATAAACTAGTTTCTTTTAAGTACTTCTTGTAGGCGTGCGATATGTTCAATAATTCGAAAGAAAGGAATCGATGCTTGTCATTGTGGCTTTAAAAGGGCTTAACTACTGAAAGTAGAGCTGGTGCTAACATTCGCCTTTTAATGCAGAGATACGACCCTGACCCAGCTGCAAAGGCAGCTGCTGCAACTGTCCTGGCATCCAAATTGGGTGCTGATTCAGGCTTGAAAGTATTTTTAGGAGATGAATCCCAACTTGATCCATCCTCGGGCAAGAGCAATGACATGGAGGTTAACCAATCACGTGGGTTGAGAAATCGAAGACAACCAAATACTAGATCCCACACTTCTGGGATCACTTCAGCACATCATTCTGATGATGAGTCTCACCATTCTGGAATAAGCGAGAGATTTCCAGGCACTACAGAGCAAAACCAGCAGATGCTGGTTGAGCATTACAGTCCTCAGGGATATGCAGCTCCTGATGGCAGTTGGATCTCACGCATTGCGGCTCTACTCGTGGGAGAAGATCCAACACAGTCATTTGCACTCATTTGTGGAAACTGTCATATGCATAACGGTGAATGAATCTATAAGCATCATCCTTTGCCTGTCTCTTATGTTATATTCTGGGTTCTAACATGATGTGAAATGTGTCTATCATTGGCGCAGGACTTGCTCGGAAAGAGGATTTCGCATACATTACATACTATTGCCCTCACTGTAATGCTCTGAACAAACCGAAGCATTCAGAGGAGAACGCACTTATTCCTTCTGTTTCTGGTTCGCTGATCACAGACTCTCCGACATTGATTGAAACCAGTGAAGTGATAAATAGCAGCAGCTCGGCTAGTGAACGTGGGAACAGCCCCACTCCAGAGATAAAGAAGGAAGATGTAACTACTGAGACCGAGAAACCGAGCTGAGGAAGATCCAGTGAGCCAAAGAAGAAGGCTTTTTTGAGTTTGTGCTTCGGAGAGAGGGAGAGAATGTGTGTGTCTGTGTGCGCGTGTGTGGGTACGAGTACTCGTTCAGGTAAACGTATACTATGATTTGCTAATATCTGAAGCTGCTTACAATTTTGATTCTGGTCTGTTTTTATACAGAAAGACAATATGATTTTGGTGGGTAAATATACGTCTGATGTCGTGAACTATGATTGTTTTACGTTTTTGGGTTTTAATTTTACAGATTGTCTGTTTTGTTTTTTTTTTTGTTAATGTATTTGCTCTTGAATTTGGATTTTCGATTTTATTACTATGAGCTACAGTTTCCTAGTTGAATGTTTTGGTATTTTGCTAGTTCCTGATATGAATGCGACTTTTATAAGAAGCTGCATGTGCAAGAGTAGCTTCATTTTTTCTCCACTATAATTCGTGAATAATTATCAAGTTTCTTTGCAAAAGAAGTGATGATCTCCACTTTGAAGATTTTAACTTTCCACCATAATAAAACCAAAAAGGGAAGCTTTCTGCTGTATTATTGCTGATGGAGAAAAAGAAATTGACAGAGCAATAAAAAGGTTAAAAGATGAAGACCATTAGTGGAGGGAGCCTTATCCTCTGTCTCCACTGACAAGGGCTGTCTGCTTAAGTAAGGAACAAGAAGCTCACGAAGATAAGCTTGTTATGGTACAAAACACTCGAGAAGCAATTGCCTTGGCACTTGGCAGAGCATTTCAGAGTTGCCATGAAAGAGAAGAGATTTTCTGAAATTATGGATGCTCGAATAAGAAGAGATGATTGCAAGCCGGAACAAGTAATGGCAGTGGCAAATCTGGCGATCAAGTGTTTGAGTTCTAAAGGAAAGAATTGTCTGAATATGAGAGAAGTTTCTACCGAGTTGGAGAGGATATGTACTTCTCCAGAGGATTCAAATGTGCAGATTCAGATTGATGAAGAAGATGAAGAAGAAATTTGATGTATCTTCTTAAAACCGTTTGTGTAATAAATTAAAGCTTATACTCCTTCCATTTTAAAATAAGTGGCGTTTTACATTTTCAAATTGTTTGGTAAAAGTTACAGATATATCTATAGTTTTAATGCATTGGCCAATAAGAAAATCTAAAAAAAAAATAAAAAAGGGAAAAAAAAATATATTAATCAGGGGGAGAAAAAAAAATTAATAAAAAAAAAATAAAAAAAAAAAAAAAAAAAAAAAAAAAAAAAATTAAATTTAGAAAAAATTTAAAAAAATTTTCTCTGAGTATGAGTGAAACACACGTGGAAAAGCATCAACGTTATGTGATCTTCGGAGCACAACCATCAATGGTGGATATAGATTTATGTGTCACTGAAGAGAGAACTCACCTCAGAGAATTTGGGTTTCTTCGTTTTCTTAACTTTTGTGGTTCCTTAATTCTCCGAGACTAACGTTGATAGAAAGAAAAATGGATATTGGGATTAGCAACGGATGGAGAAGTTCGGTAACTTCAGAAAGCCATGGATCTTTCTTCAGTTTGTCTAGATTCTACCCTAACACAATCCTCAGGTCTTTATACTCTCCTAGTCCTAGTTTGTCTTCTTTGGTTTTGGTTTATCGATTTGATAGGCTAGGAGCTCTGTTTCAGGAAGAGAATTCATGTGGGTAATGTTCATAGTGGCAAAAGAGCAATGGTGATTTCTAGTTCAAAGAAAGCAAATCTCTCTGCTTCGAGGAAGCAGAGGATTAAGCTACAGAATAATGAAGAAAAGGTGCTCACTTTCAGTGAGTTTCTGAAACACCCATCTGGCTTGGAGGCTGTAATCAACGCTAAGGCTTTGCAGAGTTATCATTTAGTTGATGATAATGATAATACCTACAGGTTCTTTCTTTAACCCTTTAGTATCATTGTATCAATGTTCATAGGACACTCAGAAGTTCTCTCATACTTGTCTGGCTTAAAGGTTTTTACGTATCTTTTAGGATCTTCATCGCTTTTATTGTTATATGAAGCCTATTAGTTTTCTCGGTAGCTGCAGAAATTTTTATTGTCTCTCTACTGTTAGAGAGGACATGTTATCCATTAGTAGGAGTATCTAAAGAGTGGTATCTGGATAGGGAGATAGCATAGTATATATGGAAATGTGCTTTTATCTGGAAGGGGAGATAGTAAATCTTTGTCTTACAGTGCAGATGTACATTGCCAAAAGTTCAGTTAATGAGCTTTGAAGTTATTCCAGTACTGGTTTTGAGGGTCACTCCCACACAGGAAGATTGTACAGTCGAGTTGCTTTCCTGCAAGGTTCAATGAAGAAGACCCACTTATCAAATATTTCTGTTGTTTTCTACATTACTGACGATGTTTTGAACTGCTGTCTTGCAGTTGGAGGGGTCAGAGTTATTGGAGAACCAAAGTGAAAGGTTTTCAGGTAACTTTCGTCTTGTAAACAAAGCACTTGAATGTATCACTGCAAATCCAAAGTTCCTTAAGTTGAAACAAATGTTTTTCCATTTCTGGTTGGCAGCGATTATGAAAAATTGCATAACTTGGAACATGGAAGATCCAGAGCCATTTTTGGAGGTTGACGTGAGATTGAATGTCACTCTAGAGGTTGTGTATCGCAATACAGTTTCTTTAGTTCATTCGTAGCTTCATTCTCACTATGATGGGTTTTCTGTAATCCATTTGTGTGGATAGGTCATATCGACTTATGACTCTCATGCAGTTGTGTACATGAATAAGCTTTAATTCTGCTGTTCATAAAACCTCTACTGTACATGGCAGATCTCAACGCGGCCATTTACAATGCTTCCAGTATCAGCTGTTGAGGTTCCTGGGAATCTGTAAGTAGACAGTATTGTTCTCTTTACCTCTCTGCTGCTTATTTGCTCAAAGTGTCGAGCAATGTTATATGTTGATACGATGATTGCAGAGTAATGCAGACACTGGTAGATACACTGGTTCCTCTTCTGCTTCAGCAATTACTTAAAGATTACGATGAATGGACTCAAAAACAGCAACGGAACTCCTTGTAAGCACAAGTTAATCTATTACTAATGTTTTCTCAAACAGAAGATGTAGGATTTGTTGTTTTATTAATAGAGACGCTCTGTAGTAAAAGTGCAGAGGTAATGCTATTACTGCAAGAGTACAAACATTAATAAAGTCAAAAGAGATTTGATTCACTTGTAAACTTTGGTCTTTCTTGTAACATAAAAATACAGCACACTAAGGTTACATAACTGTTTCATCATCAGTCCAAGTCTCTCTAATCCTAAAGACCGACCCAGTAGGAACGACCATTGGTGTTGTGAATTGGAGATGGAGTAGGTGAAGACACCGACCATTCATACCAAACCTGAACCCGAACATCAGAAGATCAATAATAGTTTATTTAGACAAAGAGAGATAGTCGTGTAGAATCATTGTGGTTATAATTTTTTTTACCTTTGAGGAACCAGAACACCTCCAAAAGTGTACTTCTAATGGAGTATCAGGGTGCACCTCCACAGGCTTCCTCAATGGGAAAAAGATTGGGAACCTGCCGAAAGGGACACAATAATATATCAGTTCAAGCAAGAGGTTTGATAGGAGAGAGCGATTCAACTGTTTAACGCCATTACCAGCTGAACATGTTTGGTGTTGCTGTTGTAGCTCGATCCCAAGATGGACATCTTTATAAAGGACAGAATCAAAATAGCCAGCGAATCCTGATTTTGTTGAGTTATGTATGATCACAGTAGATTCAGTTTGAGATTCGGAAAAAATGGAAATGAAAATTCCCTCTATAACAAACAAAAGACTAGAAAAAAGTATGTACCATGCACCAAGGCTGAGCCAGAATCGCTTGGTATATTGAAATGAAGCTTCTTGTAGCGTTGGTTGTTGGCTTTTGTTGAGAAGTTTGGATGAGTAAATGTGAAAACCTAATTAAGACCAAACCAAAATTCCTGAGATCGAGAGATTGACAAGATATGCAGAAATGTATTCGAAGAGAACTCTTTAAGCTATCTAAGTTCTAAAGACAGAGAGAGACTCACAGATTGGGAAGGAGCAAGCTTCGCTACACTGTGCAGTTTGACAACATAAGCAGTTTCAAAGTGCACAAGATCTTTATGAGCCTTAACCTGCCAAATAGATGAAAAAGACATGAGTTGATCTGAAAATTCTTGTGAGTAAGAGCACACAGAAAAAAAGCAGAAGAACCTACGTCATTGTAAAGTTTTGAAGCTGTTACAGGCTGTATGAAGCTTGTATACCTGAAAAGGTAATGATGAATTCCTCCTCCAGTTAGAGAAACAGAAAAACAGATGAGTTTCTAATGGAAATTCAAGTAAGCTAAGGAGTACACATACGAGGATGGTATTGAGATTCCGTCTGGCTTCAGAAACCTTTGGGCTCCATCAAGACATTCAGGAGAGAGTTCATTGTCTCCAAAAGAACCCAGCAGCTCGCTAACCTGTATAGCAGAGGCAAACGAGAATTAGATGAACTGTATATTGTCAGCATGAGTAATAGCTACCAAAATCTGTACATACTGACCAATATATCAGCTTGCTCAGGAGCATTCCAAAAACGCATGTCACAGGATATTATCGTAACAATGTCTTCCCATCCTTCCAACTTAACCAAATTCTGTCAGAGAAGATAAGAGTGCTCTATGAGTTCATTAAAAACTATGCCGCACATCCTAAAGAAATCACCACAAAACTTTGCCATGTTTCAATTGACTCAGTTGCTGACAACTCACATGAAGTGTTACAACTGCATTAGGATTCTTTTCCACGGCATAAACTTTCAACTTCCGATCAGTTTCTTCAGCTGCCTGAGAAACGAAACCAATGAACACAAGAGATTAAGAAAAAGGTGAATTTCAAAGTCTCCTTTTGATCAGCATAGAATTGCATCTGAACTTACCTGTAATGATGCCCTCACAAGGGGTCCTCTTCCTGCCCCCACAACCATCAAGACCTACAAACTAAAACTTTAGTCCCATTGAAGTATTTCATAAGAATACCAGAAATAAAATTTGTAAGCTATGCTGCTATGGACGCAAAAAATTGACATGAGACATACAGTAGTTAACTCGGATGCTTTTTCATCAGGAACCCTGTCCACCAAGGCTTTGGCAACTGCCCTTTGATACTAGCAACACAAAGATGGACGAAAGTTAGGCATGATTTACAAAACCAATCATGCTAAATATTGGTATAATATTGAACTGCCACCATGATTCATCCATCATCTCCCCTCTGCTAACCAAAGCAGAAATAGAAGAGGGGATGTACGGAAACCAGAGGTATTATAATTTAAGATGTTAAGAAAAGTCTAGCAGACGTAACATACTTGAATGTATTTAACAGAGTCTCTCTCAAACGTCTCATAAGTTTGGGCTTCGAGGTTGTCCATCAGAGGCTGTATTTATTATAAAAAAAACAGTAAAGGCTCTTTCCAGTAAGAATAGAGCATTTTCATGACAGGGTATATTATTACGATGAACAGACAGAAATCAGTATTACTAATGATAAGAGGCTAACCTGCAGGGGTGCCTGCAAAAAATCCCTGTAGCCCAGCTGTAAAAAGAGAAGATAACTGTCAGAATTGAGTTTGTATCTGCCTGCTTGCATTTAGTGATAAAAAAGATAAGAGGGAACGACCTCGATGCGTTCCTGTTCAGGAAGTGATTCCATCTTTTGGAACAGATAAGCAACATAGTCCAAATATGACCGTAAAGGATGCTTCTGTGTACCTGACAACCAAAACATAGCCAATGTTATATACAAACTATTTAGCTCAAAACTTGGAGTCGACTATGCTTATAACCAATGCCCATAATAAATTGAGCTACGGAAAACAAGCCCAGAGGATAAAGCTAATAGTCAGCGGACAAAAGAAAATACAGAAAAATGTACCCTCTGTGTTAGCCTTTGGAAGATTATGAACAGGCTTTCCAGAAATTACAACCTGCATTTACAAGATTGATGATAATGAGCCCCAGGTCGAGTGAAATAATTTTTTTTTCTGAATCAAAAGAGGGTTTGAATTTAGTGTTCTATATCACAAAGAGTGGGATGTTTATTACCTGGACAGCATGATCGAAAAATCCTGCTATTAACTTTTGGTGGCGTTTTGACAAGCAAGGATAACCCCGAGCATTTGTTAAGAAAGACTGCAAATCCCAAATTAGAAGAATTTTGTGATTCACAGGACTTCAAAAACGAGTTTGCAACAATGTGGTAAAAAGGTGGGGCACTTACATCAGTGCTTACTATGGCTGCTCTCACAGACTCTCCCATCCAGCGTCCTAGTGAAGTTTCAGAGGGTAGTGTACTCCTGGATAAAGGAAATGGTGTTATTTTTGCAGAGGGGAAAAAACATTTGGGTCCACATTAACAAAAACCAATCAAGAGTTTTTCTCAACTCACAGAACATCAAGAGCAACAGACAGCTTACTGTCATGCTCACAAAGAAGACGAAATGAATTCCACAGCTCCCAGGAATCATTCTGCATAGAAGAGAGTATCTATTAAAGCTGTCCTGACATTAAGCTTACAAAAACGTGAACAGATAGGACATCTATTTGTATTTATAGGTTTAAAAGGCCCATAAACAGAGGCAACACCAGGTGATCCCAAGGGCTCCATATCAGAGAGTCCCTAATAAATCTGAGATGGCACAAAAAGTAAGAACAACAAGTAAATCTTATATCTTACCAGACCCTCTGAGGTAGCATCCACTGAATCACCATCAGACTTTACCAGTGGAACCCTCAGCCATAACTTCAGCGCAGAATAGCATTTTAAGAAAAAAACAGAGAAGCAATAAAATGTTAGAGCCTGACTGAAGGTGCTCTTGTAAAGAAAAGGCTCAATCTTAAATAAAACTAGACCGGCAGCAAGAAACACGTAAACCACCTGCAAGGTAGTCAGCCCTTGTAAGATCTGGTTCACACATCTGGCATAATTGGCACATGATGTCCCTTTTGGAGTAGGAAGAAGGCATGCCTGCAACATATAACAAACATTAACGAGACAATTTCTCTTCAAGCATAGCAATCTAACGTAGAAAAATAAGAGAAAGAAGAAATCACTTTGCAGCCAAAATACAAAGAGACAACCGAGTGTGACTTAAATCCATAGATTCACAAGCACCTGTAAGGAGAGATGTGTAGCCCAAGCAACTTCTTGCTTCAATGTGGTTTCTGAATCCATTCGCAAGACCTCATCTTCAGAATCTAAGTCAATCCAAGAACTAATTTTTCCTAGAGAATGAAGATTTACCATTAATCAAAACCCAGCATTCACAAGCAACACAAAAGCACATTGGGAGAAGAAGCAAAGATAATCATACCAACGACATGACTGCTCCACTGAGAAGGTGCCAAGACTAAGTCAGAGCCAGATACAGGAAGAACCTGAGTATCCGCACCATTTCCTTCCAGCAAGCTCGGCCTATACGAAGGGTTCATCTGCGTAACCACATTTCACAAAGAGCAACAAGTAAATCCATTAAAGATATAAAATTTCGAATCGCCACTTCCACAACAAGGACGTGAGAATCGCGGAGGAAGAAATAAACAAACCAGAGGAGCAAGGACATAGTCGAAACCGCCGGTGGAGATGTGGAAGTTGAGTAGAGAAGGAATATCGTCGGAGAAATCAGTTTCCACGCCACAGTACCTGGACTCACTCCTCTCCCATCCTCCTCGCTCTCCTAGCGGCATCTCTTCTCTCTTCTCTGTATTGAGCTCACAAGGAGTGAAGGAACTTAAGATGGAAACGAAATTTTCCTCGAGCCGACGACGAAGACGAGAAGGGTTTTGACAGGGTTTAATTTTGCTAATGTGTAGTTTATATCGGGCTTTTCTAATGGGCTTTGCTGATTTGCTATAAGTAGGCCCATTTTATCTCATCTATTCCGCGAATTCGATGGTGGGACGGGGAGTTGTTGTATTTGAGATACAGTGTGACGCAAGAAAGAGAAAGCATGAGAGGATGCTTAAGAAAGTTAAACGACGCCGTATCTATACAGTGTTTGATTCCTGTCTTCGAGGCTTTGGAGGATTTTTGTTTTGGTAATTAAGGCTTTATCAGAACATAGGAAAACTCTTATCAGTGTGTCAATCATAGAAACAAACATGTAACGAAAAAAGGAATAAAGAATGTCATGTGTTGATAATTAAAAATGTTAAGTTGGTGAGATTCGCGGAGGATTCGTATAAAACTATGTCAGCAGAAACGTTTGCCCAAAATAATACACAAGCAGTAACAGATAAAACCAAACCAAGAGATTTTATAATCGAGCATCTTAGTAGATGTATATACAACTTAAGAGTCACAGTGCATCAAGGTGCTAAAGATTAAGTTCATAACATTTTGACAAATCATAACTAAATTTAAAAAAGTCGAAGAAAACGAGAGAAGAATAACGTAAAAATCCTTATTATAGCCAATAGGCCCAATACCAATAAGCATATCATTATCTCAATCAAGTATCGATCTTGAGATTAACATCCCTGGAGGAAGAGTTCCCATCGATGTTGCTGTTTTCAACTTCATCAAAATGGTCTTCACGGGCGTTATCAGCGAGCATCAGAGCAACCAACCAGAAAAGGCACGAGTCCAATGACACAAAGGCACCTCCACCAAGCAGACCGGTCTTAGCTGTAGGGCAACTGGTCTCCAAGTTCCGGTGAACATTACGGGTCAAGTGAAGCTGCTCTGTAATGGTTGGCCATAGCAACAGAGACAATGCCAGTCCAGATGTTATCCTACAAGACAAAGCCAGAGATCATAAACAACTCTCTTTATTAGAATCAAAATTCTACACTACCCATGCATTAAACCAATGATCATTGGTTTTGGTATTCCAAATATGTATTGCTGAAACTAAAATGAGATTGAAAAGGAGATGATACGCTTACAAGGCAATGTTGAAGAAGACAGAGAAGCTGGTGCTTTTGAACAAGACAGAGTTAGGAACAGACTTTCCCTTGTAAGAGATGAACAAGGATTTGTATCCAGCTACAGTGCAGGCAAGGAGAAAGGTAGCAGAAAGGTATCCCAAGGCAACAGTTGGATCAGATGGATATTTGCAGATAACTACTCCCTTTCCACTAATTGGAGTCCCCAACGCAGGCTAAGATTAAAAAAGAAAAGAAAACAAAGAACAGAAACCAAATCACACAATCAATAACGGATATGAATAAGAAAGCCAAGTAATTTACGCATTTGTAACCATACGAAAAGCTCTTGACATAAAATCTCCTAGAGAGATCAGTGACAAATGCAGGTATTGGTGAGGTCAAACAATTGTAGAGCCAGATTTAGCTGTAGTTTCAGTTAAGATCAAACAATCTGTATAATTATGAAATTGTGTCAAATAGTAGTGCACAAGATCACTGTTTCATACAAGTCAATTTCCAAGTGACTGTCCTGTAACACTGCTAAAACAAATCTAACATACTCCACTCAGCACAAACAAAAACCAAAAGCACCCTAAATCAAGAGGCTGTGAACGTAATCTTCAAACAATAGGTTTCTCCATCGTTAGAGTTATGAAGCTGTAACAAAAGGTAGTGCACAAGATCACTGTTTGATACATAGAAATTTCATAGTGATTGTCCTGTGATAATAAGGTAATAACAAATCTTAACTTCCGCCAATTCAGTAACATGAACAAAGGATCAGAGGAAATCATCCGAAACATAGCGGAAATCAAGATACTGTGAACATGAAATTCAAAGATTTTATGTATACCTTCTTGTTCTCTGCAATCACTCCAAAAAGAAACGACAAGACGCCAAAAGCAGAGACGATCAACGACATATGTTTCATAGTAACCGCCATCTTTTGTCTTCTTCTCCGTCTACCCTATATCCAATCACAGAGATATTAAAATTCCATTTTCCCAAACGGAAAACGAAAATCGAGTCAACGAACATCAGATCGAAAGTAGACACTCACCGAGACGATGAATCTGAAGATTTGAGATTCTAGGGTTGAAAGAGGGGAAATCAGAGGATAAGGTTTGCTTTATTTGGTTTGGTTTAAAATTAAATGGTAAACTTATCTCCAGTTGCACTAAGAATTCGGATGATCCCTAAAAAGTCTCCGCGTTCACGAGTCTTGTTTTGGGCTCATTCAAGATTCTATTGACCTTTTATTTTGTTCCAAAGATTCTATATTCTTTTGGTTTAATGTTAGAAATGATTCGATATTTATCTTCTTTTTTTTTTTTTACAACCGCGGATTTTGTTCTATATCAATTTATACCCGGTCGTGAATCACATTCAAATGTAAACAATTCACCGAGCAAAACTGGCCACGTTGGATGCTCTCTCTTCTCTTCTACCCCTCGAGCTTTACTTGTCCTTATCACTTTTCCCTTTTTTCATCTAAGTTATTTCATTGTAATGATGTTTTTCTAAGTTCTAATCCAACACAAATAAAATCAAAATCAAAATCAAACCAACCGATCACTTTCCCTCTTCACTCTATTGGGTTTTTGTTGTCTCTCGAAAAAGATGGCATGTCTTTCTTCTTTTCTCTCTTCTTAAATTATAAGTCTAAACCTACTACTACGAGTGGATAAAATCATTTTTAAAAATTTGGACTTCCATACAGATGTATGATATATATCAGAAATTAAGTTTGTAGAAGAAAAAAGAAATGCATGAAATATAAATGGGCCGAGAATGGGCTCTATAATACTATAAGGAGGGAAAACGAGACCCGCTTGAAGGAGAATAAATGTTTTTCCACCAACCGTACCTGCCGACCTCTTTCATTCTCTGTTTCACTATTCTTTTCACAAATACTTATTTTTATTTATTCATATTTCATTCAACTTTTAATTCCAAGTGCATCAACGTAACACTCCTCAATCTTTCAAAGATTCTTCCTTTTCTCTGTGTTCTCTTTTTTTTACACCTCTGCTTGACATCATCCACATGTGCTATGTCTTAAAGCAAACAATCTCATTTAGCAGTAGCTAAATCTCACATCAAAAATATAATCCATTATAGAATCTACAGTTCAAATTTAATAGTATCATACTTGTTAATTATAGCAACTGTAGTGAACTCTTAACAAAGATGGTAAACCCAAATCTACATATAGCTGTATCGTATAATTAATACATTGAGTGATAACGTGAAGGGCTACAGCTACACGTAGACCAACATCTAAAGGAGAATAAAACATTAATGTTTCTCTTTTAGTCCTTTCTTATTTAAATTCTTATTTCTACTTTTTATAATATTCTGCTAATTTAAATTTTGATTGGGGTAGCCATCAAAGCATACACCACCTTTCAGACATTGGGACAGACAATTAAAAAGCCATTTTCGTTTATGTTCGATTTCTGCAGAAAAAAGGAAAAATAAAACATTCTCAAGTCTCGGGTATTTCACAGATTTTCATTCTTAATTCTTGAAACCTCTTCCTATTTCTTCTTCTCCAAATCCACCCTAGAGAATAAAAAAAGCAACAAATATAGCACCGTATTGATGTTTTCGATACCCAGGTGATTAAAGTAGCCAAAACCCAGCTCTGTTCTTCTTCAAACCGAACTTTCCCACTTAACTGATTCTCCTGAGCTCGTAGGAACCACAAAGCTCAGATTTTTAGCTGTTTTGTTCTTGGTTTTTTAGTTTTTGGTTTTATCTCCCAGTTCCGATGTTGTCCAAAGGTGTTTTGGTTGTCTCTTTCGTAATCAGTTTGTTGTACGGAAACTTATTAACTGAAGTTGAAGGGATTGGTGTGAACTGGGGCTCACAGGCTAGTCATCCGCTGCCTCCGGCTACGGTGGTGAGGCTTCTCCTGGATAACGGTATCCAAAAGGTGAAACTTTTCGAGGCCGACTCGGAGATTCTCAGAGCTTTAAGTCGGTCGGGGATTCAGGTTATGGTCGGAATCCCTAACGACTTACTTGCTCCTATAGCCGGAAGCGTTGCAGCCGCCGAGAGATGGGTCTCTCAGAATGTCTCTGCTCATGTCTCCTCCAATGGCGTCGATATCAGGTTTGTGCTTATATCTCATAACATATTCTCTTTGTTTGTTTTGTTTGATCAACAGCTTTGTAGAACCTAAAGTTTCAGTCTTTAGAGTTTGATTACAGTTGATTAGAAAAAAAAATAGAAACTTTGAAGACAATCTTGATCCTATGCAAAGAGATTGAAGTTACAAAATGTGTTTATGTTGATTAAAAATAGGTATGTGGCAGTTGGGAATGAGCCTTTCCTAAAAGCATTCAACGGAACATTTGAGGCAATAACTCTTCCTGCTCTTCAGAATATACAATCAGCTCTCATCAAAGCCGGTTTAGCCACTCAGGTGAAAGTAACAGTGCCGCTTAATGCGGATGTGTACCAAAGTGCGTCTAATCTCCCTTCCGATGGAGATTTCCGGCCAGAAATCCGTGATCTTATGTTAGACATTGTTAAGTTTCTGAGTGATAACCAAGCACCTTTCACTATCAACATTTACCCTTTCATCAGTCTCTACGACGATCCAAATTTCCCTGTGGAGTTTGCTTTCTTTGATGGAACAGGTAATCCTATAAACGACAATGGAAGAATCTATGACAATGTTCTTGATGCAAACTACGATACACTCGCTTGGTCGTTGCAGAAGAATGGGTTCGGGAATTTGACTATTATTGTTGGGGAAGTTGGGTGGCCAACAGATGGAGATAAAAACGCAAACATCCAGTACGCGAGGCGGTACAATCAAGGGTTTATGAACCGTCAAAAGGCCGGTAAAGGAACACCTATGAGACCTGGGCCAATGGATGCTTACTTGTTTAGTCTTTTAGATGAAGATGCCAAAAGCATTCAGCCCGGAACCTTTGAAAGACATTGGGGGATTTTTTACGTTGATGGACAGCCTAAGTATCAGCTCAGTCTTGGCAACAGTAACGGGCTAATCCCGGCAAAGGATGTGCATTATATGGCAAAGAAATGGTGTATTCTTGCGCCAGCAGCTAATCTTCAGGATCCTCAATTGGGACCAAGTGTGACCTACGCTTGTGATCATGCTGATTGCACCAGTCTTGGTTATGGCTCTTCTTGTGGTAACCTGAATTTAGCTCAGAATATTTCGTATGCATTCAATAGCTATTACCAGGTAAGTAATCAGCTCGACAGTGCGTGTAAGTTCCCGGGTCTCTCTGTAGTCAGTACCAGGGATCCTTCTGTTGGGAGCTGCAAATTCAAGATAATGATCAAAGATTCTAATGCTAGTGAAGCAAGTGTCATGAGGCCTTTAACACGATCAATGGCATTGATGCTACTCTTCTCGATGTGTCTGTATATTGTTGTGCTGTGAATACTGAAGAAAATTTGATGGGTTTGATTATTTCGTTTTTTCCTTTTTCTTTTGCAGAACTTTGGTGTTTATGGAGAAACAGAAAGAAACAAAGAGATTTATCTATTACTTATCTGTTTGATCTCTTATTTCTCGAGAGCAGTTTAGTGTTCATTCTCTTTTGTCTCTCTTGTTTGTTGTAATCAGAGCTCACAATGACCAAAAATCTCATCTTTCACTATGCGAATTAGCCGTTAAAAGCAAAACCCGAATTTTCAGATATCTGCAAATAAAACAACCTTATTAGTCAAGCAGGTTTGCTGCAACCTTATTAGTCAACCTTATTAATACTCTGTAAGATTGAATAAACGATTCTGCTTTATTATTGAATGAGAAACGAGTGAACCATGAGAATTACCAAACCTAAGAAACTACAGGTTTGTTGTAAAAAAACCCCAAAAAGTCCCCAAACAACCAAAATACTAAGACCCTATACCAGTTTCCTACTCTTTCTATTTACGTTATGTATGTAAAGCAAATTCCAATGTATTGGATACAACATGATTCCTCCGTTGGTTGATTATCTTGGTTTTCATGAAATCTTCGAGTCAGTGAGATAAATATAGAGCAAATTGGGGTCCATCTTCAGTGCCGTGAATCTTTCCATTGAACAATCTTTAATAAAGACATTGGAGAGTGCTATTTAATGTAGAATAGTGTTCAATGCCTTCTTTGGTTGTTCGAGTGATGAATGTTCAATCTGCTAGACAAAAAAGGCAAGTAAATGGACATGTGAGCTACTTATCAGTACTTTTAATGTGATAAGGGTTAGATCGGTGGAAGAAACATCAGAAGTTACCTGATATGTTCGTTGCAGTCCCGGTTCTTTTAAAAGACACGACTCAGTTTGATGCTTCTGAATATATGCTCTTGATCTCATATCTGCCTGCATATAGTAGACTGTATATTTTCCAGTTCCACTTTTCACAAATCTACAGGATTTGTTTGTTGGCATATCTAAATGCAGTACTTACCTGTCTAATAGGTTCCGGAACACGGTACTTGCAGGTCATCTGGACAATCTTAACAGCAGAGTCAAGTGATATGCGATGGCCAACTGAAACGTATATGGGCTTCAGAGAACTCAGAGTTGGCCTAAATCCCTGTTGAAAGTAATTTGTGAAACTTGACCGTTAAATACACAATCTTACAATTTTATCAAACCCACACATAGGGAGAAGTTTCGTTGCTAAATCTGATTAGTTACTACTAATAGAACGCGGTATTACCAAAGAGATACAACAGCTTATTGACGAATGTTCAACCAAAGTCACTTACTACTCCCCACGTAAATCCAGAGTTCCCGACCAAAGTGATAACTTGCTCATGCTCGTTTTCTTTAAGTTGAAGCGACCGTCTAACCTCAGATTGATTCAGACCATCCACATGATGCAGCTAAAATGTAAGACAACCATACATTCCACATTAACGATGCAGCTAAAATGTTAAAAAACCATACATTCCACATTAACAATCAAATGGAAATGTAGGCAAAACAAAAATCATCATAAATTACAGAGATTGAGATTCTGACAAGAACGTACGTTCTTTCCGACCCCAATGGTAGGAAGGTGAGCAAGAACACCTAAATGACATGCCATCCCAAATCCTAGACCAGAAATTTGGATCCAACATCATAAATGCCAGAGCTTGAGATGCAACAAAAAAAACTAAGACAAAAAGAAGAAAGTTTGTGTGTTTACACCTCGTGGATGAAGTATTCCATTTCCATCCACCATCAATACCTTTGTAAGAGCAAAGCAAGAGACTTTCAGAAAAAAAAAAAACCAAAAACTAAAGACAACCCAAAAGCATAGTCGAAGAGTAGCCAATGGCAAATTGTAACAATTTATGAACAAAGCCAACAACCTGAGGATAGAAAGGATGCTGATTATCCCTCATTTTCTGCAGAATTTGGAAGAGAATAGGAGCCTGTAACATGAAAAAAAAAATCCAACTTTGGGATCTGAGATGCTTTAGTGAAGCAAATGAAAACAGCAGAGCATTGCTCGAAGACACGAAGGAGACAGGAACCTCACGAAAGGCAAGAAATCCAGGGACGTAAGGAACATGAAGGCGGACGAGAGAGAACTCATGGTGGACTACATGTAGAGAAGGTAGCTCGAGAACGACGAGACAAGCACAGGCGACGGAAGAATCTTCCTTAGAAAAGCTCATGTCTACACCTCCAACGTACTTAAGCATCTCCGATCCCTGAGGCAATTCCATTGATGAAGATAATTTCCATGTGAAGTCATCGTAGACGATCAGCTTCTTCTTCAGCTGATCCTGTTCTCTGAAAGAAATCAAACAAATCACTAAATCGATTTGATTGCCTGAAATCAAGTTAAAATCAAATGCGAACCTACTCTGTCCAGTTCTCGAGCTGATTTCCAGACAAAGAAGACTCGCTTGGAGCTCCTTCTACATCCATTTCCAGAAAAGCTCAGTCGCCGGCGACGAAGATCCTAACCGGGTGGAGCTCCAAATAACTAAGCGGATCAATGAAACGGCGACGTAATAATAACGGTACAAGTATGGGCCTATATTAGGCCCATTTATATAAAACTATGGGTTAGGGTTTATTTAGTGGAAAAACGGGTCGGGTTACATTTTAGTATGAGTCGGTTCAGCTTTGTCGTCTCCATCTACCACCTCCTTCTGCTGCGTTTCTTACTCAACTAAAAGCTTTTCGTTTTTTCCCTTCAAATTTTCTTTTCCTTTTCCGTGAGCTACTAATTTCCACGATCCCAACGTCGTAATTGATCGCCGTATCTGTTTTTTTTTCCGTGGGAAGAGAGGTAATTATGGACGGGCAAGGACATGCCGAGGTCCCTAATCCGACGGTTGAGGATGAACAATCGGTTGTTGTGGCGGAGGCTATTGCGGAGTTAGCTAATTCAACCGGCGGAGCTAACGCTGGAGAAGAAGGACAACAGGAAGGAGAAGAACGGAGCGTTGATGACGAACTTTTAGAGAAGGCGCAGCAGTTTATGGAAAAGATTACCTCCGTTGCTAATAACCCTAATCCTAATATCCTCCACGCTCTTAGCCATCTTCTTGAATCTCAGGAGTCTCTGTATGTCCCTTCCTTGCTCAAGTTTCACTCTTTTCTTCTTGATTTGTTCATTCGTAGTTGCCTTTTAGCTTGACGCTAAATTTGTATCCCCAGGTTCTTAAAGGAGAACGGGTATTACTCCAATTATCGCGGTAGTCATAACAGTGGCAAGCTGTGTAATCTCGTCCGAGTAAGTCGTTTTAGAGATTGTTCTTTTTTTTTTCCTTGGGTGGGTTCTTTATTCTTATCTTGGTTACTTTATTTTGCAGGAAAATGATGAGTTCTTTGAATTGATATCTTCAACTTATCTATCTGAGAATGCTTACACAACCGCGGTAAAGGCAGCCTCTGCAAGGTTGTTAATGAACTGTTCGCTTACTTGGATGGTATAAATTTACGACCTTCTTGCTCCTTTCCCTTACGTTTAGCTCGTTGATTTGTTCATGATGCAATTCTGTTTTTCAGTATCCTCATGTTTTCGACGATGCTGTTACGGAAAATTTTAAAAATTGGGTCATGGAAGAGGCAGTAAAGTTTCCTGGTGAAGACTCTGGCAGGAAGGAAGCCTCAGATTCTGAAATGTTAAAGACTTATTCTACAGGACTTCTTGCTCTCTCTCTGGTGAGGTACTGATTAAACACTTTCAACTTGTTGTCTCTTTTTTCCGATTTTTGCAATTTTTTTGGCGCCCACTGCTGAAATAAAATATTTTTCTGTTTGTCTGACTCATGTTAGTCGTGGGCAATTAGTTGAAGACGTCTTGACTTCAGGATTATCTGCTAAGCTTATGCATTATCTTCGGGTACGAGTTATTGGAGAGCCAAGCACAAGCCGTAGAGATGCCCTTCACACAACTGAGGCCAAGCATGTGGCCTTAAAAACAAAAGAAGAAGGTCGGAGTAGGGTGCGGAAAGATGTAGATACAGTTGAAGGTGACCATGTTCTTGAGTCTGACTCCGGCAGAGAGATGGAACAATCTGATGTACGGTCTGAAGGCGAATTCGAAATCGATGGCAGAGAAAGACGTAATGTCCCAGGTGTTGTTGAATGTAAAATGAAACCTGTTGATGACAATAGTGGAAGAGATGACCCTTCAAGACACAGACTGAACCGATCAAAATCGAGGGGGAGAGGAAGGGTTAACGAAGGTTCAAGTGATACAGAAGTTCTCTTGGCATCTCCTAGATCGGGTCGTCTGGTTGTCAGAGATAGGGATCTATTTAAATTTTCAGATGACAGAAATGCAGAAGATGAGACCTTATGTTTGGGGAAAATGAAGTCTGGTATTATCGAGATAGAAAGAGAGGAGAATGATGAGTGCTTTGAAGGTTGCATAATAGGAACCAAAAACATAACTGATGTAGTAAAGAGAGCAGTTAGAGCTGCTGAATCTGAAGCTAGAGCTGCCCATGCTCCTGATGACGCAGCTAAAGCAGCTGGTGATGCTGCAGCAGAGCTTGTTAAAACTGCTGCTTTAGAGGCATGTTATTATTTTGATTTGGTGTTAGTGATTTCATTTCCTTAACGAACCTATGGTAAAGGGTGACCGGATATTTATATTGATTGTCTTTCTTTTAAATTTCCAGGAATTCAAGTCTTCTGGCAGTGAAGAAGCTGCTGTGTCTGCTGCTACTCGAGCAGCTACTACAGTCATAGATGCCGCTGAGGTTTCAAGGTCAGTCATGCCATGCCGTCTTGGATAATATCATTACTGTTTATCAATTATGGTAGCTTCTGTTTGTCTCTGGCTTGTTTAGGGCTTTAACTCTGCTATTTGGTTGGTTGCAGAAACCGCACTTGTGTTACATCTGATCAGACTAAGGATTTGAATAGTGTGGATACACATGATGTTGGAGATGTTTCACTTCCAGATCTTGAATCATTGGCTCAGTTACAGGAAAAATATTGCATCCAGTGCCTTGAGATACTGGGAGAATATGTAGAGGTTCTCGGGCCTGTACTCCATGAAAAAGGTGTTGATGTATGCCTTATGCTACTTGAACGTACTTCCCAAGTTGATGATAGATCTGCAGTGTCTCCTTTGTTACCCGATGTCATGAAGTTAATTTGCGCTTTGGCTGCGCACCGGAAGTTTGCTGCGATGTTTGTTGACCGGGGTGGCATACAAAAATTACTTGCTGTTCCAAGGGTTACTGAGACCTTTTATGGTCTCTCATCTTGCTTATACACCATAGGTTCTCTCCAGGTAATAATAACAGAAAAGTTGTACGACATCTAATGCAATTTTTGTTCACCTGTCATCTCTTTGATCAGAATTTTTAATATTGTTGCATTAGTACAAATATGGCTTCTTATTACCTTCAAATTTTTTCTCAGGGTATAATGGAGCGTGTCTGTGCACTTCCATCCGATCTCATACATCAAGTGGTTAAATTAGCTATCGAACTTCTCGACTGTTCCCAAGACCAAGCCAGAAAAAATTCAGCTTTATTCTTTGCTGCTGCTTTTGTCTTCAGAGCCATTTTAGATGCATTTGATGCTCATGATAGTTTGCAGAAACTCCTTGCAATTCTTAAAGATGCAGCCTCAGTTAGAACTGGTGCTAATTCTGACCGATCAGCTCCTGAAGTCATGACATCCTCAGAGAAACAGATGGCTTTTCACACCTGTTTTGCTTTGCGCCAATATTTTAGAGCTCATCTTCTTTTGCTTGTGGATTCAATTCGTCCTAGCAGAAGTAGCCGAGGTGGTGTGCGAAATGTTCCCAATGTAAGGGCAGCCTATAAGCCCCTTGACATCAGCAATGAAGCTGTTGATGCCGTCTTCCTTCAGTTACAGAAGGATCGGAAGTTGGGTCCGACCTTTGTGAGAACTCAGTGGCCTGCTGTCAATACCTTTTTGGCCTCTTCTGGACATGTCACCTTGTTGGAACTATGCCAGGTAATGTAGCATTTTACTCTCCACAGGTACTTTGTTTTGTCTATGATGTATTTACATTATGGTCACATGCGCAGACTCCACCAGTAGACCGTTATCTGCAGGATCTACTTCAGTATGCTTTTGGTGTTCTTCACATAGTTACTTCTGTTCCTGATGGCCGCAAAGCAATAGCGACTACCACACTCAGCAATAATCGTGCTGGCATTGCTGTCATTCTGGATGCAGCAAATATTTCCAACAGCATAGTGGACCCTGAGGTCAGCAGTCCGCTTCTATCCATTATTCACATGGGTTTTGTCTTTCTTCTTCTGCTTCTCATTGATACTTACCTTCTTGATGTTTTCTTAGTTATTGAAGATCATACAGCCTGCACTAAATGTCCTAATCAATCTGGTGTGCCCACCACCATCATTAAGCAATAAGCCACCTCTTGCACAAAGTCATCAACCTGTTCCCATTCAAGCCACTGCACGTCCATCTACTGATGTTGCTGTAGGTACTCAGTCCACTGGTAATGCTCCGCAAACTCCTGTTGCACCAGCGTCTTCAGGTTTGGTTGGGGATCGAAGAATTTTCTTAGGAGCAGGAACTGGTTCCGCTGGCCTTGCTGCTAAGTTGGAGCAGGTTTATCGTCAAGCACGCGAAGCTGTTCGTGGGAATGATGGTATAAAAATTCTCTTAAAGCTTCTTCAGCCCAGAATATATGTGAATCCCCCTGCTACCCCAGATTGTCTACGAGCTCTGGCTTGCAGGGTACTTCTTGGTCTGGCGAGGGATGATACAATTGCACAAATACTGACTAAACTTGAGGTAAATAGCAATTTTCTTTCCCTGGTTATCTTCATCCTCTTTTTTTATATCTGAGATACATCTGATGAAGTTGAGCAGGCGTCGTAGGTGATACATACTGACTTTCCAAGCATGGTTTCTAGGTTGGTAAGAGTTTATCAGAACTAATTCGGGAGTCAGGTGGTCAGTCAAGTGGAACAGATCAGGTCAGATGGCAGGCTGAACTTGCTCAGGTGGCAATTGAGCTAATAGCGGTAATCATCTGAATTGATTTATTTGTCTCTATGGGATTCTTTTTTGCGTGCTTCATAAGTAATTAGTGTTTACTTCATTTCTTGTTTCTCTGTTGAAGTTTTACTGACATTTTCAATTGTGTTTTAATATGTGTTTGCAGGTAGTGACAAATTCAGGGCATGCGACTACTCTAGCAGCCAGTGATGCTGCTACTCCAACACTGCGGCGCATTGAAAGAGCTGCCATTGCAGCAGCAACGCCTATAACTTATGATTCTAAGGAGCTTTTGCTCCTTATCCATGAGCACCTCCAGGCATCAGGTCTTGGTGAAACCGCTTCTGCACTGTTAAAAGAGGCTCAGTTAACTCCTCTACCTTCATTGGCTCCCCCTTCTTCAATTGCATATTCCTCTACACAGGAGATGTCTACGCCGCTAGCTCAGGAACAATGGCCCTCTGGCCGTGCTAACAGTGGATTTTTCACCAGCAGACCCAATATCTGTGCACATGAAGAAGATCCTAATTCTAGATGTAATGCGGCTCTATCTGCCAAGAAGAAGCATTTGGCTTCCTCGACACATGAGACCTCCATGGCAGTAGCACAGCAACAATGGCCCTCTGGCCGTGCTAATGGTGGTTTTCTCTCCAACAAACCCAGGGTCAATGCACCTGATGAAGATCCTAGTTCGAGAGGTAATGCAGCTCCATCCGCAAAGAAGAAACAGTTGACTTTCTCACCCAGCTTTAGTTTGTTGTCACGAAAGGAATCTTTCTCCCATGACGCTCGAGCTCAGTCTACGCAGAGAATAAATAGTAGTTCAAACTCGGATCCTACTTCCGCAGATACATCTGAAATTGCTGCAGAATTAGTTCTGAAGAACGACCTTGATGCCGATGCTCAATTTAAGACTCCGATTTCCCTTCCGAGAAAACGGAAATTGTCTGAGCTTAGAGACCCAGAATTGTCAGTTTCGGGTAAAAGAATCAATTTGGGCGAGTTAGGACCACAATCTCCAGCTTGTCCAACCACGGCTTCCTTACATAGGAATTCAACCATTGCGGATGGTTCAGGTTTCCAAACGCCAGCTTCAGCTTTAGATGCCAACCAATCTGGGAGATCCAGACTGGGCCAGATGACACCTGCTTCTCAGCTAAGGCTTCCAAGCGATCCCCAGCCTTCAAATCCGGAACGGTTATCACTAGACTCCCTTGTGGTTCAGTATTTGAAGCACCAACACAGGCAATGCCGGGCTCCAATCACAACTCTTCCCCCTGTGTCTCTCCTACATCCGCATGTCTGTCCTGAACCTAAACGGTTACTTGAAGCTCCACTAAACATCACTGGCCGTCTTGGCACCCGCGAGCTTCAAAGTTTCTACAGTGGAGTCCATGGGAATCGCAGGGACCGTCAATTTGTTTTCAGCAGATTCAAATCTTTGAGATCTTGCCGGGATGAGACTGCTCTCTTGACATGCATTTCACTTCTTGGAGGTATGGAACATATAGCAGTCGGCAGTCATGCTGGAGAACTCAAGATATTTGAAGCTAACAGTGGTAGCTTGCTTGAGAGTTGCTTAGGTCACCAGGCTCCAGTTACACTTGTTCAGCCATATGTCTCTGATGATACTCAGTTGTTGCTTTCTTCGAGCTCCAGTGATGTGCTGTTGTGGGACGCGTCTTCTATAACCGGTGGGCCTAGACACTCCTTTGATGGATGCAAGGCTGCAAAATTCAGCAACTCTGGGCTAAATTTTGCAGCGCTCTCTTGTGAAGCATCAACAAAAGATGTTCTTGTATATGATGTGCAGACCTGCCGTCCTTCCAATAAACTCACTGACACAGTCACATCTTCTCGGTGTAATCCCTATTCTCTTGTACACTTCAGCCCTGACGATAATCTGATATTGTGGAATGGTGTTCTCTGGGATCGCCGTACCCCAGAGCTTATCCGTCGGTTTGATCAATTTACTGATTATGGTGGCGGCGGATTTCATCCTTCTAGGGACGAGGTAATGGATAAATCATATTACTCTTTAATCTGAATTATATGTGATAATACCAAGGCTCCTCGGTTATAGTATAGTTAAAAGTTTGAGCATCTGAACTTCTACAAGTAGACTCTCTGTTTCTTAGCTTATCAACATGTTGTTGCTTATTACAGGTGATTATAAACTCAGAGGTCTGGGATATGAGGAACACACTTAGGCTTCTTCGAAGTGTACCATCACTGGACCAGACAGCTATTACGTTCAACTCCAGGGGAGATGTTATATATGCAATACTGAGGAGAAACATCGAGGACGTTATGTCTGCTGTTCACACACGTCGTGTGAAACATCCCTTGTTTGCTGCTTTCCGCACTCTTGATGCGATCAATTACTCAGACATTGCTACTATACCCGTCGACCGATGTCTTCTTGACTTTGCCACAGAACCAACAGATTCTTTCCTTGGTTTGATCACAATGGAAGATCAAGAAGATATGTTTTCCTCAGCCAGGATGTATGAGATTGGTAGGCGGAGACCAACAGATGATGACTCTGATCCCGATGATGATGAGTCAGAGGATGAAGACGAAGATGATGAAGATGAGGATGATGACCTGGACCGGATTCTGGGACTAGGTGGGGACGACAGCGATAGTGGAGATGATGACTTTAGCAGCGATGACAATGGAGTTGATCCGAGCGATTTGGATGATGATGACGTCCTTGGCGGTGGTGCTGACCTTATTGAGATATTGAGTGATGTCGAGGATGAAGACGGTGATGAAGATGATGATGATGGCAGTGATATGCATGATTCCCTGAGCAGTGGTGAAGAGGATTATGTAGACAACATTCATTCTTTCTAAGGTTTTCATCTTGTTTACTGTAGATCTCTCCAAAATTTTGATGATAAGTATTTGTATTATTTTTTTTCTTTTGTTTTAGTGGCGTACTTGATCAGTAATTATAAAAGAAATAGATTCATTCGTAACCATCATTTCTCTTCTCACACAAAAAAAAAAAAATTCATTTGCACACGAATTTAGAAGAGGCCATCTGATGAAGATGAAGGAGAAGAGAAGAAAAAGGCATGCATCGTAATAATCACACTAAATGCTCCTCTACAACAGGAGGGAACCATCAATTAAGGAAAACTAAACCAAACACTTCAGACAGTCACAGTATCTCACGTACATCTATTTTGTTTTCTTTCTTAATACAAAAATCTAGAAAATCAGTAGTCTAAAATGGTTGGGTTACTTTTCCTATCTTGGGAAAAGAGATACAATCGGATAATGTATATATATATAGATACACACAAACTTACATATATCTAAAGCCCTCCTTACTTCCTCTCTTTCCCTGTTTTCTCCTTCTAGCCTTTTCCTTGTTTCTTTCTCCTTTTATATTCTCTTCTTTGTTATTCTTCTCCTCTCCCTCTCTTTCTTCACAACAGATTCAATCCATTGTCATTGGTTGCGTCATGCAACACCTGAAACGGGCTTTTCTCACAGTTGTCATTACCTCAGTTTCAGCCGCCTCGAGAAGATTGACGATCTCTGCAAAACAAGGACGGACTTCAGGGTCTGCATCCCAGCAACGTGTCATTATCTCGCCAAGCACAGGAAGACAATCCGCTGGGACCGTTGGACGGACTCCTCGGTTCACCACTGCAAATGCCGCTTGAACCGCTGTCATGTTCTGGAACGGTAAAAGACCCGTAATCAACTCCCACAGAACGATTCCAAAACTATATACGTCCACTTTTTGAGTGTAGGGTCTGTGCTGGATCATCTCTCTGCATCAATCAACAGACAGGAGTATCTATATATAACTTACAAAGATTTAAGGTTATAAAAGACAAGAAAAGTATGGAAAACAAGAAACTATTCAACTTACGGGGCCATCCATCTGTAGGTTCCAGTCTCTGGAGTCATCCCTTCGGTTTGAACTTCAATTCTTGCAACGCCAAAATCAGCAATCTTAATGGACCGATCAGCTGATATGAGGAGGTTATCTGATTTTAGATCACGGTGTATAAAGTTGCGCTCATGAACATAAGCCATACCCCTGGCAACATCCAATGCCTGCATAACAGCCAACTTCAAAGGCACAGCTCGGTTTTGTCTCTTAGTCAAAAACTGTCTGACCGAACCTCCTTTTGCATATTCAGTCACGATGCACCACACCATCGGTTTAATACACGCGCCGATAAACCTAACGATGTTGGGATGCTTCAAATATGCAAGCATAGAAACCTCCTGCTGAAATTGCTGTTCGAGGGCTTGTGCCTTTTCCGGGCTGTTCTCTGGCCTCTCGAGTAACTTAATCGCTACATCCTCTCCGTTGTAAGTCCCTCTGTATAACTTTCCAAAAGCCCCTTGAGCAAAAGCAGGACCCATGTGAAGTTTCCTCAGATCAATTGTCCACTCTTCATAGTTTGCCAGTCCCTGGGTTGGATACCTACTATCCATCAACGCTTGTGCTAAGGCATCATCGTTAAGTGCATGAGTAACTTTTCCTGGGCGAAATACACTTTGCCCAACAGAGAGAGAGTAGGGATGGCGCAAAGGCTTCAAACCAGGATGGCCAATAAGAGCATCACTAGAACCAACACTACTGTTATCCACAGACATTGACACAGACCCTCCAGCATTGCTTGTCTGCATACTGTCAACGGACATGTTTGTACCTTCTTCACCGAGCTTTTGATAAAAGTCTTGGGTGAAGGCATAGTAATTATTTTCATTGTTGTGATTGCCTACAGCGAGCACATCAAACTTTGGATTCTCAAGCATCCTTTCAAATCTCGTTGCTACGTGATATGTATGATGTCTGACCAAACTGCAAGTCACATGTAGATCTCTTTCAATCACTACAACATGCACCTAAATCAAAGAGATACCCCTTTAGTAAAGGAGATATAAGAAAAGATATGAGAAACACAACATTAGATTTCTGTATTGGTCACTAAAAACAATATAGCTAATCCGTGCATTCAGGTTCAGCACAGATCAAGCAATCACTATCATCATAATGGTCTATTCTTTCATTGCAGTAGATAAAAAATAAAAAACAAAAAATAAAAACTCGTACCTCTAAGTGCAAATCAAGAAGCTAGAAGAAATGAAAGTTTATGATTCTGAAAGTCCTAAACCTGTATCAAAACTCCGTGATCCTCTACACCCTATAAATAGAAATATATATATATATATATATATATATATGTTACGAAAAGAATGAAAATTTCGTGAATTAAGCTGAAATCAGATCCTTTGATACTCAGCTCAGCTTCATGATTCCAAAGGAAGAGAAGCAAAAATAGTATCTTTACCATTAAATTCCAAATTTTATTTCAAATGAGAGGTTCTAGGAGAAAAACTCGTCGATAAAAATACAAAAATCATCATTTCCCACAAACCCAAAAAGGTAGACACAGATCCAATGATTCCACGATGAGAGAAGCTAGAAAAAGAATCATGGATTACCTAAAGCTTCATAGGCCCCAAAACCAGTGGATATGACATGAAATAAAACACGAAACCGTTGCCTTCAGGTACTTCAAAGGATCCAAGTCTGATGAGTAGAGCAGCTGAAAATCTCCGATCGAGAATTCAAAACCTCCAAAGTAATCAGATCGCAATGAAAAAATAGCTAACTTCCGATCAATTTAAGAGCTAAGAACCCAGAAACCTAAAGAAGAGGTGGAGGAGGAAGATGAGTCAGTCGTCGCTTCCCATATACTTTTCCAGACTCCGATTTTCTCATTTTCTTTTTTTTTTCGATTTTTATTTAATTTTGGTCCGCTGGCAAATTCGTTTTATTTATTTACTGGGACAGCTTCCGAGCCATACTCTCTCCAATATTATGTGTTTGACACGCGCTTTATCGTATGGACACGTATCCACTTACCGAGTCATTTCCGCAATGGATGATTGGTTGTCGTATAAGGCGGCGCGTTGTAGCTTTAAAGCTACGGGGCAACAGTCTTTTCTTATGCTTGTCTTCTGTAACATTACTTTTTCGCCTAATTATAAAATTTTGGTTTGTTCTTCTTTATTTAAAATTTCATTGAAATTTCAGATTATTTAGAATTTTGATTTCGTTACATGACATCCCAATCTTCTATTTTTTTTCTGCCAACAATAACATTGTTGTAGATATCTTCTAAAAAAATCTCAATTCTTTCATTAGTCGATTTAGATATGTGAGGAAATGATCTATGTGTGAACATGTTTATCTGTTATCTATCAAAACTGTAAGATTTTTGTTAGGTGAATTAATAAATCAGAAAAATGCTCTGTATAAGTTCGGAAATTCTGTGTGTCGTAATTGAAATATTGGGTCTAATATAAAACTAAATATAAAGTATTGGGCCTAAAACCGATAGTATAAACATTAACGGGCCTTTTTGGGGTTATTCTAGGTTCGATATCCTATAAACAAACATTATCAAATGTAGGGTTTCGTTTCAGTGGACTATTATTGATTTGCCTCATAGAACCTTTGAAGGAGCTAAAATGTCGTCGGAGCCTGAAATTCTGCCGTCGGAGTCCTCCACCGCCGCAACGGAGGAATCTGGAGAGAAGATAAGCAAGAAAGCGGCGAAGAAGGAAGCCGCGAAGCTAGAGAAGTTGCGCCGTAGGCAGGAACAAGAAGAAGCCGCGCGTAAGACAGCTTCAATTTCGCTCGAAGATGACGACTATTCCAGTAACTACGGTGACGTGACACTTAACGAGTTGCAATCGACGGCGGATCCAAAAGCTGGAAAGTGGAGAGAGGCTGTTGAAGGAAAGGAGTGGACCGATGTGAGCGACTTGGTTGAAGAGATGGTTGGATCAGAGGTTCTGATCAGAGGCCGAGTGCACACGGATCGTCCAGTCTCTAGCAAATTAGGTTTTGTGGTCTTGAGAGAAAGTGGATCCACTGTTCAGTGCGTGGTTAGCTAATCAGAGACGAACAAAGTGGGCGCCAACATGGTTAAATACCTGAGGCAGCTAAGTCGCGAATAGCCTCTGAAGAGCCTCTGAAGGGAACTACGCAGCAGGTTTAGTTTCCTTTTTCTTCTTCTCTTCCCAATTCGTTTGACATTATTAACTAATGTGTGATGTGTGTGGGGATCGATAATGTTATTGCAGGTGGAGATTCAAGTGAGAAAAATCTACTGCGTAAACAAAGCTTTGGCAATATTACCACTTAGTGTGGAGGATGCTGCCAGAAGTGAATTAGATATTGAAAAATCTCTTCAGGTATAGTTTACTGTTTTTAGATTTGGAGATTTAGTTGGAGCTGGTTTAGTTGTGTGTGAATTCTGATAACTTGTGTTCTTCTGATACTTCTATGGTGGTCAATCTTGTTCATAAGAGCTGTGGTTTTCATGATTGTTGCAGGCTGGAACACCAGCTGCTCGTGTCAATCAGGATACACGTTTGAATAATAGGGTGCTTGACATAAGAACACCGGCTAATCAAGCCATCTTCCGCATTCAGTGCCAAGTTGAAAATGTAAGGTCTTGACTAGTATAGGATAGACATTTATAGAAATGTGTTATCAGTAGTATGTTTTCATCTTTTGGTTGATTTCTTCTATGTTGCTTTGTTGAATTAGCTATCACTTTTGTAGTTTTTCAGAGAAAAATTACTATCCAAGGGTTTTGTTGGAATCCACACACCGAAACTGATGGCTGGTAGTAGTGAAGGAGGTTCTGCTGTATTTAGGTTGGAATACAAAGGGCAACCTGCTTGTCTGGCTCAATCTCCTCAGCTTCATAAGCAGATGGCAATATGTGGTGACTTGCGACGTGTCTTTGAGATAGGTCCTGTTTTCAGGGCTGAAGACTCGTTTACTCATAGACACTTGTGTGAATTTGTTGGTCTTGATGTTGAGATGGAGATTCGAAAACACTATTCTGAGGTAAGATTGTGCTGTTAAAATATGAGTTTAACTCACGTATGTCTATTCTGAAACTGCTACTTATATTTCTTTCTTGTGCAGGTAATGGACCTTGTGGACAAGCTATTTGTGTTTATATTTACTAGTTTGAATGAGAAGTGCAAAAAGGAACTGGAAGCTGTTGGAAAGCAATACCCATTTGAGCCTTTGAAGGTAACCATGCAGTATGAGCAAGTAATATTAGAAATTGAGTTTTTGTATCTTATTGGACTCTGACAATTGGCACTAATATGCAGTTTCTTCCAGTAACATTGAGGTTAACCTTTGCAGAAGGTGTTCAAATGCTCAAGGTTTGACTTGTTTTTCTGCATTTTACCTGAGTTATTCGGATGAACTATCAATAATAATTGTAATATTGATGTGTTGCCAGGAAGCTGGTGTGGAGGTTGATCCTCTTGGAGATCTAAACACTGAATCTGAGAGAAAACTTGGGCAACTTGTTCTGGAAAAGTAATCCACCATTTTTTATAACATTTTTATTTTCATAATGCTTTATCTCACAGCTTGTTATCGATTTCCATGTGAAAACAGGTACAACACGGAATTCTACATTTTGCATCGCTATCCCAAGGCAGTTAGGCCTTTCTACACCATGGCTTGTGCAGATGATTCTCTTTACAGTAACTCCTTTGATGTCTTCATTAGAGGTACATCTTTGAGTTATTATTTTTTACTTTTTGTGTCTTCTCGCCGAATATTTTTCTACACATTTGTTGCTAAATTTTCTGGTTCTGTCCTAGGTGAGGAGATTATATCAGGAGCTCAACGTGTCCATATCCCAGAAGTCTTGGAGCAACGTGCCGGGGAATGCGGCATTGATGTCAAGACAATATCCACATACATCGATTCATTCAGGTAAATGACCTGCTTAGTTCCTTCTAATTTGCTTATATGAGTTGTTCTCTAAGCGGACTATGGCTTACAAACTATGTTACAGGTACGGTGCGCCTCCGCATGGTGGGTTCGGAGTGGGGCTAGAACGTGTGGTCATGCTCTTCTGTGCATTGAACAACATCAGGAAAACATCGCTCTTCCCTCGTGACCCTCAAAGACTTGCACCCTAATATCTTTTCAATTTAGCTAAACCGTGACTCATGTCAGACTCAGCATATTTTTCTCATGAAGCTTTTGGAGAATTAAGATAGATTGTTATGGTTGTTGCCTCGTTCTTCTCCTTTTGTATAACTGAATCTTGATTGTGATTTTGTTGTTTGATGCTTATGTTATATTCACATTACCGAGTAAACTAAGCTTTTCTCCTGGGATTTTAGTGTTTAACCAAGTAAGTTTACATCAGATAAACTACTAGTTTTCAGTTGGAAAAGTAGCACCAAAGAGATCCTTTGATGGGTGTTTTGTAGCTGATAAGGACTTCCCAAAATTTCTAATTAATCAAAAGATGTGACACTTACAAAACAATATAATGAATTCTTTGATTCTCTTTCTCTCAATTATTCTGATTCTTTGGTTCTCTTTCGAAAGAGACGCGCACACATCTTATATCACGGTGATGATTGTTTGGTGGATGCTGGATAACCTGTTGCCATCTCACTTGTAGATGCGGTTTGCAGTGTGGCTTCTTCGGGGATTTCTTCAAAAGATTTTGTTGATTGAAAACGGGAAGCTGTTGATAAGTCCAAAAATTAAAAGAATAAATGGATGTGTTGATAGTTCAAATCTTAGATCACAATTGCCACAGTAACAACTACGAGACAAGAAGGTTCAACTTGTTACTCTAAAACAGAGTAAACTAGCCATTAGAAGATTAGAAAACTGGTACTAAATCTCATCTGGTTGTAGATCTTGCACTCATGGATGTGTGATAATTTGTACTTCTGTGTTTCCTGTAAGATGTATAAACATCATCGTACTGAGTCGGTTCGTTGGGATCAGCTGTTGCCCCAAGTCCCAATCTCCCAGATCCACTCTTTTTATCGGTGCTACCATCAGCATATGTTCCTGTCTCAGGGTCCACCTGAAGATTGGGAGGTGGAGGAATGCATGCACCTCCTTTCTGCTGTGGACTAACCCGCTCATAATCCTCATAGTCGTCTTGTGATTCAGAGCCCATGGGACCTTCACTTGGGTTTACCTCACCTATCTCTTTAAAGAACTTAGATACTCTCTCGAGTACATCAGATTGAGGTGTATCAGATGGTGGTATGACAGTTGGGATATCAAGAGGGCTCAATGGAGAGTATGGCACACCACTACCGATCTGCATCTTTCTGACCATCCCAGGTATCAGACCAGGAGGAAAGAGAGGATAAGGAGGGGGCTTCTCACCAGCAGGTGGTTGGGTTGGTGGTGGAACAGAAGCGTTAAGGGATATAGAACCGGGAAAGGCACCAGGAGGCATCACATTTGGGATAAACTGTTGAGTTGCAACCGGATTATTCAGATTCTCTAAATTCATTGTGCTAGGGACATTACTGTTTGGTAGCTGTCGCAGCATCCCTGCAAGTGCATAACGATAAAAATTTGTTGGTGTATAGTCAAATCTAAACCAAGTCTTATACATAGATTGAGTTATATTTTTGTCTCTCTCACGGAAGAGTAGGAGTACCTGTACGTTGTAAGGAATTTGCTGCTATACTAGGTGAATGAGAAAAGGTATTTGCAGGTGGTCCACTTTTCATCTCTTTCTCAACGGAGGAGATGATGTCTTGATCAAAAACCTCGTTAGAAGCCCAGAACTGCAAAATCTTCTCCAGACGTGACTGATTTTCTTCCTTGTTCTGTGGAAAGTGGTAAATCCTCCCCAGCATGGAACCCAAAACAGGCCTGAAAGCAAGGGCTTCGTTGTCAAACTCGTGCAAGTTTGTCCTTTGTTTCAAACTGTGTTTAAGGAAGCAAAACGTTAGTAAAGACATCAAACGAACCAGAATTTGAAAGCAAAGATTCCTAAGAAGATAAAATAACCGAAAAACTAAGTCTACGAAGAAGACACCTTGAATTATATAAACAACGATCAGGGATTAGGTTTAGATACCTCTCAAAGAGAATGTCATTAGCTAGATAAACTATGTGCATCTGTCTATCAGAATCATCCATTGCAAAGACCCTGTCTCTAAGTGCCTCTGCTAAAGCTGGTGCAAAGGGAGATCTCTGCATGAACCAAATCTTAGCACTTTTGATAGACTCTTTTGTGCCATTAAGGTTGCCCAAGACACTATTTAGTTCCATTGCAACATCAGCAGGGAGTGGACCAGAAAGACCTCGGAATGCATGAGTTGACTGATCAAAATCAGGACGAGCATGGGGCGCAAAAGGATGAGGTTGCGGAAGATGCTGGTGGTGGTCCTGAAACGGTGGGAAAGGAGGTTGGCGGATTGGTGGAATTGCCAATGCACCGGGCACATTGTTCATTGAAGGACTCATCATAGGATTTGACGGGTGATGTACCATAGGGATAGAAGATGAAGGAAATGGAGGATCAAAGGGTCTTCCAGGGGGATGCATAGAGAGAAACTGCTTATAGCGGTAATAACGATGCCCTTCACCTCCAAAGAGAAACGCATAATCAGGATTATCCTTCTGTCTATCTCGCATCATAGCCTCAAACTCAGGACCATTCTTAACCGAATACTCAACAAGCTTATCAATTCGCTTCTGCAGCTCTGGATCAGATGGAGGAGGAGGAGGAGGAGCTGAATCATAAGGTCCAGGGAATGGCGGAGGAAGGTGATGTGGAGGTAAATGAGGAAGGAAAGGCTGAGGTTGCTGTTGACCAAACATCTGTGGGTGAGGAGGATGAGGAAGAAGCTGCGGTTGCTGCTGCTGTTGATGCATAGGATGCTGGTAAGGGAATTGCTGCATAGAAGGATGAGGAGGCATGAAACCAGAAGCGTTCATTGGTGATGGATATTGTTGATGTTGCGGATGAAATCCAAATTGCGGTTGCTGTTGCTGTTGAAAGTTGGGGCCTTGTTGCTGCTGCTGTTGTTGCTGAGCATAAGGCAACCCAGAAGATGCAGCATAATCGTGCTGCCTTCGATCCATTTATAAAACTTGTTGCTCTACAGATTCAGCTAGTATTCCTGAGAAGAATGGCAAAAAAAAAGCGTTCGAAATTGAGTCATGTGAATCAACACAACCAAGTTCTCATACCATTCAAAACGAAAGAAGTGATTCTCATTAGTGAATCAGTGTCAAAGCAAAGAGAAACATCGAACTATAAACAGGTTTTTCATCGGAACAAGTTAAATTGAAGAGTCTAGCAACGAAGCAACATTAATTAAGAATCTGACAACAGAGCCGAAATCACAAACCTATCAGGAAGAAACTTGGAGAAATTGGAGAGAGCGATAAATAATACTTAATTCTATCACTTGCAAACAAAAACGAATGCAACTTTCTGAGAATAAAGTTGAATTCGAAGGAGCAACAAGAAACTGAACTCACCTGAAGAAGAAGGCCAGAGAAAGTACCGAGAGAGACGATACCTTCTTACTCTGCTCTGCTGCTAGGATCCGGATGTCTTATTTGGGCCACGAATACCCGACCCGTTATCTATTTGACTTAGTAGTTGACCCGGTAATGGACCGGATTTTAATTGATCCTGATACCGACCCGACCCGAGTTATAAGGAACTAAGCAGATAAACCCCAAAGAGTGTAAACCCTTAAGAAGAATTTCTTAACCAGACATCTCCGCCATTAACAAAACCTTTCTTCTTCTGCTCGATATATGAAAAGCAACGGAATCACTCGTGTGACGATTTGAAACTTTCTGAAGCAGACAGAGTATTCTCAATGCAGAGAACCATCTCACTTGTGGCTGCTAAGTCTTCTTCTTCGACTCCACTTCTATCTCTTCGTCCTCTCATGGCTAAGGTTTGTGTTTCCACTCTTTCGCTGGAGAGATACTGAAATGTTAGATTCTTGATCTAGTTTTGCTGGAATGGAGTTGAAAATTTGTTTCATTGAGCTTCAATTTTTCGTTTATGCTATGTTGTTTGTAAGACTTTTAAAATTCATCACTAGAACTCATGAAGAATCTGGCGATTACTTGTTTCTGTCGTTGCAGATGCAGTGCAGGGCGATTCAGAATTTCCCAGCTTCCTCTTCTTCTTCACTAGTTCGGGTCGATAGAGTATATAGAAATGTGTCCCAGCTTCAGTTTAAAAGAGAAAATGCAAATTGTTTTAAGTTAGCGTGTGCACTTCCTTCGCATCTAAGGCTTCTCGGTTCCGTTAGTTACGCAGCACCTTGGAGCAGTTCCATTTCAAGGTCCTTTGGAAATAGTTTCAGACCGTTTACGAGGAGATATTTTTCTCAAGTACCCAATACTGGAAATAAGAATAGTATTGTTGGTGGTGATGAGAAGGCTGGTGGGAATAAATTAGGTTTCAAGAAATTTAATAAGAAGTGGAAGAAACATAAGGTTTTGGCTTCCACAAAAGCTGAAGTGGTGGCTTCTACCGAACCAGTTATTGGAGATGTTAGCAGTGGCATCAAGGTGGAACTATCAACTGCAGCTTCACCTGCTACCAATGGTAAGCAAGTCTCTACTGTCAAAACAAAACGGCGCCCAAAGAGCAAGAAAGTCGAAGATAAATCTTCAACGGCATCGGTTTTAGAGGCTGTCTCTGTAGAAGAGAGTTTGATAAGCGTTCCCAAGCCAAAACATTCTGGTTCCGGAAATAGGATGTCTTCATTTGCTGAGGTATTAAACTTGTAAATTTTTGGGAACATAATAGTCTTGTCCTTACTTTTTTCACCTAGCAGTACAGTTCTCAGAAGGAGGTTGCAAAAAATCCTACTGTGGAGGGGCCCAAAAGTTCTACTCCATCAAATTCGAAGTCGGAACAACAGCATTTGAAGTCAACAAAAGCAAGCAATGTACCAAAACAGGATCAGGCTGGGAAGCCTGCTAGGAAATGTTCTTCTCAAGTCCCTAATTCGGGAAATAAGGATAAAATTGATGGTGGTGATGAAAAGGGTGGTGGGAATAACTCAGGTTTCAAAAAATTTAATAAGAACTGGAAGAAGCATAAGGTCTTGGCTTCGTCAGAAGCTGAAGTGGGAACTTCTACAGAACCAGTTATTGGAGATGTTAGCAGTGGCATCAAGGTGGAATCAACTGCAGTGTCACCTGCAAGCAATGATAAACAAGCCTCTACTGTCAAAACAAAACGGCAGCCAAAGAGCAAGAAAGTCAAAGATAAATCTTCTTCAGCGGTACCAGTTTTAGAGGCGGTCTCTCTAGAAGACAGTTCAATAAGTGTTCCCAAGCTAAAATATTCTGGTTCTGGAAATCGGAAGTCTTCATCTGCTAAGGTATTAAACTTTAAAAATTTTACGAACACAATAGTCTTACCCTTGCTTATTTTACCTAACAGTACAGTTCTCAGGAGAAGTTGGCAAAAAATCCCACTGTGGAGGAGCCCAAAAGTCCTGCTCCATCAAATTCCAAGTTAGGGCAACAGCATTTGAAGTCAGCAAAAGCAAGCAATTCACCAAAACAGAAGCAGGTTCCTCAACACATGAAAAACAGCATAGAGCATCGAGGTCAAAATGCATCTAAACCGCTTTACCCGCCAAGTGGAAAATCTGTTATTGTCGTTGAGTCACTCACAAAAGCAAAGATTATTCAGGGTTATCTTGGTGACATGTATGAGGTTTTGCCAAGTTATGGTCATATCAGGGACCTTGCCTCAAGGTCTGGGTCAGTGAGGCCAGATGACGATTTTAGCATGGTTTGGGAGGTTCCATCTTCCGCCTGGACGCATATTAAGAGCATAAAGGTGGCACTAAATGGGTATGGTTTCTTATCTGTTTAACTCCTTATAAAAATCCACTGTTACTGTTGTCATCTATTCCTTGATTATAGCATAATTTTCGGTGTGTCAATTGTGCTGTCTAGCTATTGAGATATGTGACTGCTTCAAGTTTCATATGATATGAACTACTTCTTCCTATGTTTTTTCTTATTGTGCTTTTCTATCTCATTCTGTTTACCTTATTCCTCAGAGCTGAAAACCTGATTCTTGCATCGGATCCAGATCGTGAAGGAGAGGCTATTGCTTGGCACATCATAGAGATGTTGCAGCAGCAGGGTGCCTTACATGAGAGTATGACAGTAGCAAGGGTTGTTTTCCATGAGATAACTGAGTCAGCAATTAAAAATGCACTTCAATCCCCACGAGAAATTGACGGGGACTTGGTACATGCCTATCTTGCACGGCGTGCTCTTGATTATCTAATTGGATTTAATATTTCACCACTACTTTGGAGGAAACTTCCGGGTTGCCCGTCAGCTGGGCGAGTCCAGTCTGCTGCTTTGGCTCTTATTTGTGATAGAGAAAGTGAAATCCACGGATTTAAGCCTCAGGAGTACTGGACTGTAGGAATCAAAGTGCAAGGGAAAGATAATTCAGCCACTTTTTCAGCTCACTTGACCAGTTTAAATTCAAAAAGGTTAAATCAGCTTTCTATCAGCTCTGAAGCAATGGCACAGGACATTGAACAAAGGATCAGATCAGAAAGTTTTCTAGTGAAGAACACTAAAAAAAGCATTACACGGAAAAATCCACCAACTCCATACATAACATCAACCCTTCAGCAGGATGCTGCTAACAAATTGCATTTTTCAACAGCACATACCATGAAGGTTGAGAAACTGAAACCTTCTTCTTTTTCATTGAGTGCATATTTCTGATAATTAGTAGTTTGCAGCTTGCTCAAAAACTATATGAGGGTGTCCAACTGTCTGGTGGTAAATCAGCGGGTCTTATAACATACATGAGGACGGATGGTTTACATGTGAGTGATTTCTGTAAATATGTATTTTCTGCTACTGGCATTTATTTTTGTTTTGAATTTCAAAAAGTTACTTTCTGACTGATTCATCTTGCTATCTCTTACAACTTCACTTTGATTTTCCTTGATTTATTTGTTTCGTTTTTCATTTGTTTCTGTTCCTATCAGATAGCTGATGAAGCTATCAAAGATATACAGTCCTTGGTGGCAGAAAGGTAAGACATATAAATGCATCTGTGAAGTTATTCTACGCTCGTCCCTTTGTCTGTAGAAAATTATAACAGCTATTTACTTATTATTTACAGGTATGGGAAGAATTTTACATCAGGTAGTCCTCAGTAAATATTTTAAAAAGGTTAAGAATGCTCAGGAGGCCCATGAAGCTATTAGACCTACAGATATACGTAGATTACCGTGTAAGTAAATAATTTACCATGCTTCCCTAAGATTAGTGGATTTATTTTAGTCTTCATCAATAATTTACAATACCATTTAGTGTCGTAACTCTCAACATCTTTTGTAAACTGCCTGGCATTTCCAGCAATGATTGCTAGCCTGCTTGATGCGGATTCTCTAAAACTATATACCTTGATATGGTCACGAGCTGTGGCATGTCAGATGGAGCCTGCTTCCATTGCGCAGGTAATATATGTGCTATTTTTCACTTCAAATCATGCATATAGTTTCAACTAGGCTCTTTTTGAAAATTTTAAGGTTTATTTTTTTTAAATCCAACACATTTCCTTCCTGACTCTTTTCTTTTTCAGATACAACTTGATTTTGGAAATGCCTCTGAATCCATTATCTTCAGATCATCATGCTCAAAAATCAAATTCCTTGGATACCAGGCAGTTTATGAGGTACAACCTATTTCATATTATCGTTGTTTACCTGGCAGTTATATCACTAGTTGGGGTTTTAATGCCTCACATGTGCTGATGTTCCCTAGATTTGGCTTTAGGAGCAATTCTTCGTAATTCTGTTTTTCTTCTCTTTGCTGTGATCGTCATCTGCATGTTTACTTTGACCTCTTTTGCCTATTGTGGATTTTGATTTTGTTTGTTATCAGCTAGTGCGTGATCCTTCTTCTCTTTGGACATGTGTTAAAGCAGTTTTGGTGATATTGTAGGATCCTGAAGCTAAGGCAATAAAAAATAAAGACGATAATCAGAGTAGTGAGCGGGAGGAAACTTTTGAAACTCTCAGTTCGTTGAAGGTCCCATTTCTAATATCACAACCTTTTTTCAGTTGTACTTTGTACCGTGGTTTCATTACTTTCTGCTTCAGTTTTTTCTTCCATGCGAAGTACTGGACCTTTATTAGGTGTTCCTCCTCTTTTCAGGATGGGGATCTGCTACATATTGGTGAAGTGGAGCTCAAGCAGCACCATACTCAGCACCCACCACGCTATTCCGAGGGGTCACTGGTATAGCACTCTCATTTCCTTTGTGTCAAAAGTGTCAAAGATCCAATTCCATAATATGATAATCATCAGTGTACGTTATTTTTGGAATTAGCGGTCACAGTGAATTATTTTCTATAGGTGAAGAGGAAGAAATATGATTAGGACGATGAAAAGAGGACACTGGCACAATTTTTTTTTCCAAAAAAGATTCAGTCTTTTGCCTTCTTGATTCTTTTATACAAATCTAACTTACTTTCCTTCAGTCCAAGACTCAATTAATCAGGAGATGGAATATGTCAGATGTGTAGTGAAATCTGACACTTCACATTTTAGTCTCCATTAGCTCATTTTGGTTCCCGTTCAGCTAGAACAATGCTTTCGTTATTATTAAAGTTAAGCATTGACCTTAACCAGCTCTTCTCATCAACAGTAATTCGTCTCTGTGTCAGTAAGATGGTAGCTAAGCATGAAATGATGAGTTTCTTTTTTGTATGAGTGCTGCATCTGGTGGTTGCGCAGAAATTAGTCATGAGACTTTTTACTACGTCAAGGTTTAACAATACATAATTTGTTACACATGTTTTAATGTGTTTCAGATTAAAAAACTCGAGGAGCTCGGGATAGGTAGACCATCGACATATGCATCTATATTTAGGGTTTTACAGGTATGTACCTACCCGTATTAGGAAACTATTGGCATTTTTCTAGTGCTTTTGTTATTTTTCTGAAGGTTAAGAGGCTCTACTGTCCCCCAAAATTAGCAATACCCTTCTCTTCAAGTGAGGCATAAACCAGCAGCATTTCGACACCTTTTATTTATTTTCTACAGGACAGAAAGTATGTAACAATAAAGAGCCGAGTCCTGTATCCGGAATTCCGTGGGAGGATGGTATTTTTCTCCTCAATCTAATTGATGATTTAGTAAACCAACCATCGTAATATATCTTTCTAACCTCTGTACTATCTTTCCAGGTTTCAGCTTTTCTTACCAACTACTTCACTGAGGTCACAGACTATAGTTTTACTGCTGATATGGAGACTGAGGTGGATATTTAAGTTTGTTTTTCACTTGATTCTCAATTAACTATAGCAATTTCTACATATTCCTTAGTTATTGTTACAATCTTGTAAGATGAGATACTCAAATTTTTCCTTATTATTGATTTTCTTTTCAGCTTGATAACGTTTCTGGTGGTGCAACTGAATGGAAAGGTCTCCTAAGAGACTACTGGACACGATTCAGCGCGTATTGTAAACGTGTTGAAAATGTCCAACGTCAACAGGTACTTTCTTACAAGAATGAACTCTGGAAGTGTACTGTCTGTCTACAAGCTCTTTTATTAGTTTCTTACATTATCATACATTTACAGGTGGAGAAAATGTTGGAAAAAAAATATGAGGACTTTCTGTTTTCTTCCCTTCCTGATCCCAGTAGGACATGTCCAAGGTCTGCATACCAGTTTCCCTCCCACTTAATCAAAAATTAAAATGCTAATCAGATATGGCAGCCGTACTAAAGATACTTGCACGTTTAGTATCAGTACACAAGTCTGCTAGATTCAAATTGTGCCGTGATATACAAAGGAGGCCTAAATAAGAAATAAGGTTCTTTATAGTTTGAATGAGTGTATAATTGACCCTCATTGGGTTTCTTTCCATGTTTCAGCTGTATGGAAGGCACTTTAAGTTTCAAAGTAAGTAAGTTTGGTACGGGGTATTTCATCGGTTGTGATCAGTACCCTTCATGCAAGTAAGTCGCAGGCTGTTGAATCTCTAACTTTGTACACCTGAGATACTTACTCATGAATTCTCTCCATCAGATTTTACCTATAACTTTTTTGAGTATTTAATCTGTCCATGTTATCAACACACTAATATAATTGGAGCTATGTGGTTCATATACAGGTTCGTTGCTAAAACACTTTATGGAGAGGATGAAGATGAAGATGATCCTCCAAAGAATAACTCCAGTGAGAAGAGCCCAAATTGCTGGGTCTTCATCCCAATACCAGTGAGAAGGTCTCACTGTTCTGACCCTTTTCTGTTGACAATTTCTCGTAAGACTGTAATTTACTAAATCTACTTCCTTGTTCAGGTTATTCTGAAGTGTGGTCCCTATGGGCACTATGTACAGCTCGGTGAGGATAAAAAAGGGCACTTACCAAAACGAGCAAATGCAGCCCACGTATGTTGAAGTTTTATCAATTAAAAAAAGATATATCTCTATGTTTCTATTCTTACATAAATGGATGCGTACTGAATAAACGTTCAGTGTGCATATGTGTGCCGGTAATGTCTTAGTGGTATAATGCTTGCCTTTTCTTACTGAGAAATCTCTTGCAACCTTGTTTTTCAGATAAAGGATGTGAACTCTATTACGCTTAAAGGTGCTCTCGAATTATTACGCTATCCTCTTACACTGGTAATCTGATATGATGGTTAAAGTTTATTGCATATCTGGCTGTCCTGCTTCCATGTATTGGAGTGCTGACGACTTCTTATGCTGATTTCTTACCAGGGAATCCACCCTGAAGACGGACAGCCTGTGCTCTTGAAGCTTAGTAAATCTGGATTTACGGTTCGACATCGCCGCACTATGGCTACTGTTCCAAAGGTATTGTTATGTACTGTTATATGATGCCTCCTTAGAGTATGATATAGTTAGAATAAGAGGAGCATTTATTAGGAGATGGTGGTGCTAAATTTGATATGGAAATGAGTTGTGGATCTGTATTCGTAGTATGCTAGGATCTATTGTTTTCTATGTTATGCATGAGTTCAGAGCATTGTCGTTTCACTGAAGATAATTTGGTACTTGGCAGAACATGGAACCAGGTGAGGTTACTTTCGAGAAAGCAATGAAGCTCTTGTCTGGCAAAAATGTGAGACTGTGTGGCAGACCTAAGAGGGTCCAGCCAACAGTAGATGAGGAAGAGGAAGGAGATGAAGAAGTTGCGGGAGCAATGTAATCTAAACCACAGCGCGACGTCATTGGGCTAAATTACAATTGGTTCCTGAGCTTACATGGATGGAGAAGAGCATTAGCTATGATGGACACTATTTGAATATTCTTTTTGGTAATCAGAGTAATAATCCTAACGGAAAATATTGGATACTGTTGTAAAATCACATTTGTTAATGATATGATATAATATCCCATTAGTTTTATGGTTTATGGAAATGTGGTATTCTCTGTTCTAAGAGACTGCATCATCTTCGAATTTTCATGTTAGAGAAGTTGCAGAACAAAATGGTTTCATCTTGTCCTCCATCCTGAGCTAGATGGTAAGTTAACTATAATCATCTGTACAATTTGAACACTTTCTACAAGGGAAAGACACTCTACTCCATTATACATTGAGCATGCAAATTCAGCTGCTTTTTCACCTTTTCAGTCTAAGTGTAGCTTCAGTGGAACATGAGTTTCTGATTGCATTTGGATCCTCTTTGTCTGTACTTTATGTGCAGATCAATTTATGCTAGAAGCACCATTCATCTGTTCCTGCAAAGGGATATTGGAGAAGAAGACATTAGTTGAGTAAAGGGATTCGAGTTTGGAATGCATATCTTGGTATTGGGTTATCAGTTCTCACAATCTGGGGGAGGAATTTTGACTTTCGGTGGGGGTTGGTCCGGGGCTGTTAATGACTACTGCAGACTGAGCTGATTCTTCAGCAAGTGTTCTTAATCTGTTGAGCTCTGGCAAGATAACCTTGGAGAGATCAGGTCTGTCTTTTCGCCTTATCTCTGCACACTTAAGAGCTAACTTGGCAAACTTTGTGGTGTCTTCAACAGGCCAATCAGACACAGCTGGATCAAGCAAATCTTTCAAATTCCCCTTCTCGAGGGCTCTTTCGACATAGTGAGCTAGACCCATAGGCGGTTTTCCTGTTATTAACTGCAGAAACATAATACCAAGCGAATAAATGTCAGATTTCACACCCAGCATACCGGTCTGCTGATACTCTGGGTCAATGTAGCAAAACGTGCCAGCAGTTGATGTCATGTGGTATTGCGTCACAGTGTTTGCAACAGATGGAGGGACCAGCCTAGCCAAGCCAACATCAGCAACCTTGCTGACAAAGTTGCGATCTAGTAAGATATTTGCTGGTTTGAGATCACGGTGAACTAGTGGTTCTGGTTTAGTCTGGTGGAGGAATAGCAGTACAGTACCAATCTCTGCAGCAATTCTGAATCTTGTTTGCCAAGAGAGGGGCGGGCTGTCTCCTTTTCTGAAAAGACGGTCTTCTAAGCTCCCATTAGCCATGAACTCATACACTAAACACCCACATTCTGGGCATGCTCCAAGCAAAAGAACCATGTTAGGGTGCCTCATGCTGCTTAACACTTCAACCTGTGTTTAATTGATAAATAACACTTACTTAAAGTCAGATGCCAAGAAAGAGCCTGAGGGGTTTAAATTTTTTCAGAGAATTTGTTACAAGAATTCACCTCTTGCTGAAATTGTGACCTGCCTTGAGCTGCATCTGGGTGCAAAGCTTTACTCACACAGGTGTGTGATCCAGATAACACTTGTAGACAGGTCCATAACCGCCTTCTCCGATCTTGTATTTCTCATCAAAGAACTCTGTTGCGTCCTCAATCTCCTCAATGGAGTACTTCCTGTATCGGATATCTGAATGTGCTAAAGCATTCACGGCTTTTGTTTTTTCCTCATATTCCTTCAGCGCTTTCATTTCTGCATTGATTCTCTTACGGGACTCGATTTCAGCAATCCTTTGAGCTGCTTCAGCTGCTTCCATTGCTGCTTTGGACTTTGCTTTCTCCTTCTCTACAATTGCTAACGCAGCTTCCTCTGCAAGCTTTGCCTCTTCCAATTTCCGTTCTTCTTCTAATTTCCAGCGTAGAAGCTCTGTTGCCTGCAGGTTCATCAATTCGCTTTTGAATCCGTATAGAGGAAACCGGTAAACAAAAATGAAGCCACACTACTCATTTCGTGGGAATTATACCTTATGTTTTGCTGTGAGAGCTTCCTTGCAAGCTGTACTGTACATTTCCATCGTTTGTTTCAGCTCCAGTTTAAGCCTCCTCATCTCAGCCTCTACATCATCCTGGTTGTCCGAAATTTAAAATTCTCAAATGTCAGCCATAAAAACTCTTGCGTATAGCAGTTCCAAGTATTGCAACCCGCAAAAAGATTCACAGAACAAGCATACCACTCCTTGAGAAGCAGATGAAAACCTTTCATTCTCAAATGAGCCTGTTGGTGAGCTTAGATCCATTGACCTACGTCCGTGGGTCATTGACTCGAAGCTGTCCATATCTGAGAAATTTGATAGCCTTGGAGGAATGTCTGAGAAATTTGATAGCCTTGGAGTAGGAGTCCGATTTGGATCAGAATTGTCATATAAGGAATGAGAGTTACGCTCGACGCTTGGTCTTCCAGAGCTGATGAAGGATATGTCAGACTCCGGCATTGATAGTTCTCCATATGATCTCCTATTCAAGCCTCTTCTAGTGAAGGCTGACCTGTTTCAACCATGAAGTTTCATCATCTATATTGATGGTCATGATTCCTCGAGCGTGTCACATGAAAAACAAGAGTGATATGCACCTGAGGGTATCTGATTGATCGTCAAGGGACCTGCGATTCTGAGACTCAAATGACTGTCTCTCAGCTACCAGAAACCAAAAACAATAGAAAAAAAAACTCAGAAAAGTTTCAGTATTTATTGACATGTGAAGCAGCACTAAGAAAAGCCAATTTTGTTTTTGAAACCTCTTGTGTTAGTAGGAAAAGAAGAAGGCAAAGGTGGAAATGGCTTTAAGCTAGTCTGTTGAAGCTGGATGCGCAATGGCGAAACACAAGGCGCAGAACGAGAGGCTATTCTCTTTGTTGAAAGCTTTCCTTTGGTTATGACATAAACCGTGCAGAAATCAGGTGCGGTTTTCGTGACGGTTCCTGGAATATCTGTAGGTCTGTTGAACCTGCAGAGTTTTAACACCCAATTTTGGACATCTGATCCATCATTTCCGATTCAAAGGTTCACAGCATAACCGGAAAGAGAGAGATAAAACAAACCTGAGAAAGCCACCTTTTGAGGAGGAACCAACCACCAATACCTCAATGATGACTTGACTTACATATTCAACTAAAGCTTTTCCCACATCTGACTCCTCCAATAACACATCTTTGCATTGTATCTGAACAAGATCCATTTCAAGAAAGCAGATAATAAGCATTAGGAAGAGACAGAGCACAGGAAGATTGGAGACTCACATCTTTGCGTGAACAGAGGCAACGAAAGGGAAGAAACAACTGTTTGTAAGAGCCTTCTGGCTCTACACACACCAATGAAGAATCACCATTTATTTGGCCCATCTCTGAAAGAGACAAACCCATCAGCTACCGAGAAAGGAAACAAGACACAGAAAAAGAAGCGCAAGGAAGTAGAAACAGAGAAGAAAGGATTATACTAGCAGAGTTTGAGTTAGTAGAAGGGTTTGTTGACAAAGAGGAAGCTCGAGGCTTGACATGGATGAGGACAACGGTTTGGCCTTTCAACAACAAATTATCAACAGCCCATTTCAGAGCATTTTGGCTGTTTTTGTCTCTGTCAATGGCCACAGCAACCAATCCATCCGTGCCAACTCCTCCTCCGTCTCTGTCTTTCCTGATCTTCGCCATCCAAATCGAAGAGCACTACACAGAGAGATGTTTTGAGCTTCAATGAACAAGTTTCTAAGATCCGTTTGATTGTTCTTGGTCTGAAATTTTGTAGGAAGGAGAAAAGGGAATGAAGATGAGAAAGAGTGGTTTCTATAAAAATCCATCGACGCTGCTTCTCTCTCTCTGTTTTGAGCGCCTCTCCTTCTTCCCCGCCTCTCTTTACTTACATTTCCCATCAATTGTGTGTTATATATTTATCCACATACAGCTTCTTTTCTTTGCACGCAAGACATCTAGAAAATATTATTGAAAGTTAGATTATATGCAAATGAAATTAAAGACTTCAAAATAGCCGAATTTCTTAATTATATGATACACAATTGAAGTTACTGACTCTGAAAAAGTAAGAATTTTCTTTTTAATCTTTAAATACTATGTCCTTTTCCATAAAATATTGAATATACTTTGTCAATACAAACCGAACTTACAACTACAATCTTGATCCAAATTACTAACTGTGTTCTGAGTTTTACTTGACAAAAAAGGGAAGTATCTAGGTCCACTGACTTCTAGTCTTAATCTACTTTTTCAGACCATAACATATCTTTTTTGTTTCTTAAACCAACAATGCTTCTTGTTCTTCCACACATGTAGGATGAAGATCATAATCGCAAGCATCGCAGGTAAACGCCCAAAACCTACCTTGTTTCTTACAGAAGTCACACACATAAGCTTTCGCCATATCCAGCTTTAGCTCATGTTCATGCTTCTTATCCTTCACTTTCTTTGGATACGAATCACCTTCTTTCTTCAAACAAGCTTTTAACTCAGCAATCCTCCATTCCGTGAACGGGAAACTCCTCGATCCATACAATGATACAATCTCTCTCGCGTTTGTGTTCACTGTTTTCCCTTCGGGTCCTATGATGATCAATGCAGGTATGAGTTTGATGTTGAAGATTCTACAGAGATCTTGTCTTGTTCTGTCTTCATATGGTATTGCAAGCCATGGCATGTTGGCCATGTTAATGTTGAACTCTCTTGAGTCTTTGTCTGTTGAAACTAAGATGACTTCGAAGGAGCCTTTTTCTGTGGTTGCAAGCTCATTGTACACACTATGAGCTGAGAAGTGAAAGATCGAAAAGGTAGACACCAATGTGCACCAAAATATAACCCTATGGTCTTGCCCACAAGTTCAGAAACTAGTACCTGGAATGTTCATAGACATAATAACGTAAGAAACATTTGATCCAACAACATGTAAATGATAAATTAGTTCTTTTTCTTTACCTTACTTCCAGTTCTGGAAACAACATATTTCCTGGAGTCATGTGTAAGAAGTTTCTCCAACTGTCCTCCAGCGCGTTTGGAGTCATCAATGTTTTTGAGTTCTTCTTTTCTCTTTTTAGTGAAAGGAAATGCTTCAGGACCATAGTCTTTAATTAGACCAATTACATCTTCAGCGACTGAGATTTCATCTGGATATAGAGGAACCAGTAACGGGATACGAGCAATTCTGTAATTGTCCCTTAGTTTGTTGTGTAGGCTTAAATTGAAGGGAACTGCAAGCCATGGCATGCACCAGAAGTGTTCATAGAATAAAGTCATATCATGATCAAATGAGACGAAGATGATCTCGAGTTCTTCTCCTCAGTTCTGAAGATTTCCGTAGACTTTTACCAGCTCTAGAGTGAAATCCTTGCAAGGCCTGCACCAGTTTGCAGAGAAGAAGAGACAAATTGTCTTCCCGTGAATATATTCCAATGGCACCTGATTGAAGTGAGCTTAAATTTTTAGTAAAAAGGACTAGGCGAATACATCAAAACACATTATGAAACAATAAGTACAGAGAGTAATCGGTACCTCTCCACTATGCGACAAAAGGAACTCAATCCCTTCAGCTGCTAGTATAGAGTAAAGATCACCACTTTCAGGAAACTGAACTTGGTAATCTACTGAAACAGCCATATAAACTACAACACCACTATGCTCTTTATGCTTCTTCTGCTCTGAAACCTAAAACAATATGAGAGAACATACTTCATCAAGAACAGGTGCCTTAGCCTTATTGTAGGAGTAGATGCTATTACATGTTATCCAAAACGACTCAAGCGAATTCCAACTCGAAAGCCTTCTAAAGAAAAGAGCACATGCGTTGTGGTTAGTAAAACTCATGAAGACTGAGATGTTAAATACAGCTCAACAGTTAAACCTTGTTTTTTCTTCTGGTGATCAAGAAACCCTAAGGTCCATCTTCATGAACATACGAGATTACCAAATATACAGAATAATCAAAACCAGTTTCAAAACAAAACTTGAAGGTACATACAACTGAAAAAAACTGAAACACAGACCATATATAACAGGTTCTACAGACCATGAACTGTATCACAAACCTGTTTAGACTAGTAACTCAACATACCTGATATCAGAGAGATGGTGGTACAACCTTTATTATGAGATGCTACACAGAAAATAATTTGAATACAGAGTAGATTTGTTGTAACAAGATTTCCACACATATATTTCTGATTGATTTGATTTTTCTCTCGGTTGATCAGCTTGTAAATTCCAAGAAAAGGGTAAAGGAAATAACATGGGGACAAGGAAATATATTATAAAAAGATATAAACTTTGATTAAAGTCTCTTCAAACGAACAAGTAAATCAAAATATCCTCAAGAATATCCCATCTGCAACGCTACCCGATAGCTAAAGCAACAAGCTTGTGAATACCATAAATTTATATTCTTGCTTATCTCAACACTGCATCATAAAGTGGACAACAATGAAATGGACATAAAAAGACATTCTTTGGCGTCTAGATAATACCAAACGAGGGCACGAATATTAACATTCACAAAATGGAAAGAAACAAAAAAACTGAAAGGTGAAAAAAACAAATAAAATAACAAAAGCTTGAAGCTTTACTCATCAATCATATCTGTTAAAACTAGGGGGAAAAAAAAAGAATAGAATGCGAATAACCCTGGCAATAAAATTATTAAAAAATAAAAAAAACAGTAATCGTCTTTACCTACAAACAAAGACACGAACTTGATCAATAAATATCAAGAAAACGAGAATTAGATGAAGAAGAAGAAGACTAGTGAAGACCAGAGAGAGAGACAGGCCTTTCAATGGAAGCTATTACATGAGCGAGAACTCTTCAGTCATGGCTCTTGAAGAACGATGATCACCTTCACTAGCAGTCACGTATGAAGATCGAACACTCTCTTGACCTCCACCTGCATCTCTATCAACCTCTTCTATTCGATCAACAGCCTCATGAAGCTCAATTCTCCTCTCTATGTCCCAATCACAACATCTCAACCCAATCTTTAGAAGCTTCAACATTTGTGCTTCATGTTCTTTCCCTGCTTTCATCTCCTTATCAAACACATCAGCTGTCCACTCCGTTCTCGCTACAGACTCAACCCAAGCAGCTAGCTCATCATCAGCTCCTTTCCCTTGCCGGAGATAATTCGCCGGAAACTTCCCTGTCAGAATCTCGAGGATTAAAATTCCCAGGCTCCACACATCAGACTTTCTCGAAGTCCGATCCTGCTGAGTGAACTCTGGTGCCTTGTAAGCCACCATGAACTGCTGTGATTGATCTCTGTTCACCACCGGGACAAGAGCATAGTCCGTTAGAAGCGGCTCGAAGTTGTGATCAAGCAACACATTGGAAGATTTGAGATGGCCATGAGGAAGATTCAAATCCGGGAAAACTCTGTAGAGATAAGCTAAACCTCTTGTAACTCCTCTGACAATCTTCAATCGAATCGGCCAATCCAAAACCACTTGACCTGGCGTTCGATTTGCTGCAAAAATTAATCAAACAAATCTCATCAAATTACTCAAAAATCATCAGATGAAGATGAAGAACACTGGAGAGATCCTCAATTTTACCATGGAGGAGATTTGCGAGACTTCCATTGGAAATGTAATTAGTGACGAGAAGCTTCTCTTCTTTTCTGTAATAGAAAGCGATCAATGGAAGGAGATTAGGGTGAGACAATCGTCCGATCTTCTTCATGTGATCGTAAAACTCTTCTCTCCCGATATTACTCATAAACCTAAACCGTTTCACAACCACCGCACGGCCACTCGATAAAGCCGCTTTATACGAAGATCCGAATCCGCCGCTCCCGAGAACCTCCGCCGACGCACGGAGCATATCCTGGAGCGTGAATCTCTCCTGATCATTCCTAACGAAATGCAATTTCCGCTGATCTCCTCGCTTGTCTTCATCTTGAGATTGAGCTCCCTCGGATAATGTTGCTGCGGAATCTCGCTGCACACCTTCGTTAGCTAGTTTTCTGTAGACCTTGGAGTCCTGTGAGCTCTTCTCACTGTGCTGCTCGGTTTGTCCGTAGACTTGGCCGTGAACGTGAATGTGGCTTTGGTCTTGGCCTTTGACTTGACGGCGGCTGAGGATGCAAAGGGAAAGGAAGACGGTAATGAGGACTAGAACGGCGAGGACGGTGAGGGCAAGGAGAAACACCGTGAAGAACGGCGGACGAGTGTATCTGCACGGAAGCAAAGGTGCTCCACACAGTCCCTTGTTACCTGTTTTTTACCCAAACCAATTATTCAGTTAACATATTATATGGCCCATTTCTCTATAAGCCCACTAAAAAATTTAACGTTGGCCCACTAAGAATTTAACATTCTAAAGAACTAGTTGTAATCAGTTGATGGGATACTAATCATATTGTAACATTAATTACATGGAAAAACTTAGTGTGCCTAACGTGCTCACTAGTCACTACTCACAAAGAATCTATGAACAATACGTTCAAATTCGCATAAATAGTAATAATTAGATGAAGCTCATTCTTTGTAGTTAAAGTTCTCAAGACTACATGGATAAAGACTCCTGCGTTCTCAAGATTGTATTTGTAAAATAAAATCGAAAATGTTCTTTATATGTTACAAATATATACATCGAATAATGATAGTTATGAACATATATGGTGATAATTAGCCCAAGAGAAGAAAGAAATGATCACCTGAGAAGAAGGTGGAGTTCATGAGGCCGAGACTTAACGGAATTCGACCCTCTAATCGATTATTAGCAACGTTAACGGTAACGAGATTCTTCTGCTTAAACGCAGGCAATTGCCCGGTGAACAGATTGTCCGCAAGATTCAGCTCAGTGAGCTTCGGCAATTTCGCCAACGACTTCGGAATCTCTCCGGCAAACCGGTTTCCTTCAAGATGAACCTTCACCAGAGCCTTCATTCCGGCGAAAAAATCACCGTCTATCTCGCCGGAAAATCGGTTATGCGCAAGGTAAAGATGCACCAGCGAGACAAGCCCGTTGATTCCACGTGGCATCGGCCCTTCGAAATCGTTAAGCATAAAGCTGATACTTTTAAGACCGCGCATTGACCCGAGCGCCTGCACGTCAAGCGCGCCGGAGAGGCTCATGTTCTCTAGACGGAGAGCGAAAACGACGCCGTTTGAACACATCACTCCTTTCCATTTCGAGTCGCTTCCTTTTTCTCCGGAACAAGGAGGATCGCCGGAGTCCCATCCGCCGAGGACGGTGCCATTGGCGAGAGATGACTTGAACTTCACTAGAGCATCCGCGTCACCTTCGCCGGAGATAGGACCGGCGAAGCAAACGGCGATCAATAACAGAGAGTATACGATCGAGAATTTGTCATCACGGATCATTTCGGAGTAAAGAAAAAAAGAAATTTTGGAATTTGAGAGGAAGAGGAGAGATTTCTATGTCGGAAGACGTTTTTTTGGAAGGTTTCTTGTGGATTAATCAAATGAGATGAGACATGCCGGAAAAAAAGAATGAAAGGACGGCTGATGGCGAGACGACAGCAAAGGTCAAGCACAATCGTTTTCGCCAAGAACGTGGAACCAAGTACTGTGTAAGCTTTTTCCATGGTTTAGTCACAATTTTGTATTATATGCCTTTCTTACGTATGTTTTCTTATGTCTTTATTTGTACTTAGATTATTTGGATTTAACTTTTTGTAATATAAGGTTAAATCAATTACATGGAAGTTAGAGTTGTCAAAAAACATGACTTGTACAAATTTAATTGATTTTTATATAGTATGATTAAAAGATTCAAATTCAGTTCATTCCACATTATTTATTGAGCTAATATCACTACTTGATATTTGTTAATTAATCTAAAATATATACTCAATTCAAAAATAGTGTACTTTTAATGGATTTTCTTGAAGATACACTCATACATAATCTAAGAATATAGGATTTTATGCATGGCCTCAAAATTATTCAATTTAAGTTTTTGATAATTTTTTTTTTTTTTTGGGGGGAGGAAACCCCAGTGAAAGAAGCCCTTTCACCCTGCTCTGCCCTGCCCCATGCAACTCCAGTATATTTCAACCAAATTATATCAGCCCGCGTTTTCATTTCCTACAAGGCTACAATATAGATAACTCCAAAGAAGCAAATGCCTTAACACTTACAGCTAAAAAGTTATTCACCTTAGAAAATGGAAATCACTAGATTTCTAGTGGAACTTGATGGAGCCTATTTAGGGTATTAACAATTTCACTAAGACAAACCACTAGCTCGTCTCCTTGCTGTCTCACAAACTTCAATTTGTCGTCAATACCAATACCATCCCCTGTTCCATTATCCTTTGCTATATTCCTCCCGACTATCGCATGTATCAAGTCAATTTTATAACTTAGCTTCGCTTCCATCGCTTCTACCTCCTCTTCTATGTTCATCCTTTCGTTCTCTTCCATGGTTTTATTCTTATGGGTTGCTTCTGTAGGTTTCTCTTGAATGTTTTCCTGAACTCGGTTTCTCCGTGGATCTTCTTCTTTCTTTGTCTTCTGTGGCGGATTCTCTTTCCTGACCATTGTTCGCTGCCTTGATCTTTTTGATCCTGCAAAAGCTGAGTTTCACAACCAGAGTGACTCGAGGGATTAGCATATAAGAGTGTCAGTGATTCTGGGCTGACACGGGCAACTCCAAATGGAGCAGTTCCCATTTATGCACCTTCTATATAACTAAAGGTGGTGACTAAGAAAAGAGCAATATGTGCAAGAAACCATAATGTAGCTCACTATAGAGCTTATGGTTGCACGAGAAGCATCAAAGCAGAGTGTTATACAGATATTTCAACTATGCCTAATAAACTATACAGGCAAATTTTGGATCATCCTGTAACTCAAATACTGAATAAGTCTGTCTATGAGCTATTTGTTCTTAAGAATCCTAACAAGCCAAGTGTTTTTTTTGGAAAGGGACCAAAAGAAGAATAGAGTAATGTACCTAATTCAGCAGTGACATCAACAAAGTCTTGTGCTTCCGGGTCACTATCAGGTTCAGTCCCATCTTTATCTTCTTGGCTCACCACGACAGCATCGATGGCTATAAAAAGCTCGTTATCGAAATTCTCAGGTAGATTCAGTTTCTTCCTGTTCTCAGTACTCAGGGACCAATACGAGCTTCGGTACTGAGATTCCCACTGCTTGATCTGATTGTAATCAGACACCAGTGAATCCCATTTCCTCCTACATTGGTTTAGATTTCTGCGCACATCTATAGCGTTACAATTCTCTGAGATCATTGTCCATTTCTGGAAACTAGAAAAATCATTCGAATAATCCGCTTCGACCGCAGCGATCTCATTGACGAGAATCAAACAGTCTTTGACAGTCCAGTCTGGAGCAACTTGAGACCGTGTTCTCCTTGAACCCGAAGTTCCTTCCTCCATTTATAAAGCTCACTGCATTTTGGTTTAATGAACTTTGTGAGTATAATCATCATCTACTTGTTACAACATAACTGTGACTTGAGACATTAACCACCATTATTGTCAATTGAATAATAACCAAGAAGATTTACTCACACACACCCACACATATATATATATAGTAGTGAGGTGTATCTGCATGTTCGTCATACAAGATCGGAGCTCAAATAAAGAAAAAAACAATTGAGATTTCAAAATCTTTAACATCCGTGATTTTGAGCTGGTTCGATCCATAGTTTTGCATGAATCTGAGAGTATAAAACTTCAAAATGAGTAAAAAGATATTCAATTTCGGAGCTAAGCAGAGACAAAATCCCCAAAAGGCAGCTAATTTTTTTTGACACGAATCTGACACAAAATTCAAACAAGGATCCAGATGCATACGAGAATCCCAAACTGGCGAAAGAAGAGAACTTTGAGCATACAAAATTTAGCAGAGATGAGGGAGGCATTACCAGATCGTCGGGAACTGCTTCTGGGAAACGACACGTCGACGAGGAAGCCAGTTCGAGATCGGTCTTAGTGAAGCCGAAGCCCATATCATACTGTATCCGTCCACAGGCCCAAATTATTATTTTTATAATTCATTCTTTCAAATCTTATATTTAGAAAGATCAAAGATGGATTCGTGTGAAAGAGATTTGGTTTTAGCCCTTGTCGGAATCGGTTGGCGTAATTCGTGAACAAGCAAATTGGCATGGGAAATGTTTAATAAATTATTTTACCATAAGCTAAGCCCATAGTCCATGACTCCATAGAATATTGTTTGTTAATGTATTAGTGACGTTGGTAATGTATGTATATGCGTTTGTGTAGCAAATACATTCTGACTCTTGTGCTTTGTGTTTTCGATTGTGTCTTTGTCTGCCTCAAAGATCAAGCTTTTATAAAATACTTTTTAAATTAGGGGGAAAAGAAAAACTTTTTTGTTTTCAGGATTGATGACAATAGATAGGAAAATGTTTTTAGATTTCGGATAATATGGGTTTCCATTAGAGAAAAATGAGGTTCATTTTATGGAAAGATTTATTAATTTGAGAAGAATTGAAAGATATTTTGGAAAGGGCAGAAACAAGCGTCTCAAGCGGTAGTCACGTGACGGATGGAAAACGGAACAGACAAAAAATCAGATGAACTCGAAAACAACATGCGTGGCATGAACACACAAGGTTCTGTCTCAATCTCTCTCTCTATAAATGCGCTTCTTCCCCCACATCGCCTCCTTCCTTTTCAACACAGCCTAAAAGCATAGAGAAATAAGAGAGAAGAGATTCAGAGCAAGAGAGAAAGAGGGAGAAGGAGCTGAGTGGTCTCATTACCATTTCCAGCTCTATACAAACGGAAACGACGTCGTTCCCTCAACCTTTTCTCTGCAATCTCTCCTCCCACGATTTTCTCAGCTTTTCTCGGCTTATCTAAGTAAGAGAGGAGATCTTGTCTCAACGGTGGCATTGATTTTAAGATCGTAACTGACGGTAAAGTTTTGATTTTTTTGTTCTCCTTCCACATTTCGGTTTAGGTAGCTTCTGTTGCGTCTTTTCAGCATTTTTTCTATCTGGTGAAACTTTATGTTTATTTTAATCGGAGTAAATGTTCTTACTGTTTGATTTGTGAATTTATGATAACTGTACCAAATCTAGATAGAAAAAAAGAAACAGTAAATCTCTTTTTTTCTAGAATGTGGGAGCACATGTCAACTGGGTTTTGTCTTTGTTTCTAAAAATTTGTTGATTCATGTCTTTACTTGCACCACTGCCATGGAAACTCATAAGCTACCTAGAAATGTTTCCTCGTTTTTCAAATTGAAAAATAAATAAATAAACCAAAGAACATTTGGGTCTTTATCTTTTCTGAACTGCCCTGAAGGGAACCCAAAAACTGAGCTTATGTATTGAATTTAAAAGAGGAAGTAACAACTATAGTGCTGGTCCATCGTGATTTGTCTTAATTGTTCACTGCACATGTGCTTTTTAGCTCTTGTCTTGTCTTTACATGTTGTACTTTTTTCTCCGGCATTTACCCTCCACAAAATCATGACTTTGTCTTAATCTTAGATTTTGTCTTTTTTTGGGTATTACAGCAATTAACTGCAGAAAATGGTGATGTGGGTCTTTGGCTACGGCTCTCTTGTGTGGAACCCTGGATTTCACTACGATGAGAAAGTGTTAGGTTTCATCAAGGGATATAAACGTGTCTTTGATCTTGGTAACCCTTTTTATTTATTTTTTGTTTAAGATAACAATTTTGTTCCTTTGCTTGTTGGATTGATTTGTCTCTTCTTCCCAACTGTTGATGATTAATTGATTGATTCTCTGTGTTTTGATTTGACTTGATAGCTTGCATTGATCATAGAGGTACACCAGAACACCCTGCAAGAACTTGCACCCTCGAGAAAGCTGAAGAAGCCATATGCGTTAGTAGAAATTCTTACTTGTCTATATGATTGAAGGGTCTTCAGAGTCTGTTCATGAGGCCTGCTTAGTTACTCAAACATTTCTTTTTTCTTGGTAACAATCCATTTTTTTCTTGACAGTGGGGTGCTGCATTCTATGTCCGTGGAGGACCAGAAGAAGAACGCCTGGCTATGGAGGTATGTCCTTGCATCTAAAAACTAGATCGCTTGATCTATAATGTTCAAGCCTTTGTGTTGATCATTCTATTTGTGCACAGTACTTGGAACGTAGAGAGTGTGAATATGATCTCAAGACATGTGTAGACTTTTACAAGGTGAGTCACAACATGCCTGATTCTGTTGAATAATCCTATTCTCTTGTGCTCCTAGATATGATTGACCTCAAAAGTTTCTTCTCTTAACTTATACAGGAAGATGATCCCCTGAATCCAGCTGTTACTGGAGTGATAGTGTAAGTTGTCTTCTATTACACGGGTCCTTTAGTGGCTGGTTCTCACATCGAAAAAGGCGTCTAGCGCTGGATCTTTTTCTATTCTTCTACAAGTTTTTGGTGTTGTAATTTTCTGATGGATGCATTTTTTACATTCTTCAGATTCACTTCTACTCCAGACAAGATCTCTAACAAGTATTACCTCGGACCTGCGCCATTAGAAGACATGGCAAGGTGAACACTTAGCCTCCTGACCAACTTCTCCTGTTCCTTCAATTTATATATCAGATTTTTCTCCTCACACTAGCTTGTTGTTTTGTGTATTCAAAGACAAATTGCGACAGCCAATGGACCATGTGGTAACAACAGAGATTATCTCTTCCTGCTAGAGAAAGCAATGCACGACATTGGTTAGTCCAAGCTCCCTTTGTCTGAAAACCAACGCTATCAAATATTATAAATTACAGGTCCCGGGTTTGAATTTGAACAAGCTTTGAAGTCTTACGCTAATAGAACATTGACAATCCCTCTTCAAAAACAACATAGACATTTTTGTATGTGCTGAGCCTATTTGTTGTTGTTTCACACAGGGCATGAGGAGGATTATGTTATAGAGCTGGCAAACGAGGTAAGGAAAGTTCTTGCTGAGTCCTCGACAAAGAACGTGACACCGGTGAAGGAATCAAGAGTGAACCGTGTGGCTAACAAAGCCAAGAGCAATGTACCTACAGCTCATCAGATACTTCCTCATCATCCAGAAGCTGTTGCCACTACAATATAGCTGGTGCTGTCTTCTTATTGGCTTAAGAGACAAGTGATTGGTGAAAGCAGATTGCTTTGCTTTTCATTTAACCAAGTTTGTTTGTTGCTGAGTAGAAAAGTGTAATCTTTTTGTGTTTGGAACTATGTTGTCTTGGGTGTTGTCCTAGCTAGTACTAGTAGTGTTGTTATGTTTCTGGCTTTGCAACATCTTTTCAAGAAAATAAAATAACGAGATTTAGAGATTAAATCAGATAAATAGTCGTTATTGGTCACTTAATCAATCAGGAACATTACAGTAATTAGCACTTTTCTCATAGTTAACGAAAATACTAAAATTGTTTCTTCAGCACTGTGAGTGAGGTCAATTAGATATTGGGCTTTTATTTGGAAGGTCCATGAGTACAATAAGGTCTTGGGCTTTTACGTAAATTACGTTTTATTATTTTTGTCTATGCTGCACCAAAAAAAAAAGAAAAGGGAAAACGAAAATTAAAGGAACATAAGGAAAAAAAAAAAAAAAAAGGAGAAAGGAGAAGCCGACTTGGGGTAAAAGCCAGTTCTTCTTCTTTTTCAAGCTTCTCATCAGTCGTCACCGTAATCTGATTTTTTCTCGCAAAAACTCTCAACTTAGATTCTCTTCGTTTCACAGAAGTATCGAATTCTACAGCAATGGATCTCAATCTCGATGCGCCGCACTCCATGGGAACGACCATCATCGGCGTCACTTACAATGGAGGTGTCGTCCTCGGAGCTGACTCACGTACCAGCACCGGTGAGATTTCCCCCTTCTCTACTCCTCTAGTTTTTTTTTTCTTGTTCGTTGGCTTTTCTTCGAGCTTTGTTTTCGATTTCAATCGGAACGGAGAATAAGCGTATTCGATTGTGCTATTTGGGATTTTTTTGACAAAGCTGATGGAATTGGGATCTGTTGTAAATTACTCGCGCAGGGATGTACGTAGCGAACCGAGCTTCTGATAAGATCACACAACTCACTGACAATGTCTACGTCTGCCGCTCTGGATCGGTAATAATCTCTCGCTTGTTGGATCTCTCTTAGGGATTTCGTTTTTTATAAACTCTTTCGCTTGCTAGGTTTCTTACTTGGATGTTTGTTGTTGATTGATTAAGTTGCTAATGGGTGATTGTGGATGCATTTTACTGATTACCACGAGCTCTCTTCTTGTTCCTTTTGTATAGGCTGCTGATTCTCAGGTTGTCTCTGACTATGTTCGCTACTTCCTTCACCAGCATACGTGAGTGTTTCATTCTTGTTCCCTTGATTCGTCTAAACTACATGACTTGATACTTATGCTATCTTTTATATATATCTGAAGATTTAAGTTTTTCGTTCGCTTATGGTTTGTAGAATTCAGCTGGGGCAGCCTGCAACTGTAAAGGTTTCTGCTAACCTTATTAGGATGCTCGCATATAATAACAAGGTAAACATTTGCTTTAAAGATTGCAATTTGGTTTGGTTGTTTTACCAGCAACTTAAACTTAGAAGTAGGGGGAATGTGTAGGGTCCTTTCTGTAGAGAAAACATGCTCTATAGAATCACTGATAACTTTTGTTTGGGATTTGGACCTCGGAAACATGACAGCTTGCTTATGTTTCATTGCGATATGACTGAAGCTGAAAATTTTGGGCCAAAGAGATTGATGTTACATGCCAAACATAGCTTCCTAGTATATATGAATCTCCTGTTGTTGTAATGGTTGTCCTCTAGATCTCGGGACAATTTTCTATTTTTTGGTCTTCTCTGTTACTATCCAGTCTAAAGAATGAAATTTTTTGTAGAAAGTTCTGGTCTAAATACTATGTATGCAGTGCTCAAGAAGTATGTATTCTATTGTGTCTATATGCTACAATCTCAGTTTTCTGTTCTCTGAATCAAAGTCTATCTATGTTGTTTAACAAAGATTCATATCCAGTGTGTTATTGTATGGTTATTCCTTGTCTTGATTAGATGGATTGTTAACTGAAGCATTGTATGTCTTTGTTGGTCAGAACATGCTGCAAACCGGGCTAATTGTTGGTGGCTGGGATAAGTATTAGGGCGGGAAGATTTACGGGATTCCACTTGGTGGAACTGTAGTGGAGCAACCATTTGCTATTGGAGGTAAAAACTCAATAGTTCTTTGGGTTTTAACATAGCTGTATACTGTTCGACTAAGTTCTCTTTGCTATTTACACATATGGTACTTGGCTTTCCTGCTAATAACTAATGGAATTGTGTGTGTTTGTGTAGGCTCTGGGTCGAGCTACCTCTATGGTTTCTTCGATCAGGCCTGGAAAGAAGGCATGACCAAAGAAGAAGCTGAGGTAAGGCTGTCCAGATAATTATATTTCTGCAAATGCAAAAACCCGCAACCCCCATTTGTTGATACTGGTCCTTGCTATTGTATTTACGCTGTGTATTTTGCAGCAACTTGTTGTGAAGGCTGTTTCACTGGCCATCGCCCGTGATGGAGCCAGTGGAGGCGTTGTACGGACTGTCATAGTAAGATATCTCTCTGGCCAAACCTATCTTAAGCGAGACTTATAACCTCTTTAATGGAAACTTACTGCTTTTGATGCTTTTGAACAGATCAACTCAGAGGGAGTCACGAGAAACTTCTACCCTGGAGATAAGTTGCAGCTTTGGCACGAGGAATTGGAGCCGCAAAACTCCTTATTGGATATCCTCAATGCAGCTGGGCCTGTACCAATGGCCATGTGATCAGCTAACAACGATCAATTATCTTACTCTGTTGGGCAAACATTTTAGATATTTCATTACATTTTCCATTTTCCAGTGTCTTTAAGACGTTAAACTCTGTATGAGGTTACTTTGGAATGACCGATCTGTCTTTTTAAATGGATGTCGTGTTTGTTATGGCTATGGTTTTAATTCCTCTGTTCTCGAATTGGTATAGTAGAAACTTTGCCACCTACTCCGAATCTGATTTTTTCGGTTTTTTATTGATTAGGGGGAATCACAAAACAAGATTAAGAAACGGATATGGTGAATAAAAAAAACATTATAATCAAAATAGTAATGCTAACCTTGAATATGCTTGACACGTTAGCCGGACAATGGACACTTGCTCATGTACAAGTAACCTCTCAGTCGTAAGAACTGGACGGAGGTGCAGAGACAAGGAACGATGAGTTTGTCGTCAGGTCATGATCTGTTTGTCTATGGCAGTCTCCAGGAGCCCCAAGTCGTTTACGTGCTTCTTAATCGCGTCCCTGACCATGTCTCCGCCGTACTATCCGCCTTGTGCGTTTCTCTTCTCTCTCTCTCACGCTCAATCTGTTTTAATTTCATTCATTTTTGGATCCAATTGTTGTAGATTAACGGAAATTCTGGGATTTTCAGTCACAGGTTTAGAATCAAAGGCCGTGTTTATCCAACAATTCTACCGGACGGTTCCGGAGAAGTCACTGGAAAGGTTCATTACCTGATTCCCCTTTTTCACATATGGAAAACTAGGACAAGAGTTGAAATCCATAAAAGAAACGTTAAGACCATTGCTCTTTGTGGGGATTTTATGTTGTGTTATTGTTTAGAGATGTTTCTGCTTCCCTCCTTTGGCTTGTGTATACTCTTGATTTGAGGTTTCTCAGAATTTTGAAAACTTTGTTGTTCTTGCAGGTGCTAAAGGGCATAACAGATGATGAACTGAAGATATTAGATGATTTTGAGGATGTTGAATATGACAGAAAGGCTGTTGAAGTGGTGCTAACGGTAACTAAAGTTTGATCAGAACAACTAATTCTTACATATTCGATTGGGTTTTGTTTAAGACTAGATTCTGATATAAATAAACCTCTTGATGCTTTGTCATCTGCAGGATACTTCTGAGAAGCTGCAAGTCGAAACATATGTATGGAAGAACAAAGATGATCCTGATCTTTATGGGGAATGGGATTTCGAGGTTTGAAATCTATAGATTTGTATCTTCCTTGTTGCTTTTTAGAATGTGAAAGCTTCAATCTTTGTAAATTCTTCAAATGTGTTAGGAATGGAAACGACATGACAAGGAAGATTTCATAACAGCAACCAAGAAATTTCTGGAAGAGAGGAAATTACCAGAAGCAAAGACAAGGATCGACACATTTAAAACATTCTTTAAGCAGGATTTTGAGAATGGGAAACCTCTGGATTCTGGATGCTCTCTCTGATCTAGCTGTGACTTTGGTTCTCACAAGGCCATTGCTTCACCTGAAATAAGACTATGGAACAATGCTCTTGGGAAATTAAAGAAACTGAACATGGATGTTCATGAATCAGGGCTCTTATTTGATAGATTTGTAAGTTTGGTTTGGTATGCTTGGGTTCGGTTTATTCAGCAGTTTCATTCTTGGTCTATTCTTTTCTTCTTGTCTCTGTACTGATGTTATATGTTCATGTGACCAAAATGATCTAATTTATGCCTTAGAAAATAAGCATTTCCCTTATATATCTAATTGTCTTTTAGCCCATAACTTTGAAAAACCAATATTTAATGCAGTACTAAACTACTCCATGAGACATGGTTATGGACGTAGAGTCACAAACCAGTTTTTAAGTTTCCGAGGCGAATGGTTTGTTCATGTTAAATTTCCTGCTGGATCTTGCTGTCTATTATAGAAGCTGAAATTTCCTCAACTTGCTCCTATATAAATCACTATTCAGTATCATCGAGATCAGGTTCAGGAGATGATTACACTTGTATTATTACTAAGTGATCGCTCAGGGTACAGATGTCATGTGGCCTTTCCGTTTAATCAGATCTCGCTGCTTAACCTTTGACTTTGACCTCCCCTTTTAACCATATGTGAGTGCGCACATCTCATTCATATCCTTGTCTCTCTCTTGAATCTTGATTAATTTTGGGAGGATACCAAGATCATTCCTTTTTGATTTTGCCGTACTCTGTTGAGGATGAATCGTTACTTGCATGTGAGTTCAATAATGAGGAGCTACTTAGTTTAGACAAAATGTGCCTGTGATGCTGTTACTCTGTTATTATATTCACTAGTTGAGATACTTATTATAGCATTAGTTTCGGTTGTAAAAGCATAGGATACTTGTACGTTGTTAATCTAACCAGAGTCTCCAACTTGATGATTAAAAAGTACAATGCCGTAGGTACTCATCTTTTTACACTATTTAAATTGATGTTAGTTACTCTATTAGTTTATGTTAAGCCTCCGATTACTTGGCATAACTGTAACATCAATACACATGGGTAGTTCCGGAAAGAACGAGGGATGCAGAGATAGAAGAAACATTAAACTTTTTGCTTTTTTTTTGGAACAAACATGAACCCTGGGACCTATAACTGCCATATGAATAGCACAATAGGACCTTACGAACTAGATCATACGTACATGTTTGTGATTATTCATTCTTACACTAGTCATGTGATACATTCTCTTCCGTGAGTTTTATGATATTCATAATAATAGACATCTAGAATGGGGGAGATTTTATTGTGGATTTGCCTTCTAGCATTTATATGTTTCAACTTTCAACCAAAGAAGATTATGGATCTAAGAGGCTTAAATCTTTACTTCCTTGATTCACTTTAGAGTAAAGAAAGAAAGGTTTAACTTCATCGTTTGGTCTGTCTCAATGATCCGTTTTGTACATTCCATTATTCAAAAATCTCTCTATCTCTCACTCTTTTTCTCATTGAAGTTGCAGAGGGAAAAAGTGGGAACATGGGGAAGAGGAAGAAGAATGGTTCAAAGCAACAAGCGAAACAAAACAAAAAACTATCTGCACATTGGACTGTGAGGTTGATGAGATGGAGTCCTAGGGCAATCAGAAGGATGACGGTAACTCATCACTTCCTCACTAGTCGCATTGAACCTGCACTCTTGAGTGGTCTGGTACGCATCATTCTTGCTGTGCTCCATTATCTTCAAAATGCTCTCGAACACGGCAACTTCACAAGGAATCCTCAACACACCAGCTTGTTGAAACCCAAACTCTTCCTCTGCTTCACGCAACAGCACGTGGAAAGCTTGGTGGCTAAGGTACTCCGTTGGTATCTTGTATCTCTTCTCCTCCTTCCCCACCGAGACAGCTAAGTAGCCTTTGGGTAGAGCTGTTGCGTCTGTGAAGGATAGTGTCCTCTTCAGAAACTTGATGCGCTTGCTCCCATTTCCACTTCCATTGTTGTTGTTGTTGTTGTCTTCTTCGTTGTCGATCTTGTTGTTGTTATTGGCTTGTTTTGATGCGTGTGCGACTTTTCGCCATTTCTTAAGGATCTGTTGAAGCTTTACGATCTCTCTGATTTTGTTTGACTTTTTGGCTTCCATGTCGGAAACCGAAGAGGAAGAAATGGCTCAGTTCTTTGTGCTATCTATCTCTTGTGTTGTGTAATGGTGGAGGCATGGTGAGTTTTGGAGACTAGGGAGATATATAGAGGTGCTGATGACATTTGGGAATCTTGATTTAATAATCTTATAGATTAGTTTTGTCATTAAATGTTTAAAGTATTGGACTAATCATATGCTTTTGGTTTTCTTAATACCCAAGTTGAAAACCTCTATCTGTGTTATTATTACTAACATCTTGTTTGACCTTCTCTTAACTTAAGTCGTTATTAAGGCCATGTTTGTTTATGCTTTTGGGATTACGTTTCAAATCCGCAATTAGTAAACTCTTTTGTATCGATAGCACCGCAATAAAATTTAGATTATTAGTTTTTTTTCGTTTATGCAATGTTTGTGTTGGTCTTTTCAAACTTATATTATGAGATCGAACCAAAATACACTTAAATTACTAGTTTAATTCTATCCAAAATTACATTAAAATCTTAAAACGATAATTTATTTATAAGCAATATATATATATAGATATATGTTTGTGAAATAGAAAGAGTAGTTTATAATATTCTTAGATCGATCGTACTGCATGATATTATACACCCAAAAAGAAATAACTTCGAATGTAAGAAACTGAAGTTAATCTGCCCACTATCAAAAGAAAACGAAAAAAATAGTGAAGTGGTAGTGTTGTGGTGAGGAAGAGAGAGGAAAAAAGAAAGAGAAAGAGAGACCAAAAAATGGGGAAGGCTTCAGTTCCCAAAGCAAACGGCTTCACAGTTTAACAGTTCAGTTCCCGGGAATCTAAGCATTGGATCTCCTCACTTTTGTCCTTTTCCAAAAAATATAGAATATAGTAGTCTTATAAAATTGTTAACCACACAAAAAAAAAAAAAAAAAGGAATTACAGTAATAATTTATTTTTTGACCGACGCATCTTAGAAGTCCACGTCACTGTTTGTGCGGTTTCGGGTTTTAATTGAACCACCCACAACCCACATGTGAACTTTTTAATTCTACTTTTCAGATTTTTATAGAGTTCTCCTCCAGAGTACTAGAATCTAGAACCGATCATTTTATTTTTGAAATCAGAACAGCTTCGATCCTCGAGATATCTGTAATATAAGTTGGGATGTGGTTTTGTTTTCACAGGTAAATGTTCTAAATTTTATGTTGTTACCAAAAATATCTCTTACAATCATATAAGAATTTCTTAATTTAACTTGTATATATATATATATGTGTGGACATGGCTACATAAAACAATGATTTTATTATTTTAAGACGCGAGATGTCTCGATAATAGAATAAAAGGTTCCAGTCCTCTCTAGAGGTTCAAGTAAATCAACAAGACAACAACATTATATAATACAAATAATGATTGGCTTGAACGATTAAACCATATGTTTTGTTTAATTGCTTATGATATCAACAACAACTTCTGCTTAACATTACGTAAAATTTTAATTAAAAGGTTGACGCCGATTTGATAAAATAAGAAACTTATTTTTAATGTCATATTCAATATTATAACATTCATGTTTTCAGACTGGCGATCGTTGCATGCATGTGCTGGTGATGAACTAGCGGCGAAGCAATGAATATTTCAGCAACGATTACGCAAAAAGCATTGAACATTTCATAAGCGTAAATAATATATTTTTTTATTAGAGTATAGATTTTTAATAACGAGCTTGGTTAGGCTAGATTATATTATTTGAAACCAAAAACAAAAATCATTAAACCCAAAATTATAGTTCTAAATTTGTGATTCAACGGCTAACATTATAGTACACCATAACAAAATTATTGAATATTTTTCTATTTATTAGTAATTTGGTTATTGTCATCCGGTCTTATGTTGTGATAATTGATGTCATATATATATATATATATATATATATATATTCCAACATTTTACTAATGACAGATTTATTGTTTACAACATTTGATTATCATTTTAAAAACAATATAAGTCAAATCACATATATTTAGTGTTGTAAAAGTTTTAACTGTAGGTGTCTTCAGTGTGCAGGCTAGGTTGGGTATAGCAACAAGTATTTTAAAAGTAAAGTTATTAATTTTAGCTGTGTATTATTTTTTATTTGTTGTCTTCTATAACTTACACACAAAACATTTCCGAATTTTAACTTGGATAATAAACGACAACTACACTTATAATATATAATTTTATGATGAGATTTAAATTTAAAAAATGAATGTATAAGTTTATTCAACCGGTGGGTCAACTGCTAGAAAAAGCGTCGTCCACCGAGTTGTGTCTAACAGCAAGCCACGAGACCATTAGGCCACCAATCTACCAGTTACTTAGAGATTAAACAAATCTCTAAATTATTCATAGCGTAGTGGCCCGTACAACATGGCCTATATCACAGATTCACAATCCACGTTCATTTTTTTTTTTTTTTTTGGGTACATACAGCGTAATTTAAAATTGTAAAATGATACTAACCACCATGAAAAAACAAACATGTAAATGATTGAGCCCCTTGAGAAAATGTACTTAATTAAAATTGAAAAACACTATAGCTGGCTTTTATTCCCTGATCTTCTACGTGCCACAAATCAATATAATGATTTTCATGATTATTATTGGTTTAAGATGGTTTATAAAATCTCTTTATTATATGATACACATTCCAATTTCCATTTTGTTTAACCTGATCCTGCATTTGGTTATGCTTGATCTGATTTCCAATGTCTACAAGATTTTATTTGCTGTTTTACAAATTGGATAGATGTAAATAAGAGAAGTTTAAATATGTTGAATGGCTTAAAACTAACAAAAATGTTTTTCCTTTTTTAATTTTTGTTTTTCTAAAATCAAAAACCGAAAACTCTAACATCTCCATCCATTCAAGGCGCTTAAGTTTATAGTTGCTGACAAGTAATTGAAATCAATAGTGAATAAATAGTGGATGAGATATACCAAATACCAATAATCCATTTAATTTGGTTGGTGGACAGTTTTATTTTTAGCTTTATCATATGTCGTTAGTTAGTAGTTTAGTACCAAAGAACCTAGGTTTGAAACAAGCAAATCCTTTTTTCTTATATGTCATTGAAAACTCATATATTCTTCATCAACTCTCAAGCCCAAAGCATCTTGTAATTTATTATTGGGCTACTATTATTTTTAGACTAATACACATTTATTGGAAGTCTGTAGCTCAAATCAAATGGTACTAAACAAATAATTAATCTGCAAGTATGAAGTATATGTATAGCAGTATAGGTGTCACGGTGTGTCGAGTCTCCACAAGAAATGATACAATTACGTCACTATGATAACACCAAATATGATCTAAGACCATAGCCGTATTACCTTTTATTAGAAAACTGTCTTTATCCTTAGTGAGATTTATCTCCAAGTTTCCATCTCCTTCATCTTTCTTACAGTGACATTGTTTGTTTTCTGTGACCAAAGTTTTTAGTTAACTCTTATATACTACAACCACTAAGATTTCTTGATCTTTCAATAGTTCGATATTGGTGTCTTATGACTCAAACTATGAAGAAATTTTATGTAGAACGATTTGTTTGATTTTTCGTTTCAGACCGAACTATTTTATGAAATTGCGCGGAGCAATTGATTTGATTTTTCGGTGTTGTTTTATTTGTTTGCTATACATATTTTTTTTCAAAAAGAAATTGTTCAAAGGGTTTATAATTCTGTCTTTTGTTGTATGTTATTTATTTTTATATTGGGAAATCTTTATTTATGCGAATTCGAAAGTAAGTTCAGCGAATGTTTTATGCTGCCCAAGAAATTACATCGGTACTCCAACACAAATTAGAGCATATAATTCCATATGTGGGAAACAGGATTCGAACATCAACGCCTAATACACATGATGTCGGATCTATGGCGAATGACTAAGCCAAGAACAGTGACAATCGAAGTCACTATCCACGTTATCATTAAGTCGATTTCCAAGCCACATACAGATAAGGAAAAAAAGAAAAGAAAAAACGATCGATACAGTAAATAAAGTAAGTGTGTCATGGAATTGTACGTAAAGAGTTTATCGATATTGATCATTAGGGGTATGCATTTTACCGGATTTAAATTTAGTGATGATATATCAAAATGATAATTTCTCATTATTTATTATGTGATGCGTAAATAGAATTCACGTCGCACGATTTGTTAGGTTGAAACAATTTTAGTGAAAAATGACTCAATAATCATGACAACCATCCTAACTTGTTCAGTCACAAGTATTAATCTGAACAACTACGTCGGTCCAATTAATAACCAAAGAACTATATTTTTATAAATAACTATATTTTTGATAAAAAACTATATTTTAAAATCTCATAATTATTTATCCAGCTTTTTGAGGTTTCCTTTCGCTCTAACTAATAAGAGTGTAAAGCAAGTTCACTATAAAGTTTTACTTACAAAGGACTCAAAATATGAACCAAGCGCCACTTCCCGTCTAAGAACGTCGCGACCAAAGCTTGACCCTCTTAAAAGAATTATTGTCTTCCTATTTTACTTTATTCTCATTTTGATTCGTCAAATTTAGCAACGAAAGATTCAAAAAAATCAGTCCATCTTCTACAACAGAGATACCTTATAATAGAATTCGAATCATGACCACATGGATGGATGAAACAGAACTAATATTTGAACCTATCGAGTCGCCAAATTGATTGAACTGACCTCTTTTTCATTTTAGCTGGAACAAACCTTGTTATTCATTTTCTTCTTTAGATATGTAATTTTTACTAATAAACAAAGAGTTGGACATATATACATCGATATACGTAAACGTAATGTTTAAAAGTATCACTAGGCGTTAACGTCTTAATTATAATCATATTAAATGAAGATTAGTTGGGGATTTTAACGATCAACCAGAAGAAAAAACAAATTATTTGGAGATTTATTTATTGTTTCTAACATACATATATGAATATATATATATATATATATATGTTTCATAATTATACGACTGTTCGAATGGTTCAGTCGTTCAGATGCTATTTCCTACCCATGGAGTTGTGATTTGTGAATTCGAGCTCAGACGGTTCGGAATCATTTGCTCGATCTGATATAGATAATATAGAAAAAAGTTGAAGTTGGATATCGTCTCATTGTAGGTTATGAATTAATATTATGATCCTCTATAAGAAATTGTTAATATTGGGAAGAAAAGAAAAAAAAAACCAAAAAAGTAGACATAAATAGGTAAGTTGAAGTAAATTGTGGAAGTAATAGCTAGGATTCCAACGTGTTGGAAGATAAGTGAGTCAAACACACAATGCCAAATAAAACTAAGTGATGAGGAAGGCATGAAAATCGGCGATGGTTAAAGGTCGGCCTTGATCATGTCTTATCTTATCTCATGTGATATGGACTCATTATTATCAGTCATAATATATGTGTATATGGTCCTCGTCAGATTTCACTCATTTTATTTTTTGAGATATTATACAGTACTAGTTATTGGCATTTGGCAGGTTTTTTATTGCTCAATTTCCATTGTATATTATAATTTGTAAAATATGGTATCGTATTTATCTTTTTTTTGGTCAAAATGGTGTCGTATTTATCAAAACTAGTATATAAACAGATTTATAAAACTACTCGCTGCATCATATATATATAGCACGAAAAATATGTTTAAGGATTCTTACGAAACTATTGCTTTCTTCTTCTTTTTTTTGGTTATGGAAAACTATTTCACTGTGTTCTTAAACTTTTAGATTAAAAAATCAAAATTTGGTCACCCGATTAAAGAAAAGTTTGTTCTGTTAAAGTAGTACGAAAAATTTCCAAAAAAATTAGCATTCTGATAAAGCAACCTTATATTTGTCCAATCCACCAGGTCTTAGGAAACAAAATCCGACTTTTAATTTCAAAGCTTTTGTTGCAGATAACATTTATACGTGTCACCGTGCATGTATTATTGTATGCATACACACATACAATATCTTTATCCTCTCAAAAATCAAGATCATTTTTTGTTTGTTAAATTGATAATAATATATAGGAATAATAAAACTACTATCGACGAATAATCGAAGATTTCACACATTAAATGGTTAAATTATTATTATATATATAGTTTAAATTTATTAATGCTACATTTAAAAGTACAGTACACCGTTTTAACTAAGAAAAACTATTACGTAGATAATGTATAAGGTATCATATATTTATTTTTTTTGGTCGTCCAAGTATCATCTAATCCTTTGTAAAACATCCATCTGTGATATATTGTATATAGTAAAAAAAAAACGGATTGTATAATAGGATCCCATAAATTTTACTTGACGGCTACATATACCTGATACGTGGTCGATAATGCCTTATTCAAAATATATGACTAGAAAGAAGAAAGAAGAAAGAAGAAAGAAGAAAGAAATGGAAAGCGTGCAAGAATTATAAGTATTATGATGGGCTCCAACTAGAGATCACTTGCTCACAAAAGAAAAAAAAGAGAGAGATCACTTTGAAAACTAACAATGGCGAACAAAAGGACAAAATATGCCACGTCATCTCTCTCCACCACACGTACCTTTATGTCTTTTCCTCTCTCTTTTTTTTTTTTGTAAGTAACCTTTCCTCTAATTTTCTTTTCATTTTTTTTTCCATCATCATTTTTTCTTATAAATAGGGTCTTTTTCTTCTCCAAACTTTCCAATAAGTCATACAGAAAACTGCATTATATAACTTATACACACACAAAAAGATTGAACTTCGATAAGTTTTTGAAGTAGAAATGGAGTGGAGAGAATGTTATTTAGACGTGATCTTGGTGCCCCTAGGGTTAACGGCATATGCAGCTTACCATGTTTACTTGTGGCACAAGTTACGTACACAACCTCTCACCACCATCATCGGCACTAACGCTAGAGCTCGCCGTTTTTGGGTCGCTTCCATCATCAAGGTAATCTTCAACTTCTTATATATACATCATCAACACACATACATATAAATATATGATTTTTATCTTTATTTGATTAATTAGGACAACGAGAAGAAGAACATCTTGGCCGTTCAAACGTTGAGAAACTGCATAATGGGATCGACTCTAATGGCAACAACATCGATCCTCCTATGTGCGGGTCTAGCTGCGGTGATAAGCAGCACTTATTCCGTGAAGAAGCCTTTAAACGACGCCGTTTTTGGTGCTCGCGGAGAGTTCATGGTGGCTCTCAAGTATGTCACTATCCTCACCATCTTCCTCTTCTCCTTCTTCTGTCACTCTCTCTCAATTCGATTCATCAACCAAGTCAACATTCTCATCAACACTCCTTTTCCTCCGGACGATTTGGAGGATGAGATGATGATGACGGCAGAGGAGTACGTGGCGGAGCTGCTAAGAGAGGGTTTGTTTTGAATACAGTGGGGAATCGATTGTTCTATGCGGCGTTGCCTCTGATGCTTTGGATATTTGGACCGGTGCTTGTGTTTTTGTGCTCGGTCGTGATGGTCCCTCTTCTTTATAACCTTGATTTCTTCTTTTTCGGTAAGAACGACGAAAACTCAATACAAAATCTACTTTTGGATCGGTTTAGATAGAGATTAGTAAGTAGAACATGTGAGCGTAGTTGAGTGATATTATCGTCCTATTGGTTGAAGTCAGGACTACTGAACTCATGATGAATTTACATGGCAGTTGCAAATTTCGAAGATTGGTTCAGGTATCGGTTGAAGATATTTCGCAATTTAAAAGAAATTTCAAATTGTATTATGCGTAGTAGTGTAATTATCATATAATGATTATGGTTTGTTGATCGTTAGATGATGAAAGAGTATGCGTATGTACATGACATTTTGAAATATTATAATATTGAAATATGTGTCTGTTGTGTTTACTATGTCACGATTTGGTTTGTTATTATTGGAATTTTCATGTGGGTGACTTTATAACGTATATGCGTATGCATATGAATATATTATATATGTACGTTATTTTTCTATTTGTATTGATAATGCATGTGACATACGTAGAGCAAGAAATGGGCCAAAACATATCTGATGTTCACATCTATTATTATATTTTTTTTTTTTTGGTTTTCAGTGTTCACATTTATTCCGTGCACTAGTATATCTCTTAGTTGTTATGCATTAGGAAGCAGACGTCACGAGCCTATGTAAACCCTCCCAAAACAATGTAGAAATATATTTACACGTACGGCTGTGTCTTCTCTGCGTATTATGAATCAGAATGCTTAGAACTCGTTTAGAGATAAAACGATGGTCACGAAATAGTCATGGATAAGTTAGTCGAAGTGACTACACTTAGCTATACGACATGCCACGAGACAACAGTGGTCACTAATTCTTGGTGGATAATATATATTAGCTATGCATATGACCACTAAGTAGTAGAACATGTTGAAATTTGATTGTAACAATAAACCAAATTTAGTAAAAATTTAAAATTCTCGTCACATCTCAAGTTTTATTGAGATGTCTTCAATTTCATATCATAAAATTCATGTTTGAAGTAATGTTTTTAATTAATATATAGAAAACTATTTTTTTTTGTCGTCTATTACATCATTATTATTACATATATTTTGTGGGTTAAATTTAAGTTTTGGTTGTATAATGCAAGTCATAAATGTTATTGCCACTACAGAGGCCAGTTCGAATGACTATTACGCATGATGACTACCCTTTGGACTATTTATTCCCATCTGATGCTGAGGTTTGTGTTTTTCATTTTTTTATGAGGAATGGAGACTATAACAATAATACAAAGTTAACTAACTTTTGTGCAAGGTAAGCATGTAGAAACTTATTTTCACTTTTAATCAAATCCACTATATATATGCAATGACTGATATATTGTGATGTTTTTCTTTTAGTATGTATTGGGATAGAAAGATGGTGTTCCACACAACTGTGTTGATGATGCAGCAGCTGCTATTAAACTTGGTACTCTCTATAGTAGAGAAAGAGTAGAAACCTCCATTCCAGCAACTAAAGAGGTAAGGTGGTTTTTACAAAACTTTAATAGTTCCATCTAAAACTATCAAAACTGATACATTTGCCTGCAAATCAACATATATGTTGGAAACTGACAAGTCAAGACTCTTGCTTCATAGAATCCCTCACAATTGAAGTTATTTCCAGGGATTCCACTCATGAATTTAAGGTACATATTTCGGCCGATTTGTTTGTTTCTGTGATTTTCTTTGGTAAGCTATTGAAAAGACAAGGAGGTTGCTACCAATGTGCGATTATTGATTTTAATAGTCCAGCAGAAGCTAATCAAGCTTTTGAAAACATTGCTGGAGACTTGGGAAAGGTGTTTTAGCATCACCATCTCTCTGGTCATTTTCAGGATCTGATTCATATGAGTAGTATATAATAAGTTTCCACGCATTTTTCTTACAGGATTCAGCGGGTCTGCCGCAGAAGCAGGTTTTTCTAAAGCCAAATTCATGTTCAGGACCTGAATTATACTTTCACGTTCGTAAAATGGTCGAAGATGATTATGTTGAGGAAACATCTGCAACAGAGAGAAGTTAACCAGAGGATGAGAAGAACACGAGTTGTAAGAAACAAAAGAGAGAACATGTTGCTGAGGAGACCAGAGAAGAAAAGACAGAGGAGAAAACAGAGAAGCTAGTTGAAGATGATATGATAAAGGAAATTGAAGAACTGAAGCAGAAACTCAAAGCCAAGGATGAGATGATAGATTACCTCAAAAAGCAACCAAGGAAGAAGAAGAAGAAGACAGTCTCGGAACAAAACTCAACCATGGCATCGAGTTTGGAAGGGTCAATGCACTGTTTTGTGTTTGATCATCCTCGATAACTTATTTATCTGAGAAATTTGTTTTACTAATTTAAAAGTTATGCGAAATTAGAGACTATAAATGTTCTTCCTAGTTTTTTGTTAAGGGAAACTTAGGGAAGAAATAACAATTGTGAGGCTGATGAGTGACGAGACCGCAACTTCGGAGAATATCAGATATATCAATGAGCCGTTAAATCACGTTAATGCCATTGCATTGTCCACGTATTTATTTTACATTATTAGCTTATTTATTTGGTTAATGTCAAGTGAAGGATAAACTAGACTCATCTCTGACGAGCCAGCGGTACTCATTGTCGTGATTCTGTGATCTTAATAATAATATAGATTTAGTTATCGTGAATCGTGATTCCAACCTTACGTTAATTCTTAAAAATGATTTAGGTAAAATTGTGTTGGATCATGCATACATTATTATATATAAACAAAAAGAGAGAAAAACAAAGATTCTTAGCTCTTATGCAACGTTATACATTGGATAATTTTAAAAGTAAAGTATCGGAAATTAAGAATAGAAGTTGCTTAGTTGAACAAGAAATTAAATGGCACAACTGGAGGACCATGCATAGCCCACGGCCGCGAAGGATGGTGTGCATTGATTATAGATGATAATACACAACCTCATGCATACAGAGTTACAGACTATAATGAAATAGAATAGTTTAGTTCAAATATTTCAGCTATTTCCAAAGATTCTTCTTCAATTTTCGTAAAAAATCAAGTATTGAAAGTGTTTCAGTACATTCTAAACTGATGGTATAATATATCATATCATTATTTGAGATCTGATGACTAACTTTAAAAACGACAATAATAGCGACTGGCTTTTACTTTTTACCCAAATAAATAAATAAAATCTGTCAGCCATGGGATTTACGCCACGTCATCAATGTGAAACTGCAGAAATGGATCCGATGATGCCGCGTGTCGTCGTCGGTCACGACATCCTCACGAAGCACATACCCTCACGTTTGTCAACACACCAAACCTTCTTCTCTCTTTCGTCTTTGTCGTCCTTTGCACGCTGTTCCTATTTTTCTACATTTCTACGGTCCATGGTCAAAAAAACTCCTTCATTAAAATATATAACAGAGATAAAGAGAGAATCGTGAGAGCGTGAGAGCGTGAGAGAGGAAACGTTTTCTCTGGTTTGTTGGTATCTCCGAAGATCTTTCCTTTTGTTGATCGACGGTGGTGAATCTAGACATGGCTGCTGCGAAGCTCGTGGCTTTTTTACTTCTTGCCTTGGTTTTCACCACCAGCGTCTTTGCTGATGCTGGAATCGGTAGTGATGAGCCGGAGATTGGTGAGGCCGCTGGATCCGATGGCTCCTTCAAGATCCAACTGGATCAGCTTAATGCCAAGATCCGTGCCCTAGGTTAGTTAGTTAGTTGCATTGTTCTGATTCGTCCCTCCGATCGAATAATTGCAAGTTTTGTTTTTGATTTGACTTGAATTCGTATTGGAATCCGGATTATGCATAGTTCGCATGTCTTATGGCATTGACTTAAATTGGTACCTTTTGGATCGATTTCAGATGTGAATCGTATTACCTTATTTCCAATGTCGAAATGCTTGCTATGGTTTTGTGGCATTTCTGAAATCCCATATTCGTTCAGCTTCGATCTTGTTACAGCCTTGTTTATTTGGTGAATGAGCTTGTTTTTTGTTATTTTTGTGAAGAGTCCCAAATCGATGATAAAACTCTTCAAGTTAAGGACAAAGATGAGTTAGTTGCAGAGAAGGAGAAACTGCTCCAAGAAAAGGAAGACAAGATTGCTTCCTTGCAGACCCAAGTCTCATCACTACAAGTATGGATCTAATATGGTTTTTAGTTTCATCTACTTATTTGGAACGTGTTGTGGTTTGTTTTCGGCTATTGACATGCTTGGCTTACACATGAGCTGTATGTTTTTCACTCTTCTCCAGAAAAAGGGATCATCAGATTCTGCAAAACAGCTGGGAAAGGCTCAAGCACGAGCTGCTGAATTAGGAGAAGCAGGTGAGACCTTGAATCCAAGAACTCAATCTGTTTATATGGCTAGAATATGCAAGCGGTAATCTGATTTTGTGATGCTACTTCTGCCATTCAGGTAGAGGTACTCAAGAACTTCTTGGAGCAAAAGAACAAGGAGAAAGATTCCACTGAAGCTCGGGACTAAAGAAGCTGAGAAAAAACTAAGTGAATTAATCTTGAGCCTTGACAAAGTATGTCTCTTTGCATCTCTGTTTCATTTTTTCTCTACACAATCATTTGGATTCTCTGAATTGCTTAGCTGGTAGTATTAAGAACGTTGTGAGTGCTTATTTACTTTGTTTCAGCTTTAGCTAGACGTTGAGGTCAAAAATTCATGCTTTTTGCCTCATAATTTTAGGTTATGGTCTTTTTATTGCAGTTTCCATTCTCTGCTATTTTAGATTCGTATAGGACAGCTCCTTGCATGATTTATTACTTGTGTTTGGTCGAAATTTGAAATGGAGTCGTATGGAAATTCTGTATAAAAGATTTCGTAATGCAATCTAAATATACCATCATGACCTTTTTGCTTCTCTGCTTTTGACTATGTCATCGACCGTGATTGTATGGATATGTACTTTTCGTTTGAGCCAATTTCTATAGTAATGTCCTGAAGATGTTTAATTATAATATCTGATGTCTCGCAGCTTCAGAAGACAAATGAAGAGCAGAAGAACAAAATAGGAAAACTTGAACGTGCTATTAAGATAGCTGAGGTATAGTACCCTTTTATTAAATTAGATTCCGTCGCATGTGGTTTCTGTCTTAAATTTTGTTTTATCAAATTTAAATTTTCAGGAAGAAATGTTGAGGACAAAGCTTGAAGCAACCTCGAAGGCTAAGGAATTGCTGGAGGTAATGGTTTGACACAGTTTTCCATTTTTATTACTGCAGCTATTATAGTACTATACATTCATTGTTTGGAGACGGGAACCTGGAAGCCCGGATTGAACAGAAAGTTAACGTCAAGTATTTTTCTTGGTCAGGCTCATGGTTCGTGGCTTCCCCCCTTGGCTTGCTGTTCACTGGTTTAAATTTCAGGTAAGGTTTATGGTGGCCTTTTTACCGTTCTGAAACATAGCAGTTTTTGCCTCGATTAACTTTCAGTATTTTGTGTACCCATAGACTTATACCGAGACACAATGGGAAGCCCACGGAAACCTGCTGTGGAGATAGTAATTCTAAAGGTGCTGTTTTAGATTTGATCCTTTTGAGATTTATGCCTCTAAACGCATAGGAGCACCTGACTAATGAGATTTACTTATTATTTATTAGGTGACGGAAGCAAAGGCTCAAGCTTGAGAAGTGGGCTGAACCACATGTGGAAAACATTAAAACTGTAAGCATCTTATTGTCATCATATTTTGTAGTAATTTTCTCTGACATTAATTAAATGCCTCATCTCTGATGAATCACCAATCTCTAGAGTTATAATTGGCTCATAAAACTATATTTTATGACACTACTTGCAGAAATATATTCCAGCCATCAGGAAACTGTTACTACACATGTTGAGCCACACGTCCGAACACTATCCATCAAAGCTAAAGATGCTTACCATGCATCCAAGAGTGCTATTTCCTCACATTGCCACGGTTCAAGAACTTGTAGACCCCTATTATCCAGGTAGAGTGTCTTTATCAGTCTGTTCTTTAACTGATAGGTCTGATGGTACACCTTAATCAGCTAACATTTACGGATGCTAACTTAATGTTTCTTGCACCTCTAGGAGGCCAAAAAGTTTAGCAAGCCATATGTTGACCAAGTGGCCACGACTTCTGAAACCACATGTTGATAAATTGAAGGTTGCCATGAAACCTTACACAACCAAGGTGATCATCGCCTATGAAGAGTTCCTTGAATCTGCAACGACTTATCACCAGCAGGTGTGAAACTCAGAACCATCCTTATTGGTATTTTAGATATGAATTAAGTTATTGAAACTTCTTGGGATGAGTCGAGTATTTTTGGCTTTTTAAGACTAAGAATTCACATTTTATCTGTGAAGGTACAATCCCATGTAGAACAAAAACTGAAGAGCCATGAACTGACAGAGCCTTTTGCTACCAATGAGTTTGTTTTGGTTTAAGGGTATTTGCCTTACCTTCTTCTAGAATCTATTCTGAGACTCTATACTTGTTTTTCCTCTCTAACTTCAAATCTAAAATCTCGATCCATTGTAGGCCTCTTCATTGTTGGTATTTCCCATCTTCATTGGTTATCAAGTGCTCTCTTCTCTCTTCTGGTAAGTCTCCTAATTAATCCATTCAAATTGATCTCTAAGTCAGTGGAAATATCTGATATAATTGTTTATCGCGAGCACAAAGACAAAGAAACCTGTTAAACACCCTCATCACCATGGTCGTCAGAAGGCCAAAAAGAGTCACACTGACAAGTGAAATTCATGGTTCCACGCACCCAAAATAATCGCGGTACACTCTCATGTTCTGACCAAGAATGAACGTTTTTGTTTAAATTTCCGCCATACGTGTGACTGAGTAGGCTATGCAAGGAACATCCCTCTGAGAAGTAGTTTTGTTGAGTTTCTAGCTTCCAAATTCGTGTTATCGATTTTCGCTTATCTGGCAGGTGGTTTTGAGTATATGAACATCTAGATAGGTGATTATGTGTCGCATCCATGTTCATTGTTTCTTAATCCGTTTTACGCCAGGTCATGAGGTTAAAACGCCTCTGTTGCGGAGTCTTCTAAGGTCATGAGCTCACCGGACGGGTTGCTTGTTGAATGAAGGAAAAGCCTTGAGTTGGTAGGTCTGATGGGTTTTTAGAGGCTCTGCTCTCTGTGCAAAAGTGTTAACTTCTTTCCTTCATTATTTTGAGTTGTTTTTGGACAATTTTTTCAGTCTTTTTTACACAGAAGAATAGACATTACTAGTGAAAATCTAGCAAAGTTTGGTGTATTTTAGTGTATTTTTTCCATTTCACGTGGATATATTGGGATATCTTCAAGTTCTTTTCAGCTTTATCTTTTAGCAATCTATAAGATTACTTATTTTATTTCATATGATTCCTTAAACTCTAACATGTTTCCTCAAAATAATAATATTACAAAATGAACTCTTGTTTTCAGGCCTTTGTAATTCATGAAAAGAACTCTTATTTTCTTTCTTTAATCGTTGGTAGAGACAGCTATATTTATAAATTCACCAAAAAGAGAGAATTTCAAAACGTCGAAGAACATATAACAGAAGAGATAATAAATAAACTAGACGAGAGAGAAATAAAATGAGAGGGAAATTTTTGTTTTCTTCTCAATATTTGTAGAGGGAAAATTCATACTTGTTTTCTAATTTTCAGCAGAATATAATTGAAAACTTATCCGTTCTTTTTTGATTAGTGAAAAGAAATTAAAATATTTTTGGTGGAAAAAATTACTTGGAAGTTGGAACTAGTCTTCACCTAAATATTCATCATTAATTACAAGTAGTCGAAAGGCCACTACAGTATTGGGACTTGAGTCGAGAAAGGCACCTGAACGTTCCCACTTCTCTCTCGATTCTTCGTTTATAAAACGTTCCCACTTCCATCTCTTTTTGTCAGCCTTCATTGCTGTTCCTTGTTTAATTAGATATATATGGTAATGGTATACTGCCTCTTTTAGGTTTCTATAATTACTTTTTTTAAACCTCCTGTTTTGGATGTTATGATGGTAAAACTCTTGTTATTTTACAAAACCTTAACATTTCTTAACTTATATAGAAACACCAATATTGCCGAGAAAAATTGACAAGATAGCCAAAAAACAAGGAAATCAACCACTAGGCCCTAGCATCGGCTCCTAAGAAACTGAACCAAAGTGAAGTTTATAAATTTAAACTATGGATTAAGACCAATATTGGTTTTGACCAGTCCTACAACACAGATTAATTTACTAGGTATATTTTAATCTTCTTCATCAGACTCATCAGCATTTTCACGTGCCTATATGTCATCTAGGTGGTTCCTACGCATACCAACATAATAGTCTACTTCACAGATGTCCTCCTCCAACTTTATCTTCCGAGCAACAGCAGTGAGCGTGTGGAAGTTGGAACTGTCAAACATAGAGCAGTTCTCAGGATTCTCCATGATGCTGTAATACTGAGGTTTTCAGCGTCCAGGACTGCTCTCCATGCCCTACCAAAAATTCTTCACTTCATCTACTAATTTAGGGGCTTTGAGAACAGGGGATTCGGAATAATGTATGAAATACCAATAAATTCTGCCATGTCGGTCCAAGTGAGAATTTTGGACACATACAAACAAACACCACCAAAGAATCTCCGTCCTTGGTATGATTGAGAATAACTTTCAGGACAGCTTTACGAATCTGATGGTTCTGACCAAGAATCATATCTACTTCCATTGTCATACTATCATCAGTCAGCCTCTCTGTGAAGTCTTAACTACGTTTTTGTTGCCTTAAGATCTCTGTGACTTACGTGGAGAGGGTTTATAAAATACGGAAGAGATGGAAGTTGGAACGTTGATTATAGACGTGGCTCTTGGTTATTTGTGTTAGTTGGAGTAAAGTAATATTGGAGTCTGGTTCCAATATTGTATTTTTGGTCTTTCCAGTTTCCCATTGCGCCTTGTCGCCGGCGGGTTAATGAAAATTGAAAATTAAAACTTTCCTATATATGAGCATTTAATTAAATAAGATACTAATTATTTTACACAACAAATAATATAGGGATTAATTACCAAAGAGAAACAAATGATACATAATTGAAAATTGAAAATGAAAAAGAGAAGGCCGTTCGTTCCTCATTTGGAGCTACACTGACCGTTTACTGCTTATTGCTTAGATAGAGAGAGAGAGAGAAAGAGAGATTTCTTTGGTTTTGTGGGAGATTAGGGACACATAATTTCGCTTTTAACCTCTCACTCTCACTCACTGAATCTTTCTTCGATCTTCAGATTCTCCTCCACGGATTCTCTTTCCGCTTTAGCTTCATCGCTTATTCCGTCGAGGGCCGTGGCGGCTCTGCGCCACCGGTGTTTTTGATGGTTCGATCTCTTACGCTCTAAAGCACTTTTCTGTGTTCTTTTACGTTCTATCTTTATCTTTTGACGATGACACTGATGATCTTTGCTACGCATCGAAAATTCAATCTATTGATTTGGTGAATTGACTGTTTTTTAATCTCTCGATTGGGTTTCATTGCTTGATTTGTGAATTATAAATGCACAGTATCTCTATAATGAGCTCTCAGTTTGTTTACTTATGTTCAGGGATTGTGAAGAGTGAAGATGTTAAAGAAGACTATTAAGATGAATTTTGATAACATAAAACAGTAGCTTAAGAGAGAGAGAGATATTGTGGATAGATATGTCAGAGTCTCGCCAAAGGCCTCCTTTTAAAGGCCCGAGATGGATTATCTCTTTGGTTGTTCTGGTTACAGTCGTTGTCATCACCGCTTTCATATATCCTCCGCGCAATTCTGTGGCATGCTATATGTTTTCTGGTCCTGGATGTCCTTTATACCAACAGTTTTTGTTTGTACCTACGAGGGAATTGACTGACAGTGAAGCTGCTGCTCATGTTGTCATGACTGAAATTTTGAACCTTCCTCAATCTAAGATACCCAATCCCAAGATTGCTTTCATGTTCTTAACACCAGGGACGCTGCCTTTTGAGCCTCTCTGGGAAATGTTTCTCCGTGTAAGATATTTTCTCATTGGAATGCCTTTTAATCAGTGGAGATTTTTAGAGATATGACTTTGTCAAATGTGTTTTTATCGTAATTGATGAATTGGTGCTGGTTTCTTTTTGTTGATTTCAGGGTCATGAGAACAAGTACTCAATTTATGTGCACGCCTCAAAAGAAAAAGTCCTGTACATTCAAGCAGCTATTTTGTTGGTACAGATATTCACAGTCACAAGGTAAATGAGACTCTTACTGATTACATTACACCATTCAGTTGGTTTTATGCAAAATTTTAATTACTAGTGATTAATATAGGTAATATGTTGTTTATATTGTACAGGATTGCTTGGGGTCAGATATCGATGGTTGATGCAGAAAGAAGGCTATTAGCTCATGCTCTCATTGATCCTGATAATCAGCACTTTGTGTTGCTTTCAGATAGGTGCTTGAATAATTGTTTCATTGATACCATGTATTCTAAGGTCTTGAAGTAATGCTTAACTAAATCTACCCTTCCATTTTCTTCGTTGTTATTTGGCAGTTGTGAACCGCTATTCGACTTTAATTATGTCTATAATCACTTGATCTTCGCGAATCTTAGCTTCATTGATTGGTAAGTTGTGTTATTTTGCCTACAGTTTACTCATGCGTGTTGAACCTCTTCTATGTTTGCTGTCATTTCATCTTCTCTGGTGTCAAGTATCTTTTATCTTGCATGTTTTTTTTAGTTTTGAGGATCCTGGACCACATGGAAATGGTCGGTATTCACAACATATGCTGCCTGAGGTTGAAAAAGAAGGATTTCGGAAGGGCTCACAGGTATACGTTAATGTGTTGTGTAATAAGATATCATATTTCCCCTTTCTTTGTCCTGCAAGATGTTTATCTAAGAAGTTTTTAGAAGGGATTTTACTATTCACACAATAAATGGTCATGTTTCTATTGTAGTCCGTTTCCTTCTCATTTCTTATAATGATGGTTGCATTTTTTTCCGGTTAATTCTATTAAAGCTTGATATTTTCTTGTGCGTCTCTATAATCATCTTTTCCAGTGGTTTTCAATGAAGAGGAGACATGCTATAGTCGTCATGGCAGACAGCCTTTATTACACAAAATTCAAGCTTTATTGTAGGGTGAGAAAGCCTTCTTTTTCATGTGTTCTCATATTCACATGTTAGTTGAAACAACCAGCCATACCATATCTACTATCTAGTGACAACTATTTCTCCAGATCTCTCATCATAATTGTGGTCTGCATATTTGGTGATCAAACTAAGTCATCAAATTAGACAGTAAACTCCCCATTGAGATTGTAGCTTATTGGCATAGTGGTTATGCCGTGTGATGTTCAAACAAAAACCCCGCTCTGTTTTCCCTTTCTTTATAGCATAGAGTCGATACTGTGGGATGCTGAGACATGTTTTATGCCTCATCTCTTATCATAAGCATTTGTAAGCAAGGATGTCTCATCATAAGCATTTGTGTAATCAAGCGGCATTTTCCTAGCTTAGTATGGATGTTGTATCGTAAGCATTTGTGTAATCAAGCGGAATTTTCCTAACGGCTTATGTTTTGTCACAGCCGAACATGGAAGAGGCTGAACTGCTATGCGGATCTTGCATTATTTCCCAACTCTTTTCAATGTCAGTGTACTCCTTGTTTGCATCGTCCTTCTTATTACCCTTAAGCCTTAAATTAGTCATTTGCCACTACTTCATCATAATATCTCCTTGCATGATCTCTTTCTTTCAGATGATTGATCCTGATGGAATAGCAAACTGGTCGGTGACACATGTTGATTGGTCCGAGGAAAATGGCATCCGAAATTGTACAATGCAAGAGACATCACTCCTTACCTTATCAGGAAAATCAAGGTCCTCTTGTTCTTCTCTTTCTTGATGCTTAGTTAGATTTTTTTCTGCGATCTAAGTTTGTTGTTTTAATCTGATATGCAGTCCATCCAACTTGCTTACCATGTCACTAGCGTATTTAAAGGTAGAAAACCCGATTCTTCTTCTTCTTCTTCTTGGTACCATGATTCTTGAAATTTCTATCACCGATCCATAACCATTCTCTATGCAGAAAGTAACTACGGTAAAGCCGTGTCTATGGAAAGGAGAACAACGTCCATGTTATCTATTTGCTCGGAAGTTTAATCCTGAAACTCTAGACCGGTTGATGTATCTCTTCCCTAACTACACCTCATTGGTTTAAAAGGCTTATTGGATTCTCTTATTGTCAGGTTTGGTTTTGGTTAAGCTCTAACCAAAGCACCCGTTTTGTGATAAAATATTGGGACCATTCATATTGCTGTAATTCAAAGTTGGGTTTGAGCCTGGCGCAGACAAGAACACAAACTGCTTTGGTGTTTTTGATAACAACTTTGTATTGCGATTCATCAGTAATGTCTCTTTTTATATATTTTAGCATTTCTACATTGATATGCTTTCAACAATCAACATATATTATTCTTCTGCAAATTTAGATTGATGGCTATATTCATTAAAATTTACAAAAGGATTGGAGGATATCTAAAGTTCATCATAAAAGATAAAGAATTTTCAAAGTTTTTACTTTTTAGTGACTAAAAAAGCTAGTAAGAAACTAAAGGTTATAAAGAATAAAAGTTACTTATACAACTTTATCTTACTTTGTAACCAAGTGAAAAATATTTTCTTAACAAAAACTCCGTATTACAATTCAATGTTATATAAACTGGTACCATTTTAATCCGATAAAACTGTTTCAAACTTGAATTTATTTTGAGTTAAGAGAAGGCCAAATGAAATGGAAATTTAAAAAAATCCATCTATAGTCCCACTGTCCCACCGGAGAAATCTCTTCTGGATTCAAAACGGTAAGTGAGTTGGTGCCCTTGAGAACGAAAACGTCATAGCGTTTCGAACGGTCCAACCTTTTTAACTTATAGGTTAATTTACACTGTTCATTAGTTTTCCAAGGTGAAAGAAAACATTATGGATTAATCTACACCGTCCGTCCAAACCAATCGACAATAAGTAAAGAATTAAGAAAGAGCGGTAAGAGTGTAAGAGAAAGCATCTTGAGAAGCTTTAAGGTCACGCAACGGAGAAGATTGTCTGGACGAAATCCTGTTGTTGCTTGTACAATGGCGCCGAGGAAGAGTAAGGCAGATGGAGAAGAGAAGGCAAAACCTGTAATAACGATGTCCTTCGAGAGTGACTTGGAGCATGGATCGTCGAACTGGAAGTGAGACTCAACAAAATGGTGCTAAGGCATCTGGATCCGCCACCAAACAGGTGAAGCTTCAGTCTCCGAAGAAGACGAAGAGAAAGAAGTCAGCTATTGAGACTGGGAGGGCAAAGAAGGCAAAGAAGGAAGACGAAGCATCTGAGGAAGAGGAACAGCCTGAGGTTGAGGACCCACGAATGCCAAGATTGTAATAGAGCACCGGTAATATATAAGTTTTCCATTTTTAAAAGTTATCTTTAGATTTCTTGAGAAAATGGTAGGACTCCAAGAGCACAAATTTAGGTGTGTTCTCTCGAAATTGAAGCTAAAAAAGCCTAAAACCTTGGGTGTTGTTAAACAGTCTTGTTGAGACTTTTGGGTCCGTGTTTGTTGAGACACTGTTGAAACCACTAGGTTTTCTATTTTCTTATTGTTAGGGTTTCTTCTCGATTTTGCATATGTTTTTTTTTTTGTTTTGCCAGCGATTAGTGGTTTCGTCATGTTAGCTCGCTCATCTTTTGTGTTTCATCTTTCAGAAGAGGAATTGACTCTCTGTTTCTGTTTATTTACCGTCTTGTTGCTTTGAAGGGTAGAGAACGACCGCACGTTTCTGCTACTTATTTCGTCTTCTTTCCTCATGTGAAGTGCTTTTTTTTTGTTTGGTAATGTTATTGAAGCGTAAATAATGCAACGCTTTCAAGCATGGGCCATCCAGGTGAAGGAAGGTCTCGAGGAGCTGTCTCTGGCGTCATGGTGACTTCGAATCCTGAAAAGGTAATTCTTTTACTTCTGATTAATATGTATATTGTCGCGAATGCTCGCTATTCGACGATTGGGTCCGAGCATATCGGTTGTCCATTATACTTGATAATGGTTTCTTCGCCATTGCTAATTGCTTCTTTTGATCTGCTTGAAGTGCCAAGGCGTGGCTGCTTTGAGATCCGGGAGGAAGGCTAGCGAACATTCACCACTCGCCTGGGAAAACTTCCGCCCTAATGCTTTGAAAACATAGACTAATTTGGTTCACTTCTGTCTAAGATTTGTTCCGTCTGAGTACGGCCTATCGTTAGTACTAATTCCCTCATCACACATGCCTGTTTTATATGCATACGAGAATGAAATTCAACTCTAGATCCCTATTCATTGTAATGAAACAAGTCATCAAGAAAGAAATTTGCAAACATTATAAGTTGGCTCTTTGTCGCTTACAGTTGACATGGCAGGCTGAACAGCGATTATCCTTGCGTTAGTATTATGAGTATACAGTATGAAACATGTCTTTGGCTTTCGATCTAAATAAAAGATTGTGCAGCAGCTATCCCATTATGTAGGAAATGAAATTGTCCATTTGCACCAATGTAGGCACTTGATATGGAAGAAGCTATTGAAGCTACCATAAAGAAAAATTAAATGAGAGACTGCTAGCAGACTGTGTTTGTTTCTGCTTTCGGCTTCAGCTTAACTCAGCTAGGAGGATTCTGTTGAAGACTTTCTTTAACAATGCCGCTGTACTAGGTTCCCTTTTGTTGTCTCGTATGAGCTACCGTATGTGCAGTCTCGCTGCTTTTGTCAATGGCCATCATTTCATTGATAGAAAAGGATCTATGTAGTTTGTGGATTGCTTTCATTTAAGGCTAGTTGATCTTATTTCGTTGCAGGGTAAACCGATGCACAAGTGTTTTTGTTGTTGGGATTTAGGTATGGTTTTAAAACTATGTTCTAAGTTCTAATGTTATTTTTAGATCTCTGTTACAAAATCCATAGGACAAACACTCGCGTCTGCATTCAGGACGACTGGTAAAGTACAATGCACGCTGAGTAGAAAGCTCAATACATGTGTTTCACTTCCAATGGTCTTGTCCCTCCCTGTTTAAAAAGCCACTTAATAAATGTTTTGAGTCTCATCCACCCCAACCCCTTATTGTTTCCAACCCAAATCACTTGAATCCATTAGAACGCAGCCAAGCTTGCGAAACATGCTAAAAGAAAACAGCATAGTAGCTCAAACTAGCCTTGCGAGCAGAAGAGGATGGTCCAGGAGCAGGATCAGGAGAATCGTCCCTGGTGTTTCTCTGTTGCAGGTGCAGATTTTGGGAAAGGCGTATCTGAGGAATTGCTCCCCACGTCAGCTCCCCCAGGAGCTGTTGCAGCATCTATGGGAGATGGAGATGGAGCCGGAGCCATTGAAGCATCTTCAGGGGAGATGGAGCTGGAACTAAAGGAGCAGGTGGTGGAGGTGGGAATACTACAAGACTGAGTCCAGGAGCCACAATGGGGATGCTAATCTCGATTACATAGAGAGGTTGCATGGATTGTGGTACACCGTTTTGACATACTCAGCATTTAGCGGTGAGTTCTTCACAAAGCCGATCCGAAGTAAACTCTTCCTTTCAATTTGGTAACGTTGAGGAAACCATTCATCTCTTCAACCCAAACAAGTGGTCTGGTATAAGGTAGTGAGCATTATGCTCTTCTCCTCAACGCCTTGAAGCTTGAGCCCATCGTAGTAGCCAAGAAGAACATGAGTCATGAGGATGTTCTTGACTTTCAACCTCCGATCTGTTTAGTGATGGAGCTGATGGCGTCAAAGTGGCTCACAGCGAGCACGGTAATGGTTTGGTATTTGCTGACAGAGAAAAGTGATTTTGGTCTTGGTAGAAGAGGCTGTCTAACAAAAGGCTGAAATTCGAGTATTTCTCAAACACCCAGGTGATGTTATTTATTGTGTCAACCGTAGAGAAGACGAGTAAGACGGTGAAGGAGAGGAGAAAGGGAGGCATTGAGTCCCATCTTGTGTAAGTTGGTTTTGCTTAACCTCACTATTTCTTTACCTTGTTTGGTATTTTTGCAGAAGAAGTGAGATTTTCTGTTTTTTTTATAAGTCTGTTCAAGCCTTTTTGGTGAGCTTGTTCACTTTCTATTTTAGAGGTATCAAGAATTGGCCATTGAGAATTTCTTAGTATTTGACGGCTAATTTTTGGTATATAATCTAGACTTTTATTGAAAGTTTTCAAAGAAAGATTGTAAAAATTTGAAGGATACTTTTTCTTTTGTTGTGAAAGAGACTAAAATGATTTAATCCTAGTGCGTTTATTAGAAGAATTTTATCATTATAATTAAGTTTCTGTTTACAATCTGAAGAAGTTTTTAAAATAAATATTAACATTTGATGGGAAAGATAACTCTAACGATTTTCTATGGCGTGGATGATTAATTAAACATTTTTTTCCTAGAAAACTAAGCAACTCATCCACTTAGTAAGTTAGCATCATCAAACTTTTATGATGACATTTTGATATCGATATTCATGTTCCTAAAACAATTACCTTGAAACTAAAGGCAAAAATTATAAACTAACCAAGCAAATTAGAAAAGTCTACGAACAAAAAAGATAATATTCTCAAAAAAGGCTAAAATACTTCTTGAATAAAAAGTAAAAAAACAAATTTAGAATTTAAAACTATCTAAACCCCGTGAAAACGCTAAGTAATAAATAAATGTCAATTATGTCACAACATATTTCGTTTTTAAAAACTTTTAATGAATTAAAACAAAAGGATTTTAAAGTTAATTCTGTATGTAATAGTTACTTACTTAGGTACTGTCGTTATAATAAAATTAGGTGTTTCTGTTTACAAACCAAAGAAGTTTTAAATCTATTCATTTTAAAATAAATATCAACATTTGATGGAAAAGATAGTCAAACGACGTTCGGCGTGGATGGTTAAAAAACTTAGTATCAATTTATATGATACTTTCGATATATCGATATTCATGTTTATAAAGCATTGGCTTTTTAACTAAAACATGATAACTTATCAATTATAAAAGTTCATGAATAAAATATAAGTATCCTTCTTAAAAAAGGGTAAAATTGAAATAAGAATTTATAACTAGTTTAAAAACCGGTGAAAACTCCAAATAACAAAGGAACGTCATCAGATGTGATTACATTATATTTTTTTCATTTATAAACTATTTTAATCGATGGATCACGTCAAAGAGCTTGTCACAAAGTTAATACCGCATGTATTATTAGTAGCTTAGGTATCAATTATCTTCCAAATATTTAGAACGCATGGATATTTCTACTTATTGTAAATTCAAGATTAACACGTTTTCATTTGTCGATCCTATGTTCTATGGTCTTGTACGTACACACATATAATATATAGAAAACATAATGAACATTTAAAAGTTTTCCAGCTTTATACCAATTATTCGAATTGGCATTTGACAACTCGGAGTTCATATCTTCTTTGTTAACCTACGAATACAAATATCTCAATAATTGAGAAAATAATCATATTTTTGCACGGTGTCCTACAAAGTATAAGTTGTGTTCTATTTTAATAATTAAGAAGTTCGGCCTTATTAATTTTGGTTTATCTCTTACACATGCGAATTGGGTACGATGAGTGGAAAATTGATCGAACTCCATCGCAGTGTTAATTAATGTTTTTACTTTCAAATTCGACCGGTTCCCTATCGTCCACCTGTAAATATATATATATATATATATATGAAGGATTACAACTCATAAAAATAATGAATTCTCAAGGAGCATCTAGAAATAAATAAGTAATTTTTCTTCATTAGATATAAGGCAAATCTGTTTGGCAAGAAAATATATATAAAAATCTATTTAGTATTCGTACGAGCTTGAATAAAAATAGCGTTGCTAAGAAATTTATTTCGTTGTAGAGCGTTATAAATATTTCTGTTTTAGAATTGCGGTCTAAAAAATAAATTTGATCTGAGTGTTCATTGTAAATTTTCTGTTTCACTACTGCATTAGGGGACTTGAATTCTGAGATGTTGTAGTTGTTTTTCTAAAAAATTAAATCGTAATGTTATATGTACTTATAATATTTTTAAGACCTAAATCTAAACTAT